>CM076574.1:220530468-221130468 GCA_034641835.2 Pinus albicaulis
AGTATCCTAACTATGCTATGTAAACATAAAGACTGAAAGCAATTAAAAAATAAGATATCATGGCTATCTCCCACTCATCATTATGATATGTTGGACAAGCGTTTAAGAGCAAGGAAAGCTATGGTACTTAGTGCAAACACACAAATGAAGCGTTCAGGATCACAATCATGCTTAAAAAATTATAAAGATTTCTTGGAAGAGTTTCTTCTTGTGGAAGAGTATTTAGCATAAGTATAACTATGATGGTGAGCAAAAGAGATTACAATTAAATCCTACAATACTATAGCCATTTCCCATTCCTTTTCATAATCTTTTGGAAGAGCTTCTTCTTTTGAAAGAGTTTTTAGAACGAGTTATAACTATAGTAACTAATGAAAACAACTACGAATTCAACTTCAAGAAATGTAAAGGCAGCTAGGATACTTATCTAAATTACGCAAATAAATCCGTGCAAGAGGCAGGGGCCCTCTACCACCTGATGGAATCTAACTCCAAATCAAATTAACGCTTTCAAAACAACACTATCTGCTTCATTAAAAGAGGAATAACTTGAACAGAGCAATCTGCGTCTTCAGAAATGTAGCACAGAATCTAAGCAAAATCTAGAACAAAATCTAGCCTAGCTCTCGGTTTCCCAAGTGTTTATATAACAAATATACATAACAAGACTTGCAACAATTCCAGGAGAATTTTCTTTCCTTATCGAAATCACATTAGGACTCTTGAAGTGGCAACGTAAAAATGAAAAGGACATCTGGACTGAGACAGTCCTAATAGAAGTCTGCCTTCCTAAATGTGTTCCCACGTATCAAAACCATATCCAGAATCCATTTCTTCCTTCATGGTGAGCAACGAACAATGTAGACATGACGTGGATTATGCCCATATGCGGTTTTTCTTGAGAGGCCACCTGGAACATACCCAAACGTGAAGATAGTTGTAGAATTTCCGGTTAGCTACGGAATTTCTGCATTCTGCAGCTAGTTCCGGTCAAAATGCTTTACAATGGAAAAAATCACAAAACTTAGCAAGTCAGTCATGTAAATCATTCTAAAAGTAATTTTAACTAAATTCATTGATCAATTGGGTCTAAGATATCAATGGACAAAGGAAAATGAGGTAAAGTAAGATGAAAGGAAGCACAATTTTGAGGCTCAACAGTCCCTCCACCCTTTTATTTACTTAACTAAATAATCAAAGTAAGAACTCTAATATTCCAATTAGCTGATGGAAAAATTTGAATGTTACAAAGATGCCTTATGTTACTTCAGTACATTCCCACATAGTATTAGGATGCAAATATTCTGATGAAGGTTCTCGCCAAGAGAAAATTCAAATACCAGAGAGGCAGGATCGGTGTAGCTGATAATCCCTTTCTTGTTGCGAGGAAGTGTTGAAAAGTCAAGTATAAATGTGTGTCTAATTTAAGTTTCCCTTAATTAAATTGGACAATAAATTGTAATCTTATCTCATAATCGCTTGTAATAGTTGACTAAGTATGATAGACTCAGTTGGGTCATGAAATTCGAGTTGAGGGTGGTGGTGAGGCATGTCGAGTGTTTCTATTTTTTTTAGAGTCCAAGTTGCAGTTAGTGTATTATTTTAATGCATGAGAAATGAGTTAACTCAATTAAGTGAGTGTAATATCCCAAAATGGAATAATGCATTAATACACAAACACAATATTTGTAACAAAGAAAATGTGCATAAATATTATGATCAACATAGATATAGATAGAATCAGTGAGCCATTTTTATTAATATTAGATATGGATTACATTTACAATAGTGTACAAAAATAAGGTACTCTAACCAAAGAGATTGCCTAGAATGACCCTAAAAGCCTGCTACAACAAGAACTGCGTAACTGGAGAGTTGTAGGAAGTAATACTCCATTGTTCGTTCAGCTGATGATGTAAATATAGCTACTGGCTCAAAAGGAAAATGCAGATCTATAGAAAACCATAGCTCTAATGATGCCAATATTCTAGATATGGGCTCTATGATGGAAACCCAAGATAAACCATAAAGGAAATTCCAGATCTATGAGATTGGAAATTTACCCGCTTGGGGTTTGATACATGGTCCACTGGGTTATGAAAATCTAAAGCTAGATCTGAAAAATATATGGCTGAATATATCATAAGATCAAATCTAATCTTGAAGGGTTTATCCCTTCACTAGATCCTCAAGCTAGAAGTTCAAGATCTAGCTCCTCAATCCTCCTCTGAATATTGCAGCTACTTCTACACAACTGCTCACAAAAAATGCATTGTAAAGGAAGGAGGCTCTCTAGCCTACTACGAAATATGGATATGAAACTCAATAATGATGGAAATAATGCATACAATGTGAAGGAATGGTCCTCCACTAGATTACTAGCTGAAATTCTAGCAACTTCCCTTCTCCTCTAGATCTGAAATGATGGACTGCGCAATTCCTGATGGAAATGTTGTTGTTGGGAGATGAAAAATAGATGTTATGATGCCTAATATAGATCTAAAGTAATGGAAGTCTGATATTCAAGATCAAGGTGACAGGATGAATCCTTCACCGGTTCCTCAACTGAAATATTGAAGGACAACCTCCTCCTCTCAAACTGATCTTCAGAAATGTGCAATTTCTGAATATGGATGTTCTGCAAAAATTAGGAACAATATGGAACCAATTCCTGATGATGAATGTAGTGCAAGTACTCTTCCTTAGAGATCACTCAAGGAAAGAGGTGGGATTCCCGCTCAGGAACACTCTGTGCTAAACACCATTGCAGACTTAGCTAAACAACATAAGAGTGCATGGAATGTCAAAAGACAACTCCATATCTAAACAGATAATACATCAACAATAATCTCAAACATGCCTTCTATGTTGCCTTCATCTTCATTATATAGTTTTTGAACCTTCTCATGCCTTGGCCCACCTCATAACTGCGTTGTACATGTGGACATAGGTTTCCATGTTGACTGTGCTATCTCTCCATGATCTCCATCACGTGTGAATGTAATGATCACCCTCTCCATCATGTGTGCATTAAATGAACTACTCCTCCATCATCTCATCATGAATGCTCTATGATCTTATATTTGATTCCTTCCATGATCTTAGTTGACTGCTTCAACCTCCATGATCCTTCTCATTAATGAGACATGATCTCCAATCCTTTCACATTCAGTAGTTGCTCCAGTACTCCATTATGTAGATCTAGATCTGAAATATCCACATACACACATCAAAAGTGGATTTTATTTATATTTTTGGTTTGTGGGTCCCTCCACCGTCTTATTTACTTAATTAATTATGAAAATTATGAACTCTAATATTATGATTATCTTGTGGAAAAAATGGGAATATTACAGTTCTCCCTAGAAAAATGTTGCTTGTCCTCAAGCAACTAAAAAAGTGGATGCTACAGAAAACATCTCCCTCCAAATGGAATCCTGACATGGAAGACCTCCCCATCTGTCACAATGTTTCATGCATGTCCAGCTCCAAAATTGCTTCTCTAGAATGTTTAGAATGGCCTCCTACTGAAAATTTAGATACCCATCCTCATCAATGAATCTCCAAGTGGCAACCATTTTATTACCAAATATCTCCTCTACACATGAGATACATAAGATGAAGTGGTCCATTCCCAAAGTGGAAAGTCCCAACTCATGAAATATCTCTCCAACCCATGATACATAGAGTAGATTGCATTCATCAATGCCCACATCATTATCCCTGTTGACCATGTAGGATCCAAACATCACATCAACATAGTGAAAAATAAGAAATAGAGACATATGGATGAACATTAAAAATTTCAAACCATATTCTCCTAATAACAACCAACGTAGCAAAGCCTTCTAGTGCCATGCTAGATCATCATGAAAATTAACAAGAGAGCCATACTCTGTCAAAATAAGCCACCACAACAATTCTTCTTGTTCCCATGCCAAATCTGCATCAATATAGATATGAGAACAATGCTCTCTCAATAGAATCCACCGCAACAATGCCTCATTCTCCCATACCACATCATCATTGTACCAAATTTAGTGACCATATTCTCTCAAGAGAAGCCACCTTAACAAGGCATCTTGCTACCCCATCACATCATCATTATACCAAGTACAATGACCATAATCCCCCAACAGAAGCCAACAATGTAAGGACTCCTGTTTCCATCCTTTATCTTCATCATGCAATGTATGGGAATAAATTAGTCCATACTCTCCCAATAGCAACCATAGAAACAAGGATTCTTGTTTCCACCTTACATCATCATGATGCAAGTAATGGAGAAAAAATATAGTAATGGACATGTGAAATGTCCTATCAACATAATACAAACAATCTCCCTTATGCCACGTCATGTGAGAGTTATAATTTCTCCCAAACCCAAGTACATACATGAACCTGAGATACATCCCAAACAAAAATACATGTAAAGACATGATACATATCCCAAAGAAGAGTAAATACAATGACATAAGATATAACATGTGATTTCCAAAATCTCTCATCAATACTCAAATTAACCATGCCTTTTTCTTCTCCATTATTCCTGTAAGGCATGAATCAGAAAAATATGATTGATTGGGTGCTAACCATACTCACCTAAGAGCAACCAACGCAACCATGCTTCTTGATGACCTATATCATAGATCTGCAAGTGGTTTGGAAAACCCTTGCTCCACATCATCCAGCATTCATCCCAATGAGGATGATGGATCTCATTCTGTAAAAACTTGGTATCCTCCCATTGTAGGACACCAGCCTCCTCAAACTGTTGAAGAGCTTTGCACTCCATGATATGTTTAAGTGCACCTCCAATGAGATCTCTCCATGAAACAGTCTCCTCATCAATGGCCCTCCAAAACCAATAAGGTTATGGATCTGCTGCAGGTAGAAGTTTCTCTTTGAGCTGGGGGATTCTCATTGAGAAAGAGTCATCTTGAAAGGATAAAATAATCCTCATATCGAGATGTCTACCATCTATCATTTTTTTCCTCCATTGCTTCATGAATGAAGCTGCCATATGATTTCTCCCATATGGAATGGTTCCTCTTCTTCTCACTGCTACTCATTAACAACGTTGTAGATCTGCAAGGTGATACATGTGTTGTCTAAAAGCAAGGCACAATGTTGAACTCATAGCCAGTCGTTGTACATAGAATCATACTCATCCCATCTCCTAAAACTCTACACTTCAACTCAAAGGGTTGAATGTAGTTCATCAATGATAAACTAGGATGGTTCTTCATCTCTTCCTTCATTAGATCAAGGGTCCTCTGCGTAGTGATATGATGCTGCTCCAAATCAGCATGATGTTCTATGATGATATGATGGCATGTCCCCATAAGTTTCAATAAGAGGTACTGAAACAATATGAGATGAAAGTGGTTGCATACCTTGGATCAACTAATACTCAGAAACATATTATAAGATCACAAAATTTTCCTCTCCGGGTGCAATGATCTATCCAAATGTTGGTAAGAGTGATGGCTGCACTTCTACAAGTGTACCAACGTTGGTATCTTTCTCCTCCTCATCGTGCATCTCATGAGTAATTCATGGGGCTCCAAATGTCAAGAACTCAAGACTGTCTTGAAAAAATGAAAATGATCCTCCTCTTGATGTAAGCATATACGCAGTTGATGGTGGTAGAGGCTCCTCCTCCTGAGTGATAGTGAGGACATCTTCTTTTAGATCTTCATGTACTATCTCCTTGAGGATGGGAGATGTCACTATGTGAGATGTCTCTGGCTTCTTCCTACCATATCTCTTCTTTAGTCTTTGAATCAAATATGCATAAGAAGACACTTCCATGTGTGATACATGACTGAACCACCAATTTCTTGCTTCACCTTCTAGGTGCAGCGCTGCAAACTCCACAGCCTCTCTTTCTGACATAGGATATTTCAGAAAGAATTTAAATAATTATTACCTGCAAGCCCTCAATGTGCTTGTGGAAGATCCATCAAAGGTAGGCAAGAAGAATATATGCCTCTTTCTTCTATTGTTGCTTTTGGATCTCCTCTTTTATTTGAGTTGCAAAATCTGTTGGAGAGAAAGATTCTCCTTCAATGCTCTAGGTTGTGACTTGTATTCAAACAGATATTCGCTTAGGGTCTCATGCCCCAAGCCTTCATCACATTCAGACTAGTCCTCTTTCTCAAAGAAAGTGAATCTAGTGGAATAGTGTTAAGCTATTTGCTTCTCCGATCTTCTTTGTTGTTGAAAAAAAGTACTGGGACCTTCTTCATCTTGAAACCGTCTTGAGGTTTTTCTTTGCCTTTATCTTCATGTTTCATTGATCTCTTTAGAGAGATCCTTGATAGATCTAGAAAAATATGAGGAAAAACTTTAACCCTCCATAGTAGATCTCTACTATATGATTTTCTTATGTTGTCAAAATGTCCACAAGCTGAGCCAAATATCATGCTCTGATACCATTGTAATATCCAAAAATGGAACAATGCATTGATACACAAACACAATATTTGTAACACAGAAAATGTACATAAATATTATGATCAACACAGATATATACAAAATAGGTAAGCCATTTTATTAATATTGGAGATGGATTACAGTTACAACAGTGTACAAAAATAAGGTACTCTAGCCAAAGGGATGGCCTATAACGACCCTACAAGCCTGCTACAACAAGCACTGCATAACTAGAGAGCTGCAGGAAGAAATATTATGTTGTCCATTTGGTTGATGATGTAAATATAGTTGTTGGATTAAATGAAAAATGCAGATCTATGGAAATCTGTAGCTCTGATGATGACAAGATTCTAGATATGGGCTCTATGATGGCAACCCAAGATAACCCAGAAAGGAAATTCCAGATCTATGAGATTGGAAATTTACACTCTTGGGGTTTCATCCCTAGTCTACTGGGTTAGGTAGATCTAAAGCTAGATCTAAAAAATATATGGCTGAATATGTCAGAAGATTAGATCTAAGCTTGAAGGGTTGATCCCTTCACTAGATCCTCAAGCTAGAAGTTCAAGATCTAGCTCCTCAATCCTCCTCTGAAGATTGTAGTTGTTGCTACACAACCACTCACAAAAAATGCACTATAAAGGAAGGAGGATCTCTAGCATACTGCAAATTATGGCTATGAATCTCAAGATTGGTGGAAATAATGCATACAATGTGAAGGAATGGTCCTCCACTAGATTACTAGCTGAAATGCTAGCAAGTTCCCTTCTACTTTGGATATGATATGATGGACTGTGCAATTCCTGATGGAAATGTTGTTGCTGGGAGATGAATAATAGATGGCCTAATGCATGATATATATCTGAAGCACTAGAAGGCTGATCTTGAAGCTCAAGGTGATAGGATGAATCCTTCACCGGTTCCTCAACTGAAATATTGAAGGACAACCTCCTCCTCTCAAACTAATATTTAGAAATGTGAAATTTCTGAATATGGATGTTCTGCAAAAAGTAGGAACAATATGGTACCAAATCCTGATGATTAATTTAGTGAAAATACTCTTCCTTAGATATCCCTCAAGAAAAGAGGTGGGATTCCCACTTGGGAACACCCTGTGCTAAACAACACTACATACTTAGCTAAACAACATAAGACTACATGGAATGTCAAAAGACAACTCCAGATCTAAACAGATCATACATCAAAAATAATCTCAAACATGCCTTATATGTTGCCTTCATCTTCATTATATAGTTTGTGAACCTTCTCATGCCTTGGCCCACCTCATAACTACATTTTACATGTGGACATAGGTCTCTATGTTGACTGCATTGTCTCTCCATGATCTCCATCATGTGTGAATGTAATGATGACCCTCTCCATCATGTGTGCATTAAATGCACTACTCCTCCATCATCTCATCATGAATGCTCTATGATCTTACATTAGATTCCTTCCATGATCTTTCTCATTAATGAGATGTGATCTCCACTCCTTTCACATTAGGTAGCTGCTCCACTACTCCATTATGTAGATTTAGATCTGAAATATCTACATACACACATCAAAAGTGAATTTTATTTATCTTTGGGTTTGTGGTTCCCTCCACCCTCTTATATACTTAATTAATTATGAAAATTAAGAACTCTAATATTCCAATTGTCTTGTGGAAAAATTGGGAATATTACAGTGATTTAAAGTCATTCTAACTAGTTGTAATTGATTGTTGCACTAGTGAGAGGTCAAGTGAATTAAATCAAATTTAATTCACATGCAGTGATCTGTCATATGAATGATGATTTACTAATAATGGTTGTGTGCATGTCATTTTTGATGAAGACCCAGTTGAGACAAATGTTAAAGGGATGTTATCTATCAGTTGTATTTTTTAGTAAAATTATCGGCGCGCAATTAGACAACCATAGGATTGCCCATGATGTGTTGTGCGGTTTTGGAAGGTTGAATTTCCTAATTAATAGGGATCAATTTTTCTTAGAATTTCACAGGCAAGGTAGGATGAGGAGAGGCAGGAAATTGGCTAATTGTTGGTCGATTTTTTCTGGATCAGTGTGAGATAGTTGGTAGAGTGCAGTAGACTCTTGTGAGAAGGGTGCATTGTATTATTTCATGATTCCTTGGTTTATTATACAATAGAGACAGAGGGGTTTTGGTCAACAATATTTCCCCGAGAAAAATATCTGTGTTTTGCGATTTATTTTCTTCTTTCTCTTACTTGGTGTGATTGTGCAAACGTGTTTATTTTCCACAAATATAGTATAAGGATTCAGTATCTTGTTTTGGTATATTACATGATCAGAATGGATCGATTGGTGTAATTTCTACAGAAGGAAGCAACAATAAGAGGGTTAATAAGTTAAGAATTTATTTTTTTCAGAAGGGGAATGCTAGGAACACTAATAATAGGTCCCAATACATGCCAAGTGGCATTGTGTGCCAAGTGCTAATGAATGTCAATGCATTCAACCAAGGTGTTCCAAGGCATGCTATGGACTACATGCATGCTAACACATGCTAGGAAAATTCCATCTTGTGCTAGCACATTCCACCATGTGTTTGGGTGTCAATGTCATGACAAGATGTTCTAGGTACAAAGATGTTCCAAGACATGCGAGGTGCTAAGAAATGTTAGTGTGCACCAAAGCATTAATTTAAGATGTGCCCGGATATTTTAGGAGTGTTAGGTCTTTCTAATTAATAGAATTTTCAGAGCTTGATTACGTATTAAATAATATATTTCCTACACACACTAGTGGAAATTTATCTAAAGGGAATTTGCTAGATAATAAACTTAATAGATATGAATTGTGTGTTTACTCTTAGGAAAAATATATTCGACTAGACATTACTTGAGGGAAATGATACAGACTAATTGCTTCTTTAAAATTGACTCACTCTAACCACTATGGCCTTGGACATATTATAAAAAATACTCCCCAATAATGCTCTTAAATTATTATATTTTGACAAAAAACATATTGACAGGAACATAGCGTCATCAAAAACTCATTGGAATGAACAATGATGACGAAAAATTTTTGACTGTCACCAAAAGTAACAAAAAGAGCATTGGTGAGGGTCATTAAAATTTTGTCACTAGAAGTGTCACCAAAGAGAGAATTAGTGATAGGCCTTTACCGACCCCCACCAAAAGTTTCATTGAAAATGGCTTTCGTGAAGAAACTTAAAGGACCATCACTATATACACTTACAACGATGCTTTGTTAAGGACTGTCACCATGTGTGGCATTGGTGACGGACCTTAAATGTTCATCACAACCATCACCCTCACCAATGTCATTCTTTCTTGTAGTGAATATTCACCTGTCAGATCTTTAGGGATTTTTTCACATCTAGTGAAGTGATCGAGGGTCCAACTACTGTGCGTTGTCCCTTAGGTTCCTGAATCATGATATTCCTTGGATTTTCTTCACTCCCTTCAACCGTCAGATTTCTGAAAATCACAATATCCTTCATCTATGCATCACATACTGGTGGAGGGCACTCGATCGTTGGTTTTATTGTATCAAATATAGCTTCTTCAATATTATGAAATGATTTTACAATCTTATCAAACCCACTCTCAAAGTTAAATGTTAGAATAAAACTCTCCATCAGCATAGACCATTCACTAGTACCTCGCTGCAACTTTGCCTCCATATACTAATCAGTAGGTACCTTCCCTAAAGTATGAATGAACATGTGGACACATTTAGGTCTTGGTTCTATACCCATACTTGATTCCATCTACCCAAATTTCTACGCGGATCATCCCTTCTAGAGTATACTTCTTCCATTTTGAGAGTTGGGCATTCAAATCATAACCTCATAATGTGTGCGCATTCATCCTAGTTTTCCATGTTTATTTTATGAGTCTCCCACCAAATTGCTATCGTAGTGCGCAGTCTAAGATCCAAAGCATGGAATCTATGTCCTTCTAGTAAAATTCTTTCAAGCTCTCTTAAAAACATGTTTACATCATTTAGACCATCATAATGCGTTAATTCACGTACCTCAGATGTTACACATCAAAGATATCCAGTCACAAGCTTACAACGCAGTTTACATACTTCATGCAATAGGTTCTACTAGTTTTCTAATTCCTCATCAGAATATAAGAAACAAGAGATGCCCTTATCCCAATTAATATTTCCATCCACCGTTGGGTTGATCCAATATTCCTTACAAAAACTTAGCTTATAGATTTGATCAATATCATCATCAGCACATACAGGCTCTATGCATCTTTGTCTTTCTGTAGGGTCCAGGGGAATTATGACTCTTGTTCCATTGCTTTCAAACTCCATTCTTCTCTTCTTCAGGTTTATGACACCATCCATATCAATAGCCCAATACAATCCCAACATCGCAGGATAAGGATTAGTATCATCCATGATTTTTATAACCTCAAAGTCTTCCATCACCTTAACACCTTCAATACTGACTAAAAACTGTGAGAAGCTTCTTAATGGAATGATGTTTTGCTAATTTTCCATGCGCAATTGAATGGTAGACCATTCCAACTTGGGTTCTCTCATGTGTAGCCATGTTTGTTTAGGTAGAACGTTTGCATGAGACCCCAGGTCTAGAAAAACCTGATCCATCTCATAAGCACCGATCTGTGTGGTCATATGCATCTCTTGACCTGTCCTCTTCTAATTCTTATATATTTTATTAAAATTTTTATTTTATACCAGTGGTTGTTCCTTCTCTACGCAATTATCCATCAAAGCCTAAAGGTTCTCTATTCCTTCTTTTTTTGCACAGTAACTTAATGCAATATTGTAAAAATGGTTTGATTTCTTCATCTACCCTTGCCTCCTTCATTGGTCTACCTGAAGTTGATGCGCTTCCTTCTGCAAAATCCTTTCATGCTTCAAAAAAAGTCTCTTTCACGCATTGTAAATAAAATCCTTCATTTTTATTAGTGGCATTACAAATCCAAAGTTTATTATCTGGTTGATTTCCCTTATCTTCATTAGTATTTTCATTGCTCCTACTGACCACATTCATGCTAGTATCTCTTCACACATTTCTGCTCTAACCATCTGAATATTCTTCACTGGAGTCTGCATCTTTTCTGTGCCATTTTAGCAATCAAAACAGGGCAATATTCTATCACATGGTCAAACTATCTACAATACTTGAATGATTGTCGTGTTAGATTTGGACAATCGAACGCATAGTGACCAAAATATACACAGTTGTATCAAATAACCTTCCTCCTTCCTTAACGAGTTGATCCACCTCCTTGTCCTCTTCCTATGCCCTAAAATCCACCACACCTAGAGGGGGATGCTAGTGAGGTAGGTTTGGCCTGCATTATATATATTTTAGCTTTGTCTAAAATCATATCGTAAGTGAAAAAATGTTGCTCATCATGTCCTAGTGACGAACAGAACCTGTGAAACAACCCCTTCAACTCAGGCTGATACTTTCTGACCCTTGGAAAAAAATTTGTTTCATGAAATCCCGCAACTTGATAGATTTTGCACGATACTATGATCTTCAGTGGACTAGGTCCTCCAACAATAGAACCATTTGTTGGCTGGAGTGGTCCTTACCCAGGTTCAGATTTTATCAAGCAACCAAAAAACCCTTAAACTACTGGCCCTTTCAGCGATGACCTGATTGCGCAGATCAAAGTCTCACTCGAAGCAATATGGGGGGGTGCTGGAACAAGTTTTATGCACACCAAGGAAGAAAATATTGTAGTGGCCTTAAACATTTTTATTGCAGAGCTTATATAGATCATGAATAGATGTGCACAAATGAAGAATACTATTTATTAGATCATATAAATAAAATTGCAGATCACTTCGTCGCAAATTTATTATAACATAACTAGATCCAAATCTATATAATGCATAATCACTTAGGAAAATTCATCCATGTATAACTTCATGCATAAATAAAAAATCTATTTACATAGATACAATTAAGCATAACATAAGTAAAGATATCTCAACACAACAATAGAATATAACTCAGATAACATAGTGCTTTCACCAAAACCAGTCCTTGTATTAGATTCAGAGGAATTCAATACAATATAATTTCCCTTATTCTTAACCCTTTTGTGCACACATCTATCAGAGTCTGCACACATTCATGACTAGGTCTCTATGCACATAGCCAGTAGGAGCCTTTCTACTGAACCCAGAACTAAACCCTTAAAAAAAGTATCACAGACGCCTAAATACTTAGATCCCAAACATGAATAATTATTGACTACTTCCTTAGATGTGATATATCTATTTATATCCAATCTAGCACGCAGATACTATGGTCTCAAACCATGGTTTGAGGCCCACAGTTTAACCTTAAAACCATTTTACATAGGAGGGACTTTGACTCACCCCAAATCCCCTTGACCTATCCACGCAACACACATATGCAAAAATTTTACAAAAATATTATCAAAAAATGTACTACAAGGGACCCCTCTCCAACAACTCTCATCAATCAAAAATGTCTCATTCAAAGGATCATAAGAATCCCATGAAACAAACTAGGATGATTGCGAGTATGTGTTTATATATGAAACCAAGAAATCATTTGAATCAGATGAAGCCGCAGAATACATATGGATGCTTTGATACATCTACTCAATAGGGCTAAGCAGCATAACGTTGCCAAAACTGTCAATCTGGTCAAGACTAGGACTGATCCAGGGGTCATGACTAGATGAAATCATGTTTACTGAAGCAACGTTGGGAGGCAGAAGGGAGAAGATGCCCATCAATGATGAGTCTTTAAAACACCCTCTATGACGCTCTCATAAGGAACAATGGTATTCCCAACATACAGTACATTGCTAATCAAATAATTTGGTGAAAAGAACGAAAATTGCTTCTTTGGAAAGAAGCAATCCCTTTATCCCAATGAGTGGGTCTAGTAACAACCGTGACAAAGGATATAAGCATCCATAGTTTAACATTCAAAATAAAAGTGAAGGAGGGACATTGGAATACCTCACCCCTTATGCAATCGTTTCCTTGGTGCCTATGTCGATCCTTTCGCTTTCAGACTAGTTCTTCATTGTTCTTTCTATGTCTGAATACCTATAAATAAGATCACTCGAAAAAAGACAAAGATGCATAGTATATATGTTTCAAAGAAAACTGCATGGCATATGAAGGATTATCATGCTAAATCGATTAACATTAACAAATTTATGGGAAGAAAAATATAATTTGTATTATAAAATGAACAAAGGACATCTTTATAATCAGTGCCTTGATGTTGAAGGCCCCTTTGAAGTGGTAATCCAAGTCCAAGCCAAGCTCTTCGATCTCTTCTCCTTCTTCAAATCAGGAGCATATGGGCGCAATTTAGGATGAAGTAAGGAAAGCAAAAATGACCAACCAAGACTCACTAGCATGGAAATCTCTTATAGAAGAGCTAAGGAGGTTAAGGATCCACTAATGAGGGGGAAAGGTCTTATCTCTAAGGGGAAAATATTTGGAGATACGATCAAGGGCCAAACATGGGAGTATTCGACCTTTTCCCCAACCACCAAGTACAAAAACTCTGTTATCAAGAATTCTAGAGGCTGAAGCTTTTGCAACATTTTTGGAGAACCTGCATGAAGAGGACCATCCGACTTTCACTGATGAATTCTTGCACTAACATAATTGTTCACGGGAAAGGTAGAAGGTGACAAGCCTGATCTCATAAAGGGGAGAATCGCGTTAGGCTTGTAAAATAGTTTTTTTTACAAACTTTGTACAAAAAATTGAAGACACTTCTTTTTCGGGTCTTGAGGGATATCTTAAGCATGTTGTCCAAAATGAACAAATTTATACAACTTTTGTTTCTTTGCGACGTTTGTGACATGAGTGGCATGAGAAAAAATACTATGTAACAGAGAGACATTTTGATCAAACAAAATATGGAAACGTGTTGGTGATCATACAAAAGGGGAAGCACTTCAAAATAAGAGGGATATTTATTAGAAAGGATAATACACCATAATTGTACTATAGTAGAATAGAGTGCGATTTAGGGGGATAAAACTACAAAGGTGAAATAAGAAGCACAAGCACACTTTTTTTTCTTCATGATGAACTTTGTTTCTTCATGTTTATTTTTTATTTGATCATGGTGTTTCCATTAATGCTCAAGGGGGGGGGGGGGGGGAATATTAGAAATATGTTTTCATTGATGGAAAAGGTATGAAAAATGTGTTGAAGATGAAATAAAAGGCGATAAGGATGATGGTAGAAGAAGATATAAACATGGAGAAGGTGCAATGACTTCTAATCCATTTATAATGTAGAAGATTACTTCAATTATTATTGGTACCTACTGATATGGATAGATATAAACGATCTTTCCAGTGGTATGTGGACATTCGATAAAGGCCTTCTAGATTGAAATTTATTTTCAATCAAAGGAAGAGACCTATTGATTGTTGGTTATGTGTTATATTCTTTCCATGAATATTCCTACGCATTGTACATTGCGCCGGGTGCAACAGGCAGGTCACAGGAGGGGTGAAAGCCCCCCCTGTTGGGGTCCGGGGCAGCGCCCTGGGAAATTTTTTTTCCGGTGGGTGGACACACCCATGGTTTTTTGCATAGGTTTGCACATGGTTTTGGGGGGCGATGGTTTTTGGCCACTGGTATTTTGTAGATCTGGTTAAGGGAACTAAGATTATGTTATAATCCAGGGTTAATGGATTGGGTTTTATGAATGCTTCAGCATGTATATATATGTGTTGTAACACTAAAAGGAATATAATGAAAAATCAAGCTAGTAGTCCTGATTTTGGATTCAAGGGAAAATCTCTGTGTATATTTTTTTATGTTTTATGCTCTCACTATTCTTTATTTTATGTATTTAAGATTAGTTTGCAGATAATTTTTGTACAGGGTTAAAACCTATATTTGGTATCAGAGTTGTTTCGGCTTCAAGGGGATGCCTTTGCTGCTAAGGGTTTTTTTACTCGGGCCTGTGATAGACCCTATTTAGTGGGAGATCTGCAGGATCGATCCTTGTGGTGAAAGAAGATGGAAAGCCGTGGAAAGATAGAGATCAAGAAATTTAATGGTCAGAGTTTTGAGTTGTGGAAGCTCAAGATGGAGGATCTGCTGGTGGATAAATATTAGTGGATCACAATAGATCCGGGTACTAAACCAATGGCAATGTTATATGAAGACTGGAAGAAGCTGGATCGGAAGGCAAACAGCACAATACGGTTGTGTGTCTCAGATTCAGTATTGTTGAATGTATCTGTGGAAGCCACGGCGAAGACTTTGTGGGACAAGCTAGGGACTTTGTACCAATCTAAGTCTCAAGTGAATAAATTGTTCCTACAGAAAAATATGTATAACTTGACGACGAACGATGGAGACTCGTGACAGAGAATCTGAATGCCTTCAATACTTTGGTAAATCATCTGTTATTTGTTGATATTAAAACCTTATATGAAGATAAGTGCATCAATGTTTTTTTTCCTCTACCAGATTCGTGGGACAGTCTGGTTATTCAAATAGGTATCAATACAACTACCTTGATTTTTTATGGCATTGTCTTAGCCTTGTTGTCCGAGGAAATGAGACCAAGAAATATGGAGGGCCAAAATGGAGATTCCTTGTCTATACGAGAAGGTCCTAAAATAGAAACAAGAATAAGGTTTCGAGTGGGAGATCTAAATCTTTGGGAAATTTTGTAAAGGTGTGCTGGAAATGCGGAAAGGAAGGGCACTACAAAAAGGACTACGTATCTAAAGCTCCTGAGAAAGGAAAGCTATCTGAGGATGCTTCTTCCATAGAGGCAAAATCCACCTTGGATGAAGGTGGGGATGTGTATTTGGCCTCTTCTTCAACTACACATGTAGATCATGAGTCATGGTTGATTGACTCAAGTGCATCCTTTCACTTCACTCCCCATAGGGAGTGGTTCTGCGAGTATGAGAAGAATGATGGTGGTGGTGTCTTCTTAGGGGATGATAGGAAGGCCAGAATCGTCAGACGTGGAAAAGTCAAGCTGAAGCTACAAGGTGGAAGGATTAGAACACTTCTTGGTGTTCTGCATATTCCTGCATTGGCCAAAAATATGATTTTTGTAAGCAAGATGGATGATCCAAATGTAAAAATAGTGTTCAAGAAAGATACCTACAATATGGTTAAGGGAGCACTTGTATTAATGCGGGGAGTTAGGATTGGAACTATGTACAAGCTTCAGGGTAGCACTGTTATTGATGGGTGCAATGGTTCTGTGGTTCCTGAAAGTGGAACAGAAATCCTAGCGGTCTCTCAATAAAAGACCATGTTATGGCATCAAAGGCTTGGACATATTGGAGAGAAGGGCCTTCAAATACTGCATAGAAATGGTATGGTAGAAGGTATGTCTAATTTCTTGCTGGATTTCTATTTTTGTGAACATTGTGTATATGGGAATAAAAATTGGGTGATTTTTCCTTCTGGTGCTAAGAGGGAAAACAAGATATTAGAGCTTGTGCACAGTGATGTGTTTGGACCTGTGTCGGTTCCATCACTAGGAAATTTTGTGTACTATGTTTCATTCATAGATGACTTCTCAAGGAATACATGGATATATTTCTTGAGGAGTAAATCTGAAGTATTTAATAGATTTAAATAATTTAAGGTTTTGGTGAAAAAAAAATGTTACAGGACAAATGACCTCCTCATCAGCTCAGAGGAGAAGGTAACATGGAAGGAAGAAAATGACCTAGACAAGACCCATTTTTGCCAAGGTAACGCACCCCAGAAACATCTAGGCAGAGTTATAACGCACCTGAGCCATGCAAAGGGAGCATTAATGCCTAGGGTAACACTTTTTCTTTCCCAAGGGGCAACGTTATCCATGTTTGAATGTGAAAAGGGAAATATATTGCAGAAAAATGACTGGAATTTCCATATTTTTCTCATAAAGAGTCAGTTCAAAATGGAAACTAAATGGCACAAACCTTTTATTAGGAATTTCCAAACACAACTAAACTCCTATGGAAGGAAAAAGCAAGGAAAAGGAAGGACACATCTAGATCTTTCCTGATTTGAACAGGTTGAAAGAGTTGGCAAGGTTTTTCCTCTCCACCTCCTATAAATTGGAGCTGTGTACTCTTGGTCTAAGGTCGAAGGTTTGATTATATGTGGAGAAGAGTTTCATTGCTGTAGTGTGAGGCTTGAATATTAGCGAAGTTCATTGGGAACTTTCTGCGTTGAGCATCATCACACTCAGAGATAGAGAAAAAGAGATAGGAATTGGACGATTGAGGAGGGCTTGGTGCAATTGACAGTTGTAATCCTCCTTTTCATAAATCAATAGAACTGTATCTATTTTTCCCATTCGATGCATCAGTGTCACAATTGTTTTTCAATTGTCTATGTAGCATGATATGAGTGGGTTAGATCTTCATTATTTCATGTTTCTTATATGCTAATTTAATTCATAGAAAGCTATGTTTTTGTAGAGATTACATGGGTGCTTTGATTGGTTATAGGATCTAGACTTGGAGCTGGTGAAGAAAGGTTTCTACTTCGCTGCTTGGTGTTCTCCATAGGATCTGCCATCCACAAAGAGGTAATCATTTCAATCTTGATTTTTCAATTATATATATTAGTATGAACATGTATGTAGTGTCTTTGGAACTTTACAACTAATCTTACAGTCTACCTCGGGCACTGGAAAGCCCTAAGAGGGATACCCAATAACCACCATCCAAGCATAATACCCTATAGAAAAAATGGTGACTTTTCTAGGGAGTGGACCCCAAGTTTCCAGGTTTTTCTTATGACTTTACCTCTTTTCCTCTGTTCACATATCCTTTCGACCAATTTATATGCTCAGTAATCATCTGAAAACCTCACATAGCCCAGATTAGACCATGCCTAGCCATATGTGCAAATTTACCCTGAGTAACGCTCCCCCTAAGACTGTTTCATTGCTTTATAATGCTGCTTATGCTTACATTCAGTGCATTAGTCTCAATATTAATGCTTTGTAGCCTCTGCTTGCCAGCATTACCCAGCCAAAATCTGTTGTTTACACCTCTGTTGTGTTTCCCTTTGGCTGTCGAGTTATTGGCCACTAGATTAGATTCTTTTTTTGGATACCTGTGCTTGATTACCAGTTAGCATTTTTGTCTTTAGTTCTTGTTTAAAAAAATATTTTATGTTAGTAGCATCTACTTTTTTAAGAAGAATTTTTTTTTTAAAGTTTTCTGAACCTAGCTGAATTAATTTGGAAAAAATTTGGTTAAAAGGTTGTTAAGAAAAGATAGATAGATGTCTGAATCTTTAAATTTTAACTATGTTATTTGACTATTTGGTGCATGGATGTTGAAAGAATCTCTCCTTGTAGAATAAACTCTTCATTGAATTGAATATTTAGATCATGTTTCTGCATGGTTTTTGAGTCAGCGTCTCATCACATTTCATACGTCCACTCCCCCTCCGCAAGACTAATAATAAAGTACACTAAGAATCAAGCAATAATAAAATTAATCATATAAATTTTTCTAAGCTCACACCAATAATAGTTGAGGCTAGGATCTTGGGGTAGGAGAAGTGAGAAAATCACCCAAGATCTCAAAACTTGAAACTAGAGTCATTAAAAAGTGAAATCCTACTGCACTCATATTATCGGGACCACTCCAATACCATCAGAGTTAAGCACGAGACAACACCAAGGTGCATGAGATGGTAACCCACCTTCGAGTGAATTCAGTGGGCATGCTATATATTGGGGTTCCCTTCAATGATGTCGAAACTAGATCAGGGATCTAGGTGTTCTGCCCATATAGTGTGTTGTCTACGACTGTGACCCCCCTGATGATGTCTGTTATTTGAGGTATCTTTAGTTGCCAAAATTTTTAGGGACTTACACGAGGTGACTGGGATGGGATGTCATCGTACCTAAAACAAACCGACCTACTCTGTCTTTGGTCTTTGGGAGGGTACTCGTCTTCACAAGAGTACTTACACCTATTGTCTGATGTTTTGGCAAAGCTCTAGTGTAACTGTAACTGTGTTTACGACCAACCCTCTCTGTATGCTATTGTGATACTAGGTTTCATCTCCAGAAAACAATAGTACTCAGACAAGTCCACCCTGTTCTGGCTACTTATTGATTGATTTTAAAAAGTCCTTTTTTATTTTTCTTTTTTTTTTATGTGTGTGGTTACTATCACTCAGACTTTATAATACATCACAAATAGTTAAAATTTGTTAAAAATAAAGAGGTCATCGTGGCGTCCTTCGACCCTCACCATTTGTCTAGATGATAGTGAGGTCTCCCTCCATTGATGTCGAAGGACGAGTCAAGTCTCGATGAGCCAGTGCCTTCTTCGAAAGAGTAGTCTCCAGTGACAACCCCTGATTTTCACATAGGCCCATATCATACGGAGTTTCTAGAGGATCCTTTTATGGAAGGAGTTGTACCTCCTTGCAATCCTCCTCTCACTTACCCGTCGGGGCCTGTGTTAGTTCAGGTTACACCAGGCCAAGATATGTCTTCGCTGCACCAACATTCGTTTCACAATTGGCACCCATGGGGTCGATCCCGATGTTAACAAACTCTAGTCTGCCACCATCTTCCTCGTCAGTTTTCAATTCTACACCCATTATTGGCAACCCCAGTAGCCAAGCTATACCCAGTCCCAGCACTCCAATCACCATAACTATCAGTGGACCTCCGAACCCTTCAGGATCTTCTCCTATTGTGACTGCACTAGGACCCACAGTTTCCGCTCCCGCTAGCAGGGCTACTTCGGTTCCTTTTAGCAACCCTTTCATTTGGAACCCTTTTCAGAGTTCAAACCCCTTGGAAATCATTCCAGGGGGCAGTGTCACCAACACATATATGTCGAGGGTCACCTCGGTACCCCTACAGACATTGGGACAAACATGAGAGCCTATTGTTAACATCACTCCTTTGAGTGGTCATACTTTAGGTGTAGGTTCTATGCCATTTCTTAACTATGTGAATAGCAGTATGCCTTTGGCTAACTCTATCGCGTCCATATGGGCGAACCAACCCCAAAATAAATTTGGGAAAGGGGGTAACTTTTACACTGGGGGTAACCAACAATTCGCACCCCAGTACAACATACCCTACGGAAAACAACCATACACCCCTACACCCCCACCCACAGGAAAATTTTATCAACAAATTCCTACTTATCCCATTGGTAACACACTGATGGGCAGACCCTATGGTCCAAACGGTCAGCCAATACTTCCTTGGCTAGATCCGGGGGCAAACATGCAATTTCCATTCTTGGTAGCTCTAGACAACCCCAACATCTACAAACTGACCAATGATCCCATCAACCACAACCCACTGTAGCCTCCAGTACCGAACAAGATTTTGTTTGACATCTCTAAATTCGATGGGAAACAAGGGGATGATCCGGCTATGCACGTCCCCACCTTTCATCTATGGTCTTTTTCTAACTCCATGGTGGATGATAGTATACGGCTTCAACTTTTCCCCCGCACTCTCATAGGAAATGATTCCAAATGGTACATTGAGTTACCATGTGGGGCTGTCAACGCTTTTGACACCTTAGCTATGGAATTTCTTAAGAACTTATAATTACCTGTTAGATACAAAACCGTCACGGAACTCTTAACCTCGCTGCGCCAAGACACTGCCACCCACATCTCTGATCACATTCATGAATGGAGACATAGGTGGAGGCTCGTCAAAGTGCTAATCCCAGATCATCTCTTATCTAACTAGTTTTGTAAGTCACTTTTACCACCCCTAGCTAAGGACATTTTGCTTATCTGGTGCAGTCATGGAAGACCAATCCATTCGTCATGCACAACATTTATATCTGACCTATTTTCAATTTGGCATGCTATATGATTTACTCCCCCATGCCCTTGGCAATATAAATCCTCCCACTACTCAAAAGCCCAGAGCGCACGCCAACAGCCTCGTTGGTGCAATATTCGGTGTAGCCATAAAATAGCCTAGTGGGAAAACCTCCCAACCATCTTCGGCTGCCAACTCCCCTAACCAATTGACTAATATTCCTACCGCTGAGGTAAATTCTGTGCAATTTTCACAAAAACCTAGTGGAAAAGATAAGAAGAAAAAGAAAATACCTCTTCTTGTAAACAGCAGTCAGATCCTCATAATAATCCCAATCAGAACAATGCTGCTAAGAATGAAAAAGGAAAGGAAAAACCCATGAAATTTCCTTGCAGAATTTGTGGGGACGACCACTTGACATAAAAATGTCCTCGGCTGCAGGAATGCACAGATTTTATAACAAATAAGGACTCTGGGAGGACATCTATTGTTCTTCATAATCCCTTCCCTAATCCATAGCAACAACAACAACACATGGTTGCAAACCCACAGTGGCACCCATCCTTCCGGTGAAGGATCATCTACCATTTAAGCCGTAGAAAGTGTTTAAATCCAAACACAAGTCAAAATTTATGGAAATCCTGTCATTGATGCTTAGGAACCTGGTACCAATTCGAATCCACTATCGCCCAACGATTTTCATATCGAAAGGCCTTCTGCTCACCCTGCGATTCGTCCCCCCAAAGGGACACTTCATCGCACGACTCATAGCACCTCTGCAAATGCTACCCAAAACTACAATATTGTAGAAGATTTTGTGCAAGCACCATCAGCCATATCTACACTTGATGTATTGTAAACTTACCCAGTAAAAAGGAAAGCTCTGCTTTCGGCCATTGGTGGAATCGACCCCCAGTCACTAGCCATCTTTGACATGGAGAAATCTAAACCTTGCCTCTCACACAACCTTGCATTCCAAGTGCAAGTTGTGTCGAAAGGGAGACCAATCCATTGCACTGTCATAGATGAAGTTGCTTCGACCTACATTATGTCAACTTCTTACTGGCTCGCTTTGGTTTCTCCTACTTTGTCTCCACCGTCGAATTCCCTTAAAGCTTTTGATGGCCACACTTTCCTCCCAAAAGGCTACCTTGCTAGCTTTTCCATTTCACTTAGTGGGAAAATGATAATGGTGGACATAGTAGTCATAGATCGTCATCTCGACTATAATCTATTGTTGGGTCGCAGTTGATCTTATGCAATGATTGCCATTGTCTCTTCGGTCTTCCGACTCATCCTCTTTCCATTGGATGGGAAAATAGTCACAGTGGATCACTTATCCCTTTGCACCCTCGATTATTCCATGTTACCAAGTAGCATTGTACCCCTAGTAGGAGGTGTTCCTAACTCGTACATCAGAATTGGTACCAGTCTTCTGAAGGCATATTCCCTGATGGGTTGCTTTCCTCTCCCGCCACCTAAGGTTCCACATACAATTTCAATGATATCCACCATTTCATATGGCTCTATCAATCCATGGATCCTATCGGCGCCTTCAAAAATTGATTCCTATGAAGATTAGATGCCATTATCACTAGCAAAGTTGGCTTATCAAGCCATCCAAATTGCATCTGAACCCTCCACTGCTTTGGTTTCGACCAATGGTACCACCATCCCACCCATCATGACTCTTTCTAAATATCTCCTCGATGAAGTCCTACCTATGGACGAAGCTATTCGAGAGGTCATGTCTCTAGAAGAACGACCTTGGGGAGAGTTCCATCATCGTGCTTCGATGTTTGATTCGGACATGATCACTACTCAAATCCCATCTTTTGACCCACCTAAGATCATTCCCTCTTCTTACACGATTGTTCAAACTATATATTCGAAAGGGAACATGGGAAATCTTTCCAAGACTATGTTCATAGATATCTCAGTCACAACGGGTATCATGGAAAACATTCAGATTGGAGTCGATCGCAATCCCAAGGAAATTGCACGCTTCACATACCTTTTTAAGGAATTCTGTGATGTGTTTTCTTGGTCTTATGATGAAATCCCCGTCATAGATCTGTTTATTTTTTAGCACAAAATAAAATTTTATGACAATGCCAAGCCTGTCTGGCAATGACTCCAACCTATCCATCCTCGCAAAGCATCCAACATTAAGACTAAAGTCGAAAAAATCTTACATGCTGGTTTCATATATCCCATTCTTTAACAGAATGGGCTTCCAATCCGGTTCCCATAGATAAAAAAACAAGGCACCATCTGGGTCTGTGTTGATTATCGCGATCTGAATGCTGCTTTTCCATAAGACAATTATCCTACGTTGTTTATAGATCAGATTCTTGATGATTACGTCATATGTGAATATTTCTCCTTTATGGATGGATTCTCGGGCTATAACCATATTGCGATTAAAAAATATGATCAGCATAAAACCGCCTTCATCTGTCCTTGGGGCACATTTGCATATCGTAAACTCCCATTCGATCTAAAGAGTGCAGGAGAAAATTTTCAAAGGGCTATGGACTATGCCTTTCATGATATTCGACACATTGTACAAGCTTACTTGGATGACCTTCCGACTCACTCCAAGAAGCGAACTCACCACCTTTCGCATCTCAAAAAAATCTTCGCTCGGTGTAGGTTCTACAATATATGTATGAATCTGCATAAGTTCGTATTTTTTGTCGAGTCTGCATGCCTTCTAGGATTTATTGTTTCCAAGCACGAGATTAGGGTTGATCCCGATAAGGTTAAGGTGATCATTGAATTACCCACATTAGCCACTAAAATTATTTAGGGCCTGCTAAAAATCACATTTTTAACCAAAAAAAAGAACTAAAAAGACAATGGAAAGCTAGAGAAAGGTTCAAGATCTTACCTGGATCTCACGAAATAAAAAACCATTGTCTGGTTCATCCACAATCAGCAACCGAAGCTTCACCACTTTTTTCGCTCTAGAGCTCTATCACAGCACTCAAAACAGTGAAAATGAAGGTTTGTTGCCTTCTTATAGCCATTATGGAGGTAAGACTCACTTAGCTAGTCTGTTAAAACTGGGTAAATTCCTTCTATATTTTTTCGCAACTATTTGTTTTTAAATGTTACTGATGCTTTGATGAGTTGTTAATGTTCATGTGCAGATTTGACCGTGTTTGACCCGGTTTCAAGCCTTATTTTTAGGGACTTTTTCTAGCTCGTAAAACTAAAAAAAAAACTCGAGTTGCCTTCGTCGGGCTCATTAAACTACTAAGATGAAGAAATATGATCCATTCCTTTCCATATTTTTCAAAGCTCATTAAACAAAAAAAGTAACCAAGTTTTTCTCCATGGGACTCGTTAAAAATTCATGGAGAGCATCGAGTTTTTCTTCGTTGGACTCGTTAAAATTTCACGAAGAACATTGAGTTTACTCCATCTCCTTGTACTCATAACTAAATGAGGTAGATTTCCATTGAACATAGGTTTCTCACTTTTCTAGATCCAATGGACAAACTCATAGAAAATGAACTGTTTCGAGCTTACTATTCTCCCTTCATTGTGCCCAGTTATCAAACATGACAAAGGTACCCCCTGGAGTTGTCTTTTACGATGTTTTTCAGACTCTCTAAATATGAAAAGATCACCGAGTTTACTCATTTGGACTCGTTAAAATTAATCATATGGGGAAAAAATTTGGACAAAGTGGATACTTATCATGTTACATTTTAAAGGTCGATTTGGCAACACAAAATCTTGAACATGGCACTTCCCAGAAAACTCTCTCGCATTTAGCCGAACCCTACCATCTATGATTTTAGCCTTTGTATGCCAATGTTCCTGCATTGGTGAATCCTGATACTCTTTGGTGTTCATTAAGCCTAAGCTTCCTGGTACCCTATTAGAGTGCCTTCTATTAGGATGCCTTCATTTATTCCCATTATCTCTTAACTATTTCCATAAACAAAATCATATTTTCCCTTTTCGTGTCGATTGATGTAGGACGCCTCAGTGCCTACCTTTCGATAGATCTCTTCCTATCTACTTAAACATCTTATCTAGGAAGTTGATCCAAAAACACATCAGTACCCGGGTACTTGCAGACATCAGTGGCAAGTCACCTTGTGTTTGGTTGGGGGTTCTCATTATTAGCTCTCGAACGAATGATTCTACAGTTGTTCGACATCAAATCCTTTTATTCACACTTGCTAGATTGTATTGTGCATCTTGGGGACCATCATCCTTATTGGTGGCCACCCTCGCGTCCGTTAACATTTTTTTTTATTTACTAGTAATCATACGATTTCTCACATGTTCAACTACAACTCATTCATTCACATGCACAAAAATATGTAGTTTAGTGAAGCAGCGACCAAGACCTTGGGTTGAGGCTTACACCATTACAATTGTGCTTCCTCTCCCGAGTTGTGATATTGTTTTTGGAGACAGCTTATTAGTTTGATCCTGTTATGACAGATGCTTCCATGTTATTCTTATCAGTGGACACACTATTCATATCTCTGCTCTAGAGAAATCATTTTGATTAGCTACTGAGCATGGGAATGCCTGACTCAGGACAGATACTGTATTTTCTAACATATGTTGTTGTTTCAGGTTTTCCTCAATCATCCAATTCCTCTCATTATACTGCACTTATTATAAATTATTTCAGCCATAATCTTCGTCTCTGACCTCACACTTTAGGGGGCATCTGTTATAGGACAAATGACCTCATTAACTCAGAGGATAAGGTAACATGGAAGGAAGAAAATGACCTAGACAAGACCATTTTTTTCCAAGGTAACACACCCTATAAATATCTAGGTAGAGTTATAACACACCTGATCCATGCAAAGGGAGCGTTAATGCCTAGGGTAATGCTCTGTCTTGCCCAAGAGGCAACGTTATCCACGTTTGAATGTGAAAAGGGAAATATATTGCGGAAAACTGACTGGCATTTCCATCTTTTGCTGAGAAAGAGTTAGTTCAAAATGGAAACTAAATAGCACAAACCTTTTATTAGGTATTGCCAAACACAAATGAACTTTTATAGAAGGAAAAATCAAGGTTTAAAGACACATCTAGATCTTTCCCAATTTGAATAGGTTGAAAGATTTGGCAAGGTTTGTCCTCTCCATTTCCAATAAATTGGAGTTGTGCGCTCTTGGTCTAAGGTCGAAGGTTTGATTATATGTGGAACAGAGTTTCATTGTGGTAGTGTGAGGCTTGAATATTGGGAAAGTTCATTGAGAACTTTCTGCCTTAAGCATCGTCACACTATGAGATAGAGAAAGAGAGGAATTGGACGATTGAGGAGGGCTTGGTGCAACTGACAGTTGTAATCCTCCTTTTCATAAATCCGTAGAACTGTATCTATTTTTTCCATTCGATGCATCAGTGTCACAATTGTTTTTCAATCGTCTACATAGCATGATATGAGTGGCTTAGATCTTCATTATTTCATGTTTCTTATATGCTAGTTTAATTGATATAAAGCTATGCTGTTGAAGAGATTACATGAGTGCTTCGATTGGTTACAAGATATGGAATTTGAGCTAGTGAAGAAGGGTTTCTACTTTGCTACTTGGTGTTCGCCATAGGATCTTCCATCCACAAAGAGGTAATCATTTCAATCTTGCTTTGTCAATTATATATATTAGTATGAACATGTATGCATTGTCTTTGGAACTTTACAACTAATCTTACAGTCTGCCTTGGGCACCAGAAAGCCCTAAGAGGGATACCCAATAACCACCACACAAGAATAATACCCTATAGCAAAACAGATATAAAATAAGATAAAGGTGTTGAGGACAGATAATGGTGGATAGTTTTTCAAGAAAGAATTTGAAGAATTTTGTAAGAAGTGTGGTATAGCATGACAGAAGACTAATCCATACACACCACAGAAAAATAGAGTTTCAGAAAGAATGAATAGAACGTTGATGGAAAAGGAAAGAAGCATGCTTAGTGGTACCGCATTAGGATGGGAATTCTCGGCAGAAGAAGTGGAGAATGCATGTTACCTGATTAACATATCACCTTCATCAGTGTTGGAGGATAAGACTCCACATGAGGTATGGACTGGTAAGAAACCCTCTCTTTCACATCTAAGGTTATTTGTATGTGATACATATGTACATGTACCAAAGGAGAAAAGGACCAAGTTGGATAATAAATCTGAAAGGTGCATCTTTATTGGGTATAAGGATGGTTTAAAAAGTTACAAGCTTTGGAACCTCGAACAAGGAAGGTTGTGTACAACCGAAATGTGGTGTTTAGAAGGTGAAATATGTTGTTAAACATCAAGTCCTACCAAAGGAACCTGAGAAGATAGAGTTTGAGCTAAAAGAGGATGAATCAGACTCTACAAAAGAAGAATATTCAGAAGAGGAAGAGCCACAAACTCTGGCTATGAGAAGATCTGTTCAGGAAAGAAGGCAACCAGAAAGGTATAGTCCATCTGCTTCCTGTTCAATTTTTTATTTAACCATAACTGATGATGATCCCAGAACTATTAGGGAGGCAGTAGATTCAAAGGATGGAAAACTCTGGAAGGAGGCCATGGTTGATGAAATGGCATTCTTGCACAAAAATGAGGCATGGGATCTGGTGGAGTTGTCGGCTAGAAGGAAGCCCATCGAGAGAAAATGGGTGTTTAAGAAGAAGATGAATGTGTAAGGCAAGGTGGAGAAATACAAAACTCGATTGGTAGCAAAAGGTTATTCCCAGGTGCTGGGAATTGATTTTGGTGATATTTTTTCTCCTGTTTCCAAGGTTTCTTCTATTAGATTACTTTTATCTGTAGCTTCTACATTTGACTTTGAGGTAAAACATATGGATGTGAAGACAACATTTCTTCACGGGGATATAGAAGAGGAGATCTACATGAAGCAACCTGAAGGCTTTATGGTAAAGGGTAAGAAAGAATTGGTATGTAGGTTAAAGAAGTCTCTATATGGGTTAAAATAGTCACCAAGGATGGGTTATCAGAAATTTGATACCTATATACAAGAACTTGGCTTCACTAGAAGCAAGGAGGATCACTGTGTTTATTTTAAATTAATTGGTGACTCTGTTATTTATTTGATCTTGTACGTAGATGATATGTTGTTGATTGTAAACGACAAAGAAATCACCCAAGAGTTGAAGACCCAATTGTTCTCCAAATTCGACATGAATGATATTGGTGCTGCAAACTATATTTTGGGCATGGAAATTAAGAGAGATCAGGAAAAGAGGGAGTTCTGGTTAAAACAGAGGAAGTATGTCGAGACTATATTGCAGAGGTTCAGTATGCAGGATAGTAAACTGGTGAAGGTTCCTATTCATATAGGTGTAAAGTTGTCTGATGAGCAGTGACCCAAGACACAAGAAGAAGAGGAGGATATGTTCCGTGTTCCATATGCAAGTGCAATGGGTAGCCTGATTTATGCAATGGTTTGTACTAGATGAGACATTGCACATGCAGTGGGAGTATTGAGCAGGTTTATGTCAAAACTAGGGGAGGAGCATTGGATAGAAGTGAAGCGGGTTTTCAGATATTTGCATGGCACTAGTGATTATGGTTTGTGCTACTAGGGAAGACTAGGATTGGAAAGAGTTTGGGATATTCATGTTTTTTTTTATGCAAACTGGGCTGGAGATCTAGACCAAAGAAGATCTATGAGTGGGTATGTGTTTAGCCTATTTGGAGGTGTAGTCAGTTGGATGAGTAAAAGACAGTCTGTAGTGTCTCTTTCAACTACAGAGGCAGAATACATGGTCGCCACTCATGCAAGCAAGGAAGTAGTTTGGTTGTAGATATTATGTTCAACTATGGGGTTGGTGCAGTGAGCTATAAGGGTAGATTGTGATAGCCAAAGTGAAATTTTCTTGGCTAAGAACCCTGATTATCATTCAAAGACAAAGCACATTGATGTTCAATATCACTTTGTGACAGATATGGTTGAGGATAAAAGGGTGTTGCTGATAAAGGTGGACACTTTGAAGAACATTGCAGATGCATTAACAAAGTCTGTGAGCACTTAGAATTTCTCTTGGTCTAGAGAAAAAATGGGTGTTGTAGCGATGGACTGATGATTAAGTTCTCCCATGGCCCCCTACAGAAAGAAAACAACAAATGGGAGAATGTTGGGTGTTATCACTCAGGTTTTCCTAGAAGTTGTGTAAGAGGAAAGTATACCCGAGGTAACCACAAACCAATCTTTTAGATGCAGAATCTAGCCAATCTGCATCCAGAGAGGGCTCTCTCTTTATGATTTATCTTTGTTCTTGGAAGGTTTTAGGCTAGTTATAGATTCAAAGTTTGTTTTGGAAAAATGGTGGAATCCACAAACTAAGGGCAAGGTTGAGAGCTTTCAGTCCATTGGGCTATGGAGTCTAAGGATGGCTTTACTGGATTTCTTTTCTAAACACAAGATGGTATTACAGGGCAAGATAGCTAGACAGAGAACAATCCTTAAAATTTAAAGTGGATGGATGGTCTTAAAGGGATGAAAGGCAGCTAAGAATCTTTCACCATATTCAAGAGAAAGAAGAGAAATGACTACAAGCAAAGAGCAATGAAGGATTCTTTGTTACGGTAATCAACAATGTTTAAATCAGCAAAACATGAGCAATTAAGAATTCATGCTTATAACTAATCCAGAAGAAAACATCAAGAATAATCACATTTGAAAACAGAGTACAATTAAGCAAATTATGTTTCAATCTTTTATGTAAACTATTCAGAAACGGATATGATGATAGCATAAACTAATATAAAATTTAAACACAAGGGTTGGAAAACTTATTGAACTGAAGTCCAACACATGAACCCTGCAACAAGTCCAGTGCTTCAAAACGTCATCCAGTAAGCCACAAGTAAATTTGTCCAAAAGCTTTTTTATTCCGAAAACCTCAATGTTACAGCAGAGTAATAGAATCCACCCTTCAAAACTCTCTTTGAGGGCTTATTTATACAAAAATAATCCTAACAATCTTACTCTATCATAGCCAATAATTCAGGCTGATTTAAAGCATATTTACAAACAAACAAAAGACACATGGTCTCGTAAATAGAATAATGAATAACGACTGATGTGCTGTTCCTTTCTTCATGGACATGCTAAGGATAAGTGCTCAAAATAGGGCTCTGTGCTGTCCTTTACGTATTCCTTTGACTTGTTGAATACTCTTTCTTCTCACGGATACTCTTTGACCTTTCATCTGATACTCTTTCATCTGCATTTCTGTTTTTTACCATTTACTCAATATTAAAGATAAACTTTTATCCTTGGGAGATTGGATTCCCACAACCCTATAAGATCTTGCCCCTTTGAGTGTTCGTCTCTGCAGCGACAGAAGCTCAAACGGGGACTTTCATCAAAATGCAGGTCTTTTATTTGGAAATCTTCATCTATGAGAGGCAAGTAGTCTAAATCTCGGTGAGGAGCATTCAAAGGAGTGACATTTAGAGCAGTTGGGGTCTCCATTTTGGTTCTTGTGGATTCAAAATGGAGGTTTCAGTTTTTCTTGCAGACCGGACGGGATATCTGACAAAAGAGGAAATTGGAACAAATTGCAGGTTTGGGAAGCAAATTCACAGGTTTTAAATCTTCAATGAGGACTCAGAGAGGACTTTTGACCACTTTTTCAGAGAACAAACACAGGAAACTAAGTTTAATTTGCAGTCGGGGCGCGGAATGATAAATACCTATTTTTTAATGGAAACTGGTTCTTCAACAGGTAATGAACAATGGCGGGGACGTTCTTCAATACTAGCGCAGCGGAATTTCGGAGTAATTTGGTGTATTTGCAGTGAAATTTGAAAATTGCAGCGGGAGCTTAGTCTCTTTCGGAAACTAAAAATAACTGAAAAAACGCGAAAAATGGCTTAAAAACAAGTCAAAAGGGTTTTTGTCGTTTTCGAGGTGATGACGTCATTTGACGTACGGGGTGACGTAAGGGAGTGGGGCCGGCGGTATGTGGTAGGCGGTAAGCGGTAAGCCCGCACCGCTTATGGAGGAAGGCGGTAAAAATCGCAATGGCAGCGATTCCACAGGATGCTTGCCACGTGGAATGCTGAATAGTCAAAACCGCCCACTCCCCGCTGGCTAAATAACTCACACGGGATGGGCAGCGGGATTGATCGGGACCGTTGATCAACGGAGGAATGATCTGACGGCTGGAGGAAAGGGAAACTTGTGCGGTTTCAAAAGCGGGCCCGTCGGGGTTTAAACAAGTTTTGACGTGTAATCTAATCACCCCGGGGAGAAGTTAATAGGCGGGAATGGTTGTTAATTAGTCCAAATGACTAATTAACCCCGTGATTTTATGAAATGGATTGCGGTGGAGTTTGGCCATGTGGGATGCCACGTGGAATGCTGAGTATGGTGGCGCAGGATTCCGTCGTAGTTTATTCTTGTTTTTGGTGTTAAACACATATGTTACGTGTCTAACGCTTTTCTATATATATTTTATTATACGATGAATAAATTAATATAATTAATTCATCATAGGGGCGGAATGTATATATAAGGTTAGAGTTTTACCAAAGGGCTTTATAAAGCGGGGTATTTAAATGTGCGGGACTATATATACTTTGGTAAAACATTATAATAAGAGGGTTTTGGGGATATTTATTAGAAAAGGGAGTTATATACATAGGAAAAGGGATTTCACTAGGGAATTAATATAATAAAGTTAAATGTTAATATGATAAAGGACAAGGAAAATCAAAACACCTTTGTACATCTAAGAAAGTGAAAACTTATGAAGTAAATTGCACATTTTATCTTCAACACTTAAACTTAGAATAACAAGTTGTTTTGAGGAATTTTGTGGAATGTTGCATCAGTTTCCTAAGTAAAATAGGATTTTACTTAGGAAAAGTTAAAGATAGAAGATAACAATGATGAATTATTTGAAGTGCTCAGGTCTTTTTTGATCATTAGGCCGAGGGTCCGGTCCCTCCAGAAGTCAAGGAAATGCCTTGAGCCCCTTTGATCTCAAATTACCTCAGTACTTTTGGGGAAATTAGTAAAACTCTTGAGGGGAAAAAATGATGAGGGAGGTTAATGAATTTGACTTTGCTTGCTGTGATTTTCCAGTGTATTTCTTGCTTTAGTACTTGTGATGAGAGTAAAGGATCAACCAACATGTAGCAGCACCATTCATCAGATAACACTTTGCAGCACCATCTACCTACCCTATCTACTTAACACTACCATTTTGTCTTCTTTATTAGGGTGCATTTAGACTTGCAAACCCTGATCAATCTTTTCTTTTTACATGATGAATCTATCTATTTCTACCCTTATTACATCTAAGGGCTCAGATTAAACTGTTGAGCACCTTTTATTCACTCTACCTAGCTACTTATCTGCCAAGATTAAACTGTTTGGCTAGATATTTATTCTCTAATCTATAACATGAAATTGAAATATGACTAAGCCAAGTTTACACAGTTTGACTTATTCATGAATTGTGGCAAAAGTTTCACAAGCTGCACACAATTATTTTATTACAACAGATGAAAAAAGTAGTGGCATTTAGACTTGCACACTTTCCTTGGTCTATTTTTTTCTTGGGGTTCATTTCTTTCTCTTTTTGACCATTTTTATTCTTTTTACCCTTTGATTTTTCTTTTAGGGTATACCCTCTTTACATTTTTTTTAAATTTTTTGATTTTTTGGTTTTTCAAGAATATGGAACACCTTTGCTCAAGTAAGAAGGTTTGAACATATTCCACACTTCCATCAAGACAATCATGAAAGATGAAACCTACTGATATAGGAGGCTAACACTGGCTCCACTTAGGGATGGCTTTTCCTTGTGGAAAGTCAAGAACAGCAGGTCAGATGCCTCAACATGTCTTCAAACTGAACTATGTAATCTCCTTCTTCTGGTAGCTTTATTGTACATATGATAGTGCAACTTCTGAAGCTTAGGGCCTTCACTTCGGGCTTCAACTTTAGCAATTCACCATCCATTCAAAACTGTGTTTCCCAGTTGGAAATCTTCTGCCTTGTTCCAATCCCAAACATGCATTTGCTGTGGTTGAAAATCTTGAATTGAATATAGTCCTTTTTCTGCAACCTGAAATCTGATCTAAAACAGCACACAAAAAATTTCAAACCAACTTAATGAAAAACTAGCTAAAAATTGAAACACTAAAAAAATTGCTCAAAATTCTGAGCTTATTGGCACTCATTTACCTACTCTAATCTACTAAAAATCTTATTGAATCAGGTAATACAAAAATGCCAATGAAGCCAATCAAGTAGTTGTAAAAATAAATGGATAACTTGATTGCTTGTGATCAAAATTGGAAGTATGTTATGATCATGTGCCTTTATAATCAATGATAAGATGTGAAATGGCAATTGTTGATATATTTGATCCTCATAGATAAAACATGTTTGCAGATTTGAGGTAAAAATATTCTCCATATAATTTGCTATAGGATCATTAAAAGCATGATGTATGTTATTTACTTCTAGGCCTTCAATGACTAATTGTTCAATTGAATTATGAATATTAGACCATGAACTTATTTCTTCAATCTTGTGTTTGAAAGAATAATCATCTTCAATATGCAAGTCAAAAGATAGTACAATTTCCTCTTGTTTTGGAGAAGGAAGATTTTCAAAGAATTCTTTAGGATTTCGGAAATTGTATGACTGAATTTGAGAATGCAAAAGTTTGATTTCATTTTCATAATTTTCAGAAATTATATCAAGAATCCATTTTTTAACTTGAGGAGAACATTTTCTTGATTTTAAGAGAAGAAAGAAAGCTCTTAGAAAATCCTCATCAAACTGAAGTTTTGATAACTCATCCCTGAATTCATTTAAAATTTCATCAAATGAAAGATTTTCCACAAACTCTGTCATCCAGTATCATTATTAATGCTTTGGAATATGGATTATTTGGTTGTGGAATTGCTCTGAAACTTGAAGCTCTGGATCTCTGATCTACAGTGTCTTGATTGGAAAATGATATCAAAAGAGTCAGAAGAATGATGCTCGAATGTGCATGGAGATTTTATATTTACAATTTTCAAAAGAGATAAATTAAAAACAACTCTAAGTTCTTCTCTAAAATACAATATACATTGGAAAACTCTATCAATTTAGAAAGAACATAATGTCTTGGATAACAATCCAAGTTGAAAGCCTGATCTTTCCATATTGTTCTTCCAGGTTCATTCCTCCAGTGGAGTCTTAATTCTGAAATTGATTTGGAGTCGCCAGGTGGATGATTTTAACCTTTGTGTGTCTGATCCCTGTCCACCATCATAGATCAGATCTAAACCTGTAAAACAATTATGAAGAAAAAGTTAGTTCTTCAGGAAACCAAAATTTGAGTATTTTATGAATTTTCAAAACAACTTCTACAAACTCTTCAAGAAATTTAAGATTTTTAATTAAAATTTTCTCAAAGATTTATTAAACTAGAGAGTCTGATTAAACATTTGAAACTAAGGTTCAATGTATAAGCTAAATCAGAGATAGACTGAAGCAGCATTTATTTACTTTTGCAATTGCAGAGCAAAAGCAATTTCAAAGGCTACCTGGCTGATCTTCAGACTCTGTCTATAGCTTATAAATCAAACAATAATAACAGTGAAATGATTCAGATCCCCAGTATGGTCGCCACTATGTTATCACTCGGGTTTTCCTAGAAGTTGTGTAAGAGGAAAGTATACCCGAGGTAACCACAAACCAACCTTTTAGATGCAGAATCTAGCCAATCTGCATCCAGAGAGGGCTCTCTCTTTATGATTTATCTTTGTTCTTGAATGTTTTTAGGCTAGTTATAGATTCAAAGTTTGTTTTGGGAAAATGGTGGAATCCACAAACTAAGGGCAAGGTTGAGGGCTTTCAGTCCATTGGGCTATGGAGTCTAAGGATGGCTTTACTGGATTTCTTTTCTGAACACAAGATGGTATTACAGGGCAAGATAGCTAGACGGAGAACAATCCTTAAAATTTAAAGTGGATGGATGGTCTTGAAGGGATGAAAGGCAGCTAAGAATCTTTCACCATTTTCAAGAGAAAGAAGAGAAATGACTACAAGCAAAGAGCAATGAAGGATTTTTTGTTACAGTAATCAACAATGTTTAAATCAGCAAAACATGAGCAATTAAGAATTCATGCTTATAACTAATCCAGAAGAAAACATCAAGAATAATCACATTTGAAAACAGAGTGCAATTAAGCACATTCTGTTTCAATCCTTTATGTAAACTATTCAGAAACGGATATGATGATAGCATAAACTAATATAAAATTTAAACACAAGGGTTGGAAAACTTATTGAGCTGAAGTCCAACACTTGAATCTTATAACAAATCCGGTCTTCAAATCGTCATCCAGCAAGCCACAAGTAAATTTCTCCAAAAGCTTTTATTCCAAAACTCTCAATGTTACAGCCGAGTAATAGAATCCACCCTCAACACTCTCTTTGAGGGTTTATTTATACACAAAATAATCTAAAACAATCTTACACTAACTTAGCCAATAATCTAGGCTGACTTAAAGCATATTTACAAACAAACAAGAGACACATGGTCTCGTGGATAGAATAATGAATAACGGTAGAGTGTCTTTGTTCCTTTCTTCATGGACATGCTAAGGATAAGTGCTCAAAATAGGGCTACATCGCTGTCCTTTCGTATTCCTTTGACTGTTGAATACTCTTTCTTCTCACGGATACTCTTTGACCTTTCATCGATACTCTTTCATCTGCATTTCTGTTTTTACCATTTACTCAATATTAAAGATAAACTTTTATCATAGGAGATTGGATTCCCACAACCCTATAAGATCACTTGCCCCTTTGAGTGTTCATCTGCGGCCCGACGAAGCAGCGGGGACTTTCATCAAATCTTGAGGTCTTTTCACACATTATCTTCATGCTGAGAGGCGAGTAGTCCAAATCTCGGTGGGGAGCATTCAAAGGAGTGACATTTAGAGCAGTTGGGGCCTCCATTTTGGTTCTTGTGGATTCAAAATGGAGGTTTCAGTTTTTCTTGCAGACCGGACAGGATATCTGACAAAAGAGGAAATTGGAACAATTTGCAGGTTTGGGAAGCAAATTTACAGGTTTTAAATCTTCAATGAGGACTCAGAGAGGACTTTTGACCACTTTTTTAGAGAAAAAACACAGGAAACTAAGCTTAACTTGCAGTCGGGGCGCGGAATGATAAATACCTGTTTTTTAATGGAAACTGGTTCTTCAACAGGTAATGAACAATGGCGGGGACGTTCTTCAATACTGGCGCAGCGGAATTTCTGAGTAATTTGGTGTATTTGTAGTGAATTTTGAAAATTGTAGCGGGAGCTCGGTCTCTTTCGGAAACAAAAAATGACTGAAAAAACGCGAAAAAGGCTTAAAAACAAGTCAAAAGGGTTTTTGTCGTTTTCGAGGTGATGACGTCATTTGACGTACGGGGTGACGTAAGGGAGTGGGGTCGGCGGTATGCAGTAGGCGGTAAGCGGTAAGCCCGCACCGCTTTTGGATGAGGGCGGTAAAAAACGCGATGGCAGCGATTCCACAGGACGCTTGCCACGTGGAATGTTGAATAGTCAAAAACCGCCCACTCCCCGCTGGCTAAATAACTCACACGGGATGGGCAGCGGGATTGATCGGGACCGTTGATCAACGGAGGGATGATCTGACGGCTGAAAAAGGATGGGAACTTGTGCGGCTTCAAAGGTGGGCCCGTCGGGGTTTAAAAAGGTTTTAACATGTAATCTAATCACCCCGGGGAGAAGTTAATAGGCGGGAATGGTTGTTAATTAGTCCAAATGACTAATTAACCCCGTGAATTTATGAAATGGATCGTGGCGGAGTTTGGCCATGTGGAATGCCACGTGGACAGAACACGGTGGCATAAACTTCCGCGGAGTTTATTAATATGTTTTGATATTAAACACACTTGTCGCATGTCTAAAGGTTTTTTGTATATTTTTATTATACGATGAATAAATTAATATAATCAATTCATCATAGGGGCGGAATGTATATATAAGGCTATAGTTTTTACCAAAGGGCTTTATAAAGCGGGGTATTTATTTTAAATGTGCGGGACTATATATACTTTGGTAAAACATTATAATAAGAGGGTTTTGGGGATATTTATTAGAAAAGGAAGTTATATACATAGGAAAAGGGATTTCACTAGGGAATTAATATAATAAAGTTAAATGTTAATATGATAAAGGACAAGGAAAATCAAAACACCTTTGTACATCTAAGAAAGTGAAAACTTATGAAGTAAATTGCACATTTTATCTTCAACACTTAAACTTAGAATAACAAGTTGTTTTGAGGAATTTTGTGGAATGTTGCATCAGTTTCCTAAGTAAAATAGGATTTTACTTAGGAAAAGTTAAAGATAGAAGATAACAATGATGAATTATTTGAAGTGCTCAGGTCTTTTTTGATCATTAGGCTGAGGGTCCGGTCCCTCCAGAAGTCAAGGAAATGCCTTGAGCCCCTTTGATCTCCAATTACCTTAGTACTTTTTGGGGGAAATTAGTAAAACTCTTGAGGGGGAAAATGATGAGGGAGGTTAATGATTTTGACTTTGCTTGCTGTGATTTTCCAGTGTATTCCTTGCTTTAGTACTTGTGATGAGAGTAAAGGATCAACCAACATGTAGCAGCACCATTCATCAGATAACACTTTGTAGCACCATCTACCTACCCTATCCACTTAACACTACCATTTTGTCTTCTTTATTAGGGTGCATTTAGACTTGCAAACCCTTTTCAATCTTTTTCTTTTTTTACAAGGCAAATCTATCTAATTCTACCCTTATTACATCCAAGGGTTCAGATTAAACTGTTGAGCACCTTTTATTCACTCTACCTAACTACTTATCTGCCAAGATTAAACTGTTTGGCTAGATTTTTATTCTCTAATCTATAACATGAAATTGAAATATGACTAAGCCAAGTTTAAACAGTTTGACTTATTCATGAATTGTGGCAAAAGTTCACAAGCTGCACACAATTGATTTATTACAACAGATGAAAAAAGTAGTGGCATTTGGACTTGCACACTTTCCTTGGTCTATTTTTGCTTGGGGTTCATTTCTTTCTCTTTTTTGACCATTTTTATTCTTTTTACCCTTTGATTTTTCTTTTAGGGTATACCCTCTTTACATTTTTTAAATTTTTTGATTTTTTGGTTTTCAAGAATATGGAACACCTTTGCTCAAGTAAGAAGGTTTGAACATATTCCATACTTCCATCAAGACAATCATGAAAGATGAAACCTATTGATATAGGAGGCTAACATTGGGTATGTGTTATATTCTTTCCATGATTAGTCCCATGCATTATACATTGCGTCGGGTGTAGCAGGGGGGTCACAGGGGGCAGAAGCCCCCCCCTGTCGAGGTCCGGGAAAACGCCCTTGGAATTTTTTACTTTTTTTCCATGGGCGGACCAACCCATGGTTTTGTGCATGGATTTGCACATGGTTTTGGGGGACGATGGTTTTCAGCCCCTCGTATTTTGTAGGTAATATTCCTAAATTAGCATGTAGCTAATTGGAATTTTAAAATCTAATTTTGCTTTCTTGTTTGCTGAATAAGTGGGTAGGGAGACCCATATATCTCTTTGTTAGATATAAAACCACTTCTCATGTGAAATTGGATAATATTTTCAGCTTAATAAAGCACCCTTAGGTGTGAAAAGGGGCTAAAGCATGCAGACTGGGTCAACCTTAACCAAATAAAGAACATTGTCATGGAGGAGTGGCATTAAATGAGGGACAATGCAGTTTTATATGGAGACATATTGCATGGAAGTAGTGTCATTAATGGATGGGGCTTAGGGTTTGGAAGCTCATTTCTTATATAAGGAAGAGGATGGAAGCCATATTATTCAGGTTATGATATGTTATGTTTTTTATTATATGTTCTGTTTAGACATATAAGCTTTCTTCAACTGTTTAGCTAAGATTGCAGTGATGTTTAGCACTGGGTGTTCCTGATTGGGAATCCCACCTCTATTCTTGAGAGGCCTCTTAGAAGAGCTTTGCACTACATTTCCATATTCAAGTTTTAGACCAAGATTCATTCTCGTGGTATAGCATAGTTTCTGTTGAGATATGTGATGAGTTGCAGGGTGTAGTAGTGGAAGATCTTGTTGGTTGTTTTGTGATCTAGTTTTGCAGTGCATGAAGGTTTCCTTCCATTTGGAAGCATGTAAAGGAGCCCATTGGTATTATTTGATATCTTTGGCATCAAGCCAAGTTGATTTTATCCCCTATAGCACAATTCTAGTTCAAATCTACATTATTTTGGTGAGTTGTTGCATGGGCAAGTTCAGTGCTCCATTTGGAGTGTTTTCTTTCCATTGAACGGGATCAACCCTTTATTGAGAGAGACTTTTGGAGGAGTTCCTTCAGATATACATCAGATTCAGCCACCTCCTTCCATGAGCCTCATTTTCAGTGCATATTCAGCCCTAGCGCTTTAGATCCACTATTTATATTTTGTGTATTTCCAGAAACCCTTCCTTTGTTGTCTTGGAAAAGTGTATGCGATCATAAATATCCATTTTTGACCTTGTATGAGCATGATATTTTCAGATCCATTATTTATATGTCCCAGCTGTAGTATTAGTCATTAAAACAGTGTTGTGCTTGCTTCAATACTTTGTGTACCAGTGTATTACATGTTTTGGGTGCATTTTGGCATTAGAGGCTTCTTTTGCCTATCTTGTGGGGCTTGATCTCCAAGATCTTGTACTTATTTATTGTTGTTATACATAATACCATGGATCTATCATTTGGCTCACAAGTAATGTGTTGATAATTTCTGCTATTTTTATATTCATGAACTATATTCTTGCTTTTCCCATTTGGGAATATTACAGTGGTATTAGAGCATAATCTTGGCTCAGCTTGTGAAGACATTGCATCTATGTTATCAGAAGAAGAAGCTTCTCACATAAAAGATAAGACTCACAGAAGAGACAAAAGAAACTCTCCATTATTTGGAGAAATGGAGGGAAAGAGGTTTTCAGAACTTCTTCTCCAAACTATGCATGAGCTTAAAAGAGAAATCAAGGGAATGAGGAGGGAAAGACATGAACGTCCCTCAAGAAGATTTGCACATGAAGAAAGCTCCAGCTCTTCATATTATGGGTGTGATCATTCTTCCACACAATCAGATCTACAATGTAGTACCATGCCTACATTCTTGGCAAGAGAAGAAGAAGAACGAGAAACACCAAAGCAGGAGACTCTTGGTGACTATCTCCAAGAATATGAATCTCAGTCTAGAAGATTCAAGGAGCGTCTAAGCTTCCAAGGGTTTTGTCAAATCAAAGAAAATAGAAGACCCAGTAACTACAATAGAAGAAGAGGTTGCATGCAGCACACTTTGGGTAGATTATTTCTACCTACTTTTGATGGCTCACCCAAGAGCACAACCAAGGCTTGGGTAAAGAAGCTAGACACAGATTTCCAGCTCCATCAAGTTTCAGAAGATGAAGCCATTAGAGTAGCAGTGCTGCATCTTGAAGGTAAGGCTTATGCTTGGTGGTTATTTAAATATTCCTCATTAAATAATGCAAATATATCTACATATGAAAATTTCACTAGGAGGTTAGTGAAAAGATTTGATTTGAAACAATCTAAAATTTCCTTGGGAAAGCAAACCAAGCCCAAGAAATTAGAACCTTTTCATGAGTTGGAAGGATCCATGAAACCAAATCCATTTCAGAACATTGTTGAGGGGGTTAAATATTTGCAACATGCTTTTCCTAGGGAAAAATCCCCACTTCATCAAGAATTTTCTTCTCAAGAAGAAGGCTTGAGGATTCCTCCTTCAAGAGGAGATCAAAACCAAGGACCTCTTAATGATGAGATATTATCCATCTATGAGGATAAGGAAGAGGAAGAGTTGGAAAGATCCTTCGGCACTGTGATAGCAGTAGGAGATCCACTTCTATTTGGAGATGGAGATGAAGTAATTGCTTCAACTAGAGGAGCTCTTGTATCTTTTCCAGAAGTTTCGAAGGATCTTACATATAAATATCATGAGCAGCATGTGTCTATATTGATAGGAAATGAGACAAAACAATGGAGGAAGTGTGTTCCAACATTTAATATAGTCTTGGGAACACACACTATGATAGATCATTCCTTTGTGATCAAGAATTTTAACACCAAGGAGATGTTGGGTGTACATGGGTTGATTACATCTAAAGAAGACGCCTTAGACTATGATGACTTGCAAGAGGTAGGAGAAGATGAGGAAGGCCAACATCCAGTGATTGGAAACTTACACCCCCATCCTTTTCAGGAGGTGTACGCACAGAAGCCGAAGGATGATTTTCGTAGTGAGAGTAGGGACAAATCAGTCCACTCACATATGCAGCCTACTCTAGGCCTTAATGTTTCATTACATGGAGGCATTCCACCAGGGATACCCCCTGATTGGAGGAGAATCAAATATTTCTATCAACATGTTTCACCACTCATAGATCCAGGAGAAGTGGGAGCATTGGGATTTCATAATACAAGACTGACAGTCTTAGGTAGGCTCAAGGAGGAGGGAGACATTCTACCAACATCATCATTACCCACTCTCATTTCATATATTGTGCTGAGAAAGGAGCAGTAAGGGAAAGATTGCAACATTTCGGTGTATGAATTTGGCATAGGAGATGTCAAAGAAGAGAGAAGCAACATGACAGAAGCTTCACATGATAGATCAGTAGTGCTATCATTATTGAGTATTGACCCTTATTGGGGATCCCAGCTATTAGTGGAATACTCTAAGGATCTCTTTTCATGCAAAGTGCTTGATGGCCAACTATCTGATGGGATATATGCAGTCGTAGATGGGATCATCTATTTTCATAGAAGAGTCTTCTCGACTAGAGCCTCTAAGCTCAAGAAGAAGCTACTAGATGTAGCATATGAAGGGTTTCTCTCCAAACCCACTGGTTTTATAAGAGCATATCGTAATATCCTGGGGGGATTCATTTGGGAAGGCTTCAAAGAGGAGATGCACCAACATATGAGGAGATGCATGGATTATTTGGAGGATGAGAGACATGACTCTTTGGCAGAGTTATCACAACTACTTCCTTTCTCATTTGGAGTGAGAGGAGGCCCATCTATAAGCCATATTACTAGTGTCAACCAAGTACATGGTAAAGATTGTATTTCTGTACATCATGATTCATTTACTATGTATTTTCATGTACAAATAATTTCTCCAATAGGGGGCACTTTTCCTTCTAGACTTCATGTTCTACCTGAGGCCATAAGAAGCATTGATGATGGCCACTCCCTAGGAGATCTTGGGGAGATGATACCTTATGTAGTGTATGCTCAATTTGCACCATACACCATACACCTTCTCCAAGCTTGTGAGGATATTGGGGTAGCAAACAAGTGGTTGGGAAACCACTCATCATGCCATATTCTGATGCAGTTAGGAATAAAATTACGCTGGTTTCACTTGAGGGGCCATTTTCCTTCTCCATTACTACATATGGCAGCTAGTATGAATTTGATTGTGATCCCATATGTTGATGATGTTCTTATTTTTTGGGACATGATTGGAGGGATGACATATTGGTTGGATGTGTCCATTGGGAATGAAAATTCCCACATTTATTCATGCTTCAAGGGGAGCATGGGACATTTTATGGCTACTACATTATATCACTTGTTACCTTATGAAGGGAACCATATGATTGACTTATGTTTTTGGGAGGAGCCCCTCACATGGAAGGAGTTTTTCTATGAATTACCATTCTGGAGGGTGATTCATTTTATATGGATAATAGCTTGGAGGATGGAAATTCACATGGGGATGAAGGTTCCCTGCATTTTTCATATCTATCCTTGTAGTTTCTTGAGGATAAGAAACATTTGGGAGGGGAGGATTGTAATATTCCTAAATTAGCATGCAGCTAATTGGAATATTAAAATCTAATTTTTCTTTCTTGTTTGATAAATAATTGGGTAGGGAGGCCCATAAATCTCTTTACTATGAATAAAACCACTTCTGATGTGAAAGTGGATCATATTTTATGCTCAATAAAGCACCCTTAGGTTTGAAAAGGGAATAAAGCATGTGGACTGGGTCAACCTTGACCAAATCAGTAGTGTTGTCATGAAGGAGTAGGCATTCAATGAGGGACAATGCAGTTTTAGATGGAGACACATTGCATGGAAGTAGTGTCATTAATGGATGGGGCTTAGGGTTTGGAATATCATTTATTATATAAGGAAGAGGATGGCAGCCATATTATTTAGGTTATGATACATTATGTTTTTAATTATATGGTATGTTTAGACATATAATCTTTCTTCAGGTATTTAGCTAAGATTGCAGTGTTGTTTAGCACTAGGTGTTACTGATCGAGAATCCCACCTCTATCCTTGAGAGGACATTTGGAAGAGCTTTGAAGTACATTTCCACATTCAAGTTTAATACCAAGCTTCATTCTTGTGGTACAACATAGTTTCTGTTGAGAGATGTGTTGATTTTCATGGTGTAGCAGTGGAAGATCTTGTTGGGTGTTTTATGAGCTAGTTTTGCAGTGGAGGAAGGTTTCCTTCCATTGGGAAGCCAGCAAAGGAGCCCCTTGGGCTTATTTGATATATTTGGAATTAGGCCAAGTTGATTTTATCCCCTACAGTGCAGTTCCAGTCCAAATTTGTGTTATTTTGGTGAGTTGTTGCAGGGGCAAGTTTAGTGCTCCATTTGGAGTGTTTTCTTTTCATTAAAGGGGATCAGCCCTTCATTGAGAGATACTTTTGGAGGATTTATTTCATACCTACATCATATTCAGCCACCTCCTCTTATGAGCCTTAGTTTCAGTGCATCTTCATCCCTAGGGCTTTGGATCCACTATTTATATTTTGTGTATTTCCGAAAACCCTTCCTGGGTTGTCTTGGAAAAGTGTATGGGAGCATAGATCTCCATTTTTTGTCTTGTATGAGCATGATATTTTCAAATCCATTATTTATATTTCCCAACTATAGTATTATTCATTAAAATTACATTGTTCTTGCTTCAGTAATTTTTGTACCAGTGTATTACATGTTTTCGGTGCATTTTGGCATTGGAGGCTTCTATTGCCTATCTTGTGGGGCTTGATCCCCAAGCTCTTGTACTTATTTATTGCTCTTATACATAATACCATAGATATATCATTTGGCTCACATGTAATTTGTTGATACTTGCTGCTATTTTTATATTCATGCATTGTATTCCTACTTTTCCCATTTGGGAATATTACACTATGGTTTTCAGCCCCTAGTATTCTATAGATCTGGTCAAGGGAACTACGGTTATGTTCTAATATAGGGTTAATTGATTTTGGTTTATGAATGCTTCGTAATGTATATATATGTGTTGTAATACTAAAAGGAATATAATGAAAAATCAAGCTAGTAGTCCCTATTTGGGATCCAGGGGAAATCTCTATGTATATCTATTTTATGTTTTATGCTCTCGCTATTGTTTATTTTCCATATTTAAGATTCGTTTGCAGATAATTTCTGTACAGGGTTAAAACCTACATTGATGGCCAAAAATGACCTCATCAAAATTAGCAAAGGCCACCTTTTCACAGTCCCAAATCAGAAACTTATCCATTTGTGTAATATCTCCAATTGGTTCAATTGGGTCTAGTTACCCCCTCTCTCTCCCTATTGGCGTATGGTTTCTCTATTACTTACCAATACAAAGAGAAAACTCACATTGCCCCTCTTGATGTGAAAATGCAAGCAATAAAATCCTTAAGCTAACTTGAGTGCTCAACCAAACCACACATAAGCTTTTCCCCTATGTAAGGGGACTTCTAGAAATGCAGCGATTAATCTAAATGTATATTTACTATAAAATTCAAGAAAAAAGGAAATAAATATTAAGGCTATCTTGATTAGTAATATTTGTATCTAAACCAAATCGAGAGGAAGGGAATGAAATTAGATGGGGATTTAATATTCTTCGTTTATAGTAAATATTTTGATAATGAATTAGTTCCGCTAGATGATATTGTGATTACCAAAACATTCTCTCTTAGAAGACTAATTGACAAAGAATGATTAACTATTAAAACCACGAAAATTTTCTCATAATTTCAATAGTAATTAAATCGATTTTAAATGGCATATTTATGAGTAAATAGTTACCAAAAATATGGTATAATTACTTGAGAAAAGAGAAATTAATAATAGATCTATGTGACTATGAATTATATATCTAAACAAAAGATATTTGTTGGAGCGAGGTCCCCTAACCGTAGTTTTGGTACAATTTTGTAATATTTTGTAATATTTTTGTCTAGCGCAAAGGCTTTGGGGTGGGTCAAAGCCCCAATGACTTGTAATGGGTCAAAGGGTAGCCAAAGAGACCACAAACCATGTTTTGTAGACCATAGAGTAATGCAAGATAATATGATATAAGTAGATGGATAAATCAAGTCTAGAGGTAGGCTAAGTTTTGGATTAATCTTGGATACGAATTGTAGAAATATGTTGTGTGGATTATCTCGATAAGGGCTCTTGTTGGATGTGTGCATGGAGACCCTAAGTCTTGCTATGTGCAGAACCTGCTAGCTGTGTGTGTGGGATGGTAAATAAAGTCTGTAATTTGAATCTGAATATGAATGAATGAGAAGACTATTTTGAGATATCGGAGTATTTATGTTATGGTGATTGGTTGCGCTCTATGTTATTTCTGATATTATATCTATTCACTGAAAACTGATGATTTATTGATGTGCACGTGGATGCGATGCTATAGGAAGGACTTAATGCATAGATCTGGTTATGATTCATCACCTTGCTTATGTTAACATGTTATCTGATGTTTTATGAGCTTTGCTTAAGTTAATTTTCCAATATACTATTAAGGGATTCTAAGTTAGGGCTTCTCTAGCGCAGGTCTATTAGATTTGAAGGGACCCACTTTAATTAACTTTCTCTCTCTCGGGGTGCAGAAACTTGGTTCCAAAACCCTCCCATACTACTTCAGGTGATACCTTGACTTGCGCAAGAAGTTCATTGTCAAAAGGGCTAGTAGTACAAGGGTTTGTTGGTAAACCTTAAATCTGAACCTTGGTTAAGACCCCTCAAACCAACAAATGGTTTCGTTGTAGGGACTGAGAGCATTTTGAGAGAGAGATTGGGTAATGCCACGGAGTCATTGGCAGCCATTGAAGCTTGAACTTGAGATTGGTTTGAAAAATAGATTCAGGATTTTTCCCTAAAAGGGAATAGAAGTAAGAAGCTATCTTCCGAAGAGTGGAAAAACAAGTACATTTTTAAAGAGGTACACAAAATTTTCTTCGTAACCTTCACACACGAGTTACAGGAGTGTCTAGCAAGGTTGGTGAAGTTCCTAACCTGTTGGAAAGATGATCAGGTCACGCAGTGGATCCTTGAGTTGATCCAATAGTTGGAGAAGGTTGATAACAAGATCACTCAGACTATAGATCACTGGGTTGATAGTGTTTTGGGAGGATTTGTAACTGAGTTTGAAGTCTATTAGTTTGTGTCCTATTATAAATTTGAGAAAAGGTTTTTCAAAGGATTTAGAGGTAAGTTCTTGCAAACATTTCCATTTTTTATTAATATTCTATAGTGTGAAAAGGGTGCCCTGTGCAGTCACACTGAGTGCATGACCTCCGACCACAGTGGAAGCACAACATGAAGCTGTAAATACTACTGGGTTAATAAATAAGGGGATATATCTGTATACATCCCTCTGAGAGATAAACTGGACTTCAACCAAGGCAGGGTTGCACATGCAGAGACCAGTCCCCTAGCTACGCCATCGTCGAACTTGCGCAATGGTAATAATTCTTCTATTCCACCTCCGCCACCACCTGCAGACGATATGGCTGCACACATGAAGTTACCCACCTTTAAGGGTGCAAGGGAAGAGGATATGGATCGATTCTGGTTTATATCAGAGTCAGTATGGACCGCACAGAATATTAATAATCATGTTGTAAAGAGAGTGCAGCTGTCAATAACCTTCAAAGGAAGGGCTTTGGATTGGTTCATGGGATATATTGGTCAGCATGCCAATACCATGATACAAGAGATTAAGGATTCGTTGAAGCAACAGTTTTGAAAGCCTAAGTCCTATGCTCAATAAGTAGTAGAGCTGAAAGATATTAAGCAGGGACCTAGAAAGTCTATTTGGGAAGCTGACCAATGACTGAAGAAAGTCATCAGAGATGGATGATTTGTCTATGAGGACAAACAACATAAAGATTGGTTCATCTCCATGCTATTATTACATTTTTATGGACCTATGGGTTAGTAGAAGATCGATTCACAAGAAGAGGCCCTGGAGATCACCATGAAGTTGGAAGATGTGCCAAGGGATGATGCTCAATTTGGGGCGCTGCAGATCTGAAACCCGCTAGAAACGATGCATGTAGAAATTCAGAATCTGAAAATAGATCAGGGAAAAAAATCCAACATGGATGTATGGTGCATAAGTTGCAGGGTATCACACCACACTAAGGATCAATGCCCTCTACTATCAAATTATATGCAGACTGGGGGGCCAAGTCCACTGCCCCCTAGAGACATGGTTGGACCAAGTACCCCCATGCTATGGTGTGTTGATTGTCGAGTAGTAGGAAGACATGATACAGATCCTTACCCGTGATTAGGTGCCTATGTCCCATAACTAAAGAAATAGTGGTGGATATTCTGCTCATTAATGGGTCACGATGAGCACAAACATTGAACATTTGACTTGATGATATATAGGGGAAACCTATACAAGGTACAGGCTGACCCTTCATCGCCATTATCTCCCTCTGGGTGAGGAGGATCTCCTAAAAGAGGATGGGGAGGAGCGAGAGGCAGAGGCGCAGGTCGAGGATGAGGGAAACTAAATTTCTACAAATGTGGGGATATGGGACATTATGCTAGAGACTTCCCGAACCCTACGTGCCAATATTGAAAGTATTTCACATAGTTTGATCACGTAATTGAAGACTATCCTGTGCTGATAACAAAGATTCAAGAGAAACAAAAAATTTCGATGCAAAATGTACAATGGGTTAAGGCAAAACCACGAGATTATGGTCCAAGTATCAATGTGATTACACACAGTGGAATTGCCATAGGATGATCTGAGGAAAAAGGTGCGCTTGAACCACTGATCAAGAAGGATTCTAATAAAAAGGAAATCCTAGAACTAAAAAAGGAGAAAGAGACCTTCATTGAAGCTAAGAAGGATTTTTCCAAGGATGAAGCATCCACCTCAAGGACTTCGGAGGATCCAAAAGAAGATGAAGTAGTTAGGCAATTCCTTTAGGAATGTATGAAGCTACTGTGCAATAAGAAGGCAGTGGAGAATCTCCAAGCATTAATAGATAGCTACATAGAAAATTTTTCCTGACAAACAGAGGTTAAAACCGTGAACAAGATTTATAAGAACAAGAAAAGGACTGGTCGGGAGATGCGTATGACTGCATAGATTGGATATTATGAAATGGATCAAGTCATCCTTGATTTAGGATTGAATGCCAATGTCCTGCCCAAAAAAACTTGGCAGAGGATGGGAGAACCCAAGCTAGAGTGGTCCACTATTCAGTTATGAATGGCTAACCAGCAAAAGATCATCCCACTAGGCAGGATGTTGAAGGTTTTGGTAGAAATTGTGGGAGTTAAAGTCTGTGCAGATTTTGAGGTAATCCAAATTGTGGATGGTGTAGACCCTTATCCTTCTCTCTTAGGTATGGACTGGAATATTAACATGGGAGGTATCATCAATCTAAAAATGAGAAGCATGGTCTTTGATAACAATGGTGTCTGGGTAATAGTCCCCCTAGATCCAGCAGAAGGTGAACGATATATAGAATCGATGCGTGAGGAGGAGGATGTTGATCACATTTGCAAATTGACTGGACGGGATGATGATTGGATCAACCCCACAACCCATGGAATTTTTTACAGGGAGAAATGCAATGTGTGTCTCTCAGGCTAAGATGATGAGATATAAAATTGGAAAAATTGGTTGCATGACGTATCTATGTTGCGATGCCTTAAGATCACAATGAGATTTCGATGCATCTCCTCAAACGTAAGAGAACTTACCTACTTTGATAGTCCTTGTAGTGTTAAGTAATTTCTTAAAGAATTCGAGGCTAATGTCCTTGAAGAACGAAGATTTTGGGAACTTGAATTTTCTATGTGCACGACCCTTGTGCTGTGGTGGGAAACCCATAAGGGGGTGTTCTCGGACTTGGACGAATGCCAAAAAAAAATTATCCTACGATTCGAACCTCCATTCAACCCACCCATGGAACTCTTCTCTGGTCATGGGGACCTGCACAAGCACTTGGATATGTGGATGGAAGTATGGAATGAAGGGACTTGGAATGAGTGGGTGCATATGTTTATTCACACCTTAGTACCAATCCCCACCACCTGGAATTTAGATGCAGAGCTACTACACCAACACACTCACCATTGGAGTACAATGAGATTTCATGACAACATTTGGATTAGTAGGATGGATGAAGAAACTCGATGAATCCCTACAGGATATATATTCTCTTGTCTTTGATGAGCCCTTACCTCAAAAATAATGTGTTGTGCTAGCTTGGGATGCGTAGATGCAGGATATTGTCAACTACCGAAATTTGTTAGTAGAAGACTGCAATGAGGATCCCAAAAATATCACCGTCCCTGAGTCAGAAGGTGAGTGTGCAGTTGCAAGACTTCTATTGCAGGCAATAGATGTGACTAAAATGTTAAAATTAAAGGAAGTCAACATTGGCATGGAATAGCAGCCGAAGATGGCCAAAATTGGGGATTACTGGGATGATGATACTGTTGGAAATATTGTGGAGCTATTGACTGAGTATCAGGATGTGTTCCTTAAAAAGTTCTCTGAACTCAAGGGCATTGTACGAGATCTGGATGTCATGAGAATCACTTTAAAACCAGATGCGCAACCTGTCAAGTAGCGGCCCTATCGGCTGAACCCCAAGTATAAGTAGAAAGTTAAGGAGGAAATAGATAATATGGTGGCCACATGTATCATTAAGTTGATTGAACAGTCAGATTTGGTAAGCCCTATGGTGGTCTAGGAAAACAAAACCAAAGGAGGGATAAGGATCTACGTAGATTTGTGCAAGTTGAATGATGTCTGTGTACATGATCCTTTCCCTACGCCATTCTCTAATGAAATTCTAGATAACATAGAAGGTCAAGAAGCATACTCATTCACCGATTGGTTTTCAAGATACCATTAGATTACGATCGCACCGGAGGATCGTAGCAAGAAAACCTTCGCGACTAAGTGGGGATCCTTCCAGTACACTATTATGCATTTTGGGCTGAAGAACACCCTTGCCATTTTCTCGCGCGTAGTCATAGCAGTATTCAAAGAATTCATTTGTAAGTTTCTGGGAGTCTATTTTGATGATTGGAAAGTTTTTGGATTAGTAAAGAAGCATGTGTCGAACATGCGCATGATGTTGGATGATTGCAAGAAACACCATATTTTACTAAACATCAAGAAATGTCTATTCTACATACCATTTGGGATTTTGTTGGGGCACGTTATATGTCAGCAGGGATTGATGTTGACCCAACCAAGATTGCAGTTATCATCAATTTAGTAGTCCCCACCATTGAGAAACAGATGTGCTCCATATTAGGGCACACTTACTACTATAGATTGTTTATTCAAGGGTACGCCCTAATCACTACACTAATGGAGAAGCTACTAAAGAAGGATGTATCATTTTTCTAGGATGAGGAGTTCCAGAAGAGTTTTGAGCTACTGAAGGAAAATATGGTCACTATGCCTATTCTCATATTTCCATACTGGGCAAAGGTATTTCATGTACATGTCGATGCATCAGGGATATTCCTGGGAGTTGTCTTAACACAGCCAGGAGAAGGAGAAACTAATCACCTGGTTGCATTTGCTAGCAGGAAAATCTCTAGCACAGAGCATAACTACTCTACTACTAAGCAGGAAAGACTGGAAATGGTGTGTTGCCTGCAAAAATACATGCACTATCTATTGGGAGGACACTTCAATATGTTTAGTAATCATTTAGCCTTAAAATAACTGGTCAATAATCCTGTGTTGGGGGTGAATATTCGTAGATGGTTACTGTTATTCCAGAATTATGATTTTGAAATTATTTTGAAGCCTAGGAGACTGAATGCCAGACCTAGTCACTTGTCTCAGATTGAGAGTGGGGAAGAGCCAACTAATATTAAAGAAGGGCTACCCGATGTGCAGTTTTTTTCTATCAAGGTGGTTTATTAGCACTTTGAAAAAATTATTCATTTCTTGACCATGGGGATGGCACCTATAGACTATTCAGTGCAACAAAAAAATGAGTTGGTGGTCGACGCAACAAATTTCACGATAATTTTCATCCAATTATACAAGTTCGGAGTAGATGAGGTATTTGAAGGTATGTATTAGAACATGAGAGACAAGCTATCATGGCTGAAGCCCATGGAGGGGTGGCAGGAGGTCACTTTGCAATAAAAGAAACTGCACAGAAGATGTTGAGAGCCGGGTTTTGGTGGCCCACATTGCATAGTGACGCCCACACATACTGTCGAGCCTGTGGCGCATGCCAACGAATAAGGAAACCTTCGCACAAAGATGAGATGCCCCTGCAACCACAGATGGCTTTGCAGGCGTTCGACAAATGGGCCATAGACTTTGTAGGACCCATCAATCCCCCAGGAAAGAAGACGGGTGCACGTTACATCATTACTACAACTGATTATGCAACCATATGGGTGGAAGCCAAGGCTGTGAAGGATTGTACTAAAGATAACACTGCGTACTTCATATTTGAGCATATTCTCACCAAGTTTGGCTGCCAAAAGATCTTAATAAGTAATAGAGGTATGCATTTGTTAATGAAACTATTGAAGCTTCGACTAAAGAATTTCATATCCATCATGCGAATATTACCCCATATCACCCACAAGCTAATGGGGTAGTGGAAGCTTTCAACAAAATTTTGGAACATGTGCTTACTATGGTCTATAATGCTAATCGAAGTGATTGGGATGTGCGCATCCCCTGAGTGCTCTGGACCTATAGGACCACCTACAAGAAACTGACTGGGAAAACTCCTTTCAAGATGGTCTATGGGAAGGAGGCCATCATGGCCATGGAATATATTGTCCCCAGCATGCACTTTGTCTCTTTTACAAACATGGCAGAACCTAACATCATGAAGGAATGCTTGGCGCAGCTGGTTTCCCTATAATAGGATTATTTCATTGCTAACTTCCACCAACAGGTTCAGAAGGCTTGAGAAAAAGATTGGCATGATCGGAACATCCGACAGAAGGTATTCGAGAAATATGAATTGGTGCTACTTTATGACAATTAGTTTTTGCACCACCTAGGAAAATTCCGTAAGCACTGGTTGGGTCCATAAATAGTGAAAGAGATTATAGATGGTGGTGCGGTCAAGTTGGTTACACTACGTGGAGACTACCTGCCTAGGAACATTAATGGAAGTCGTCTCAAACGTTATAGGGACAACCAGGCACCTACCAAATGACTATATGTCCAGAGTATCTGTATCAAGAGTAGTGTGCGCACATGGAAGGAAAGGAAAAGGAGGGTACGACATGTGCGCAGGGGTAGTGTGTAGGTAAGGAGGTGCAGAAAGGTGCGATGGAGGCATAGGGGTAGTGTGCAGCTAGAAAAATTAGTCGTTGGAAGAGTAAAACTGGGTGAAAAAGTGATTTTACCATTGAATGGAGCAGGTATTTAGCAATTAATGCAGTGATCTAGGAGTAATTTTTACTGTTTCCTTGATGGTAAGTCGCATTTAAGACTCATCCAGTCATTTTTACTCATGGGAGGCTATAAAAAGAGGGGCACAGGTCATAATCGGTTCCTTTTCTTTCTGAAATTCTTATGCCCTATGCTTTACTATGAATTATATGTGTTGTGTGACTTCACCATCTATATGTCTAGGCAAGATACCCCCTTTTATAGAAATAAACCTGAATTTATATTCTGAGCAAGGATGACCACTTCTAACCCCTTCGAGTCATCACTTGTTATGGCCTCTATTGAAATTGGGCATGAAGATGTGTTTGAAGTAACTCTCGACGTTGAAGTGGTCGTGTCTACGTCAATTAAGGGAAAGGGGAATGATAAGGAGAATGGAAAGGAGCAAGGAAAGGAGAAAGGGTACGGGAAAGCCACGAAGTGGGCTTCAGTGAAGCCGCACACCTCCCCTATGATTGTGCAGTCCCCTCGACAAGGGCCTCAGGCACGCTCACCCAATCCATCGAAGCGCCCCATGATAGCCCAAGAGGAAGCTCTACTAGTGGCTCTGCTCTCCTAGCTACATGCATATGTTAAGCCAAGAAAACCCATGGTGTGCACCCCAAAGAATTTCGATGTTGTCCGAGAATATGTACAAATTTCGTTGGTTCCGTAGGAGGCCCCTTTGGTTGGTTACATGTTTGGGAGCCTTTCCCTCCATAAAGATTGATGGCCATGACCTATCAAATGAAGACGTCTTCCCATATCTGGTCCCATAATTGTTTCTTTAACAAGTTTTGCATGACAATGTACCGGATTTGGAACCAATCCCATGGGAGTGCGGGCTGGAGGCCTTCAAGATATTGAATTTGCTGTGCATCCCCTACTTTGGGCAATATTCTATCACCAACCTAGTTGTGCATCAGCTATTGGCATTGATCCATGATGGGTGCTTGTGGATCTAAGGTCGCATCCTGATCAGCGTTGTGTTAATACACAGAATCATTAGCCTACCCATGTAGGGGCCCCATCCCCAGAAGGGTTTCAGCAAGAAATATGAGTAGAAGGTAGCAGAAGAAGTGCGGGATAAGTATAAAGTCGATCATTGTCATATTCCCAAATGGGAAAAGAAGGAATATAGTGAAAAACCAAGGAAATATTAGTGTAAATATTATATGAAATTAAGAGGCCAATATGGAGACCTTTCATATGTTATAACAGCAGCAAAATATACATGATAAATGGGCCATAAGATGCACAACAAGAAATTACAAGCCTCCAATGGAAAAAATCCCTCAATATGAGGTGCTGCAACTATATGGAAAATCTGGAAGACCCTTACAGTGTTATTTTATTAGCTCTGCTATAGAAAATGATTATACATCAGATCTAGGGCTGATATTTGCCTCAAAAGATATATCTATATCAGATTTGTGCACTATACAACCTCCTTTGAAGAACCCCGTAAGGGTTTTTGGAAAAACACCAAGTACAAGTTGTAGATATGAGATCTAAGACTACATATCTACTTCTAAATAGCCTCCTCTAATAAATCCTCTAAGTGAAAGGCAGATCCCCTTCACTAGAAAATCAGCTCTCCAAATGGTGTGCCAAACCACCCTACAACTCCTCCTATAGAAATAACGCAGATCTGGAAGTAAACTGCGTTGTAGGGATGAATAATCAGTTGGCCTGATGCCAAGATCTGAAAATATGCTTAATGGCCTTCAATAATATCCTCCCAATGGAAAGGATGCCTCCTCCACTGAAAATAAGCAATGAAATGGCCTAGATCTAGATATCTAATCACCACTTGTTGCAACCTGCAAAAACAACGAAACCCTCAACATGATATGTATTGTAGTTGAAAGAAGAAGCTTGGCCTTATGCTTGATAGTGTACAATTTAGTACAAGACTCCTCCACAATATTCTCAATGGAAGAGGTGGGATTCCTGATCAGGAACACCCTATGCTATACATCACTCTATCTCAGCTAAACAACAAGAGAAATATATATGTCTAAACAGACCATATATTCAGAAATATCAAATACATAACCTAATGAGAAATGGATGCCATCCTCTTCCTTAAATAATATATGAGCTTGCAAACCCTAAGCCCCATCCAAAATTATCACTACATTCACACAAAGCATCTCCATCTAAAACTGTGTTGTCCCTAATTGATGACCACTCCTTCATGACAGCGTTGTTGATTTGGTCAAGGTTGACCCATTCAAAGTGAGCCAACCCCTTCTCACACCAAAGGGTGCTTAATTAAGCTACCAAGATTTGTCTCTTTCACATTTTGCATTGATGTATTCATTATTAAGGAGAATTATGGACTCCCTTTGTCCTCTTATTTTTTAAACAAAGCAGTAAAAAAAAATTGAATATTCCAACTAGCTCATGGCTAATTGGGAATATTACAATCCTCCCTTACCAAATGTTTCTTGTCCTCAAGCAACTAACAAGGTGAGTGCTACAACCCTCCATCATTGATGACACCAACATGTAATAAGATTCCCTCATAAGCTAAGTTTCTATCAATAAAATCCTCCATGAATTGCTCCTCCAAAGTTCTCATGATATGTAAATAATCCATCCCATAAGGAGACAATAGTTCAAATGAAACAAACATGGTTTGCCCAATGTTCTCCCTGAAACATGTAGCATAGTAAACATGGAAAATTTTTCTCCCATATGGCACATACATACCTCCCATCCTCCCTCAAAACATTCCCATAAAAATTATAAGTACATCATCAATGTATGGGATCAAAACTAAGTACATACAAACATAAATTTGCATAAAAGGGGTGGGTCATAGTCTCACATATGGAACCAACACAGTAAATCTCCTGACTACCTCAGATAATGATGTGGTAAGTGGTTTCCCCACCGCTTACTTGCTACCCAAGTCATCTCACTCTGGCTGAAAGTGTGAGATATATTTGGTGCTTTTGGAATGCACCCACAATGATACAAAATCCCCCTTTCTCCTCCAAGGGAGTGGCCATGTTTAGAAATTTTTGTGGCCAAAAGTTGGCCATGAAGTTTATATGGAATGATACTCCTTCTTGGAGCTATGGCCTGCATATACATGGTAAAATAATGCAAATTATCATCAAGTAAAACATTAGGTACATAAGCATGTTCTTCACCAAAATTTCTCCTCATACAAATGGAGTGGTGCATAGATCTATCTCCTCTCATTCCAAAAGATGAAAGAGGTGGCTGAATTAACTCCTTCATAGAGTTAGTTGCTCTTCCAACTTCACATGGTTCATGCATCTATGAAAATGCTGATATAGTTCCTCTTCAAAGCCGTTCCAAGTGTAGCTTTCCATGATAGTTTTGTAGGCCTTCATGGAATAAGTGTGGCTGAGAAATCTTCATAGGCCTTTTGTAGAAACTTCTCCTTAAGCTTGGTGGTTCTATATAAGAATATCCTACCATGATAGTAGATGACTCCTTCTTGAAATAAATAGCCTTCTTCATGTAGTTGGTCATCAATTATCATGCATGTGAAAATATCCTTGGAATAATCCACCAACAATTGGGATTTCCAATATGGATCAATCTCCCATTGTGACAGCGCTGATGATATATCAAAAGGAATGTATGTCATATGGCTATTCTTCTCATTAAAATCTCCCATGCCAAAGGGATATGTTGGAAGGTCATTCCTTCCATGCTTCTCCTCCCACAATGCAAAATCTGAAATGAGAGTGGGTAATGATGATGTTGGGGGAATGTCTCCCTCCTCCTTGAGTCTAGCCAAAACTCTCAGCACTGTATAATTATCTTCTAATGCTCCCACCCCTCTCTCACCAAATCGAATCAGGTGGCCTCCCAGGTGGTTTGCCACTAAATAATAGTGTCCCATGCAGCAATCTCATAAGCATAATAGATGGGATTGTTAGGTCCTTACTTCCACTATGCAAATCCATCTCTGATTTATATGTGGAAGTGGTATGTGAGGGATATGTGTGCATGCCTTTAATCATTTGAGATTTTAAACTCCTTATATCCACCCATTCCATCTGCAAAGTCTCCCAATCACTAGTTACTTTCCCTAGAGTAATCAACCATTGCACACCCAATATTACATTGGTGTCAGGTATGTCAACCACAAAGAAGTGATCAATAAATGTATATGTTCCCATGGTGACTGGTAAGGATGGAACATAATGCATGCATTGCATATTTCTATCTCCTAGGACCAAAACAGAGAATCCCTCAAAAGCATTAGTGGGTATTTCCATCCTTTGCACTAGTTGGGCATCAATAAAATTGTGGGTAGCCCCACTATCAACCAAAACAGAAACCCTATTATTCAAGATGGAACCTTGAACTCTTAAGTTCAAGTACTAAGGTACTCCTCTTAATGATTCAAGAGCCCCTCCAATTGGAGAAAATTCCCCATTCCCATCTCTTGATGGTGTTATTTCATCTCCTGCAATTTCAGCGTTGTGACCTCTTCTTGGTTCATCTTGTTCTTCCTCCTCATCATCTAAGAAGACCTCTATGTAATGTGCTTTTCCTGCTGCACATATATGTCCAGGTGCCCAAGCTTCTTGGCATGTGAAGAAAATCTTCCTCCTCCTCAAATATCTTCGGACATCATCATCAAGAGGTTTTTTATATTGGCTCTCCTTTGAAGGAGGAGCCTTCTCTTCTTTTCCCTTTGATGGAAAAGAGGGCTTATGCTGAAATGTTACCTTTGCTTTCGGCAAGGCATCTTAAATGTCCCTAGCCCTTTCAATGGCATCTTTTAGGGTAGTGGTCTTGGTAGACTTAACCAACCCATGAAGAGGTTCATCTAATCCATCAATGAACATGTACACCCTTCTTGCTACAGATAAATCAGGAACCATGACAGAAAGTCTTAAAAATTCAAAGATGTAAGTTTCTGAATTACCTTATTGATTTAGCTTTGCAAGCCCCATGAATGGTGCTTTAGGATATCTTCTATCAAATATTTCCACCAACCTTCTAGTGAACTCTGAATATGCAGTTACATTGGTATGACCCAATGTAGACAAGCCATGGAACCACCAGCCATGTGCTTCACCTTCAAGGTGCAGCGCTGCAATCTTAATGGCCTCCATTTCTATAACTTTGTTCAACTAGAAGTAGATGTCAATTTTTTCTACCCAATATTTGGTAGTGCACTTGGATGACCCATCATAATTGGGTAAAAAGAATCTGCCATAGTGTGGTGTCGATCATGATTCTGAATGAATCCACCAATTCTATGATGATGCCTTGGTATTCTATTGTCCCTGATTTGAAAAAATTCTTGAAAACTCAAGCAAGGGATTCCTGCTCTTGAAACCCTTCATTTCCCACAGCGAATAATGTATGCATAGTAGAGTGTTGGGAAACATGTGGTTGTTGCACTGGTTGATCGTTCCAGTGGTGAGACATGCCAGAGCCTTCTCCATGATGAAATCCTTTAGGGGATTCATTGAATCTATCCATTCTCATCTCCTTGATCTCTCTAGCAATGTCTTGCATGGCTCTACGAATGATCTTAGGGAACTCCTTCTCTTCATCTTCTCCTCCAAATAAAGGGGTCTTACCCTTGTCTTCTTTATCATTTGTATAATAAAATTTCTGACGTCTTACTATTTGATACCTACTCTCTATATCAGTGAGGGTCTCTCCTTCTTTATATGACATATTGGATTTTTCAAGATGCACAGGCTATGCCAAGATTATGCTCGGATACCACTGTAATATTCCCAAATGGGAAAAGTAGGAATATAGTGCAAAACCAACGAAATAATAGTGTTAAAATTATATGAAAGCAAGAGGAAAATATGGAGACCTTTCATATTTTATAACAGAAGTAAAATATACATGATAAATGGGCCATAAGATGCACAACACGAAAGTACAAGCCTCCAATGGACAAAATCCCTCAATATGAGGTGCTGCAACTATATAGAAAAGCTAGAAGACCCTTACAGTGTTATTTTATTAGCTCTGATATAGAAAATGATTATAAATCAGATCTAGGGCTGATATGTGCCTCAAAAGATAGATCTATATCAGATCTGTGCACTATAAAACCTTCTTTGAAGAACCCCTTAAGGGTTTTCAGCAAAACACCAAGTACAAGTTATAGATCTGAGATCTAAGACAATAGATCTACTGCTAAATACAGATCTGGAAAGTGTGGCTGATCTGATATGATCAATATAATAGCCTCATCCAATAGATCATCTAAGTGAAATGCAAATCCCCTTCACTAGAAAATCAGCTCTCCAAATGGTGTGCCAAACCACCCTACAACTCCTCCTACAAAAATAATGCAGAACTGGAAGTAAACTACATTATAGGGATGAATAACCAATTGGCCTGATGCCAAGATCTGAAAATATGCTCAGTGGCCTTCAATACTTCCCTCCCAATGGAAAGGAAGCCTCCTCCACTAAAAATAAGAAATGAAATGGCCTAGATCTAGAGATCTAATCACCACTTGCTGCAACCTGCAAAAACAACAAAACCCTCAATAAGATCTGTGATATAGTTGAAAGAAGAAGCTTGGCCTTAAGCCTGATAGTGGAAAATTTAGTACAAGACACCTCCAAGAGCTTCTCAATGGAAGAGGTGGGATTCCTGATCAGGAACACCCTGTGCTAAACAACACTCTATCTACGCTAAACATTAAGAGAAATATATATGTCTAAACATACCATATATTCAGAAATATCAAATACATAACCTAATGAATAATGGCTACCATCCTCTTCCTTAAATAAGATATGAGCTTGAAAACCCTAAGCCCCATCCAAAAATATCACTACGTTCACACAAATCATCTCCATCTAAAACTGTGTTGTCCCTCATTGATGACCACTCCTCCATGACAACATTGTTGATTTGGTCAAGGTTGACCCAGTCAAAGTGATCCAGCCCCTTTTCACACCAAAGGGTGCTTAATTAAGCTACCAAGATTTTTCTCTTTCACATTTGGCATTGATTTATTCATTCTTAAGGAGAATTATGGACTCCCTTTGTCCTCTTATTCTTTAAACAAAGCAGTGAAACAAAATTTAATATTCCAACTATCTCATGGATAATTGGGAATATTACAATTGCGATAAGAGGGGGTTCATTGTAGAAACCATCACTGACCCAGGGGTGCGCATGGGTACGTCACTACTCACCCATAAAATGATGTGCAAGTGTAGGGCATCGGTCGCCCCTGCCTAAGTGATTCAGCTGGTCAGACAGTGCGAGAAGCGGGTCTGTTAAAACTAGCCACAGTACCTCTACGAGGAATTTTTAGACAACGTGTGTGAGGCGCAGAACTAGGGAGAGGCATTATGTTACTCATGGCTTTTTTTGTTGGTTGCCTTAATTGCGTGGGAGACTCCTGATGATGTAGTGCTCCCTGAGCTCAAGCCAGATGTCTATGAAGGCGTGCGGTATGTGAACCTTTGGGATTATGAGGATTCAAAGTGCATTAAGGAGAACAAGGTGTTATGGGTGTTGTTTGACCGTGCGCTAGTAGCATCAATCCATTCCAAGTCGTGCTTGTCACCTGCGATCTATGAAAAATAAAATTGCATCGCTGAATTCAACTTCACCATGCACAATGTGCAGATTAGGGCCCGTAAGGATCCAACATGGTACAACCTTCCGTATATGGCCACAGAGGTGGAGATCGATAAATTCATCATGACTTGGACATTGACATGGAAAATTGGCTTCAAATCATCTACCCCGGTCACAGCAGGCACCTCTGGAAAGGACGCAGCCCTGAAAGATACTGTCCCACCAAGTACGGCAAAGGAAACTGAGGTGCTCTCCACGAAGACATGACGACTAAGGAAACCCCCAAATATGTCACCAAGGGGGGTGAGCAAGAATCTCAGTAGGACATGGAGGTTGAAGAGCTTGGCGGGGAGGGCGCAGATTCCCCACACGAAAAAAAGCGCACAGGAAAGCCTCCCAAAGGGCAGCGGAAGAAGCATAAGGCCGATAAGACCAGTAGAGACATGGAGGTCACTTAACAAAGGAAGACTTGGATACGATCACAGATGCTATCATGACAGCCACCAAGGATCAATGGAATACCCTTGAAGATCAGCATAAGGCTGCGTTGGAGGCTCTGCAGTAAGGATTGTAGATGCTCCAACTCAAAGCAGACACGCTTCAAGTGAGCATGAACTAGGCGAAGCATAGTTAAGCGAGCCAGCCAACCATAGTTACAGCCTTGGCCCCCATGGTCAAAGGTAGTATTTGCGCCCTCCCAGGCGTGGCATTCATAGTAGTACCACCAGTCCTATGCGAGCAAGTTCGCGCATGTTGCACTGTCGATCTCGACGTTGCTATATTAACGGGTAAGAAGCTACATGCTCTCTACTTATTCATCTCTAGTGAGCTCTAGCACAGAGAAATGTGGGCACAGCACCAACTAAGTGAGGCAGAAAAAAAAATTGTGGCCAAAGCCGCCGAAATCGCCCAAGCTCAGGAAACACACATCGCAGCAGTTGCACATCAAGATGAATTAGAACATTTGATAGACCAGCAATGTGAAGACATGTTGGAAGTGATTCCTGCCTCCGTTGCACCACAAGCCAAGGTTGAAGGCTTGGTAGCTACGTTGAAGGCCTCCACGATAGAAGTAAAAGCTGTCAAAGCAGACATGGAGCAACAAATTGTTGTGCTACAAGCCAAGTTGCAGCCCAAGACCCCTCCTGAGGTGTGCACCCAACGAGCCATGTTGGTCAAAGAAGACACAAGCAGTATTTCAACACAGATCAACCAAGGGCTTAGACTTGCTAGATACTGGTATGGGTTTCTAGTCCACGGTTTAGTGTGATCGCCTCATCCGTCATTTCAATTAGGAATTGCACCAGAAGGAGCAAGATTTTGAACAAATGGAAGCTACCATGCATACCCTCATGGCATCACAACACCTAGCATGTCTTCGGACCATCCACGCTCTCATAGAAGAGATTAAGGAGCTTCACCACAAGAAGCAGGTCCTCGATGACCATTTGAATCAGTGGTTAGATGAAGCTCTTCAGTTTTCATGGGAATTAGACATGGCCATAAAGCAGTTGAACCAAACCTTGAAAAGCGTCACGCCAGCCACTGAACACCCGAATTCACAAAATTTGGTTGACATCGCATAGAATGCAACCACGTAGAGTGAAGGCATCCTGCTCCCATTTTCCACCACAGTTGAGCAACTCCAGGCCAAGATGAAGACCCCACTTCTGCTGTGACTCGGGATGAATCATAAGATTGTTTTGGGGGCATGTTAGAGCGGGGTCCCTTAACCATAATTTTTTGTAATATTTTGTAGTAGTTTAGTCTAGCACAGGGGCTTTGGGGCAGGTCAAATCCCCAAATGAATTGTAATGGGTAAAAGGGTAGATCAAGAGTCCAAAAACCATGGTTTGAAGACCATAGAGTAGAGCAGGTTAATATGATATAAATAGATGAATAAATCGAGTCTAGAGGTAGGCTAAGTTTTGTATTAAGATTGGATATGAATTGTAGATATCTGTTGCATGGATTTTCTGGGTAAGGGCTCCTGCTGGATGTGTTCACGAAGGCCCTAAGTCTTACTGTGTGCGGACCCTGCTGGCTATGTGCGCGGGCTAGTAAATAGAGTTTGTAAGTTGGATCTAAATATGAATGAATGAGAAGACTATTTTGAGATATCTGATTATTTCTATGTTATGGCTATTGGCTACACTCTATGTTATTTCTAAGATTATATATGTTTGCAAAAAAAAAATGATTTATTGATGCACATGTGGATGTGATGCTATAGGAAGGAATGCATACATAGATCTGGTTATGATTAGTCACCTTTCTTATGTTAACATGTTATCTGATGGTTTATGAGCTTTGCTTAAGTTAATTCACCAATATATTGTTAAATATTTCTAAGTTAGGGCTTCTCCAGTGCATGTCTGTTAGATCTAAAGGGACCCACTTTAATTAACTTTCTCTCTCTCTCAGGATGTGAAAATGTGGTTCTAGCACCCTCCCATACTACTTCAGGTGAGACCTTGACCTACACAAGCAGGCAATTGTCGAAAGGGCCAGTAGTACAAGGTTTTGTTGGTAAACCTTAAATCTGAACCTCGGTCAAGACCCCTCAAACCAAAAATATCCATCCTCACATCAAACGTGGATGTACAATATGAGAAAACATTACATAGATCTGCCATTACATAAATGAAATTTTCATTTAAATGAAAGCATTCAAATTACAAACTGACGGAACCTGGTATATTGCTTTGTTTCCAATTAGATCTCCAATAGTCTCTTTAAAATGATCAAATATACTCAATGAGAAAATAATCACAATGTTCTCCTCCTTCCTACAGATATAATCCCCTATAAAAAAGTACTTGAGAGCCTCTAGTTGCAGGGAAGAGGAATCCCTCTCTCAGTCTCAAAATTGATATTTCCTTACCAAAAAACAAATCTAAAATTGGAGAGATTTTAGAAGTTGTTTTAGATCCACCTATTATGGAGCTGAAAATCCTCCATATTCTTCCCTGCTGGTGTAATAACATTGCTCAACATATTATTTGCTTCATTTCACCAACTTCTCTCCTACAAAAAACCAATAAAAAATGAAAATTATTTGCAAATCAAAATGAGAATTACAAAATTGGGGAAAATAAACTCTCCAATCAAATAAATTGAAGGAAAATTGTGCTCTCGTTGATCACTGTTAGAGCTTCTATGGCTAAAAAGGAGCTGTCATGAAACCAAATTTGCAGCAACATAATATTTGGTAGATGAAATTGTTTCAACAAATTTTCCCGAACTGAATTTTTGTAGCAATTTCGTAACCTCATTTTTTGCTAAATTTTAGGCATATTAAATATTCATATTTGGTTGAGTTAATACTTGCTTATTTGTCTCCTTGATTCTATATTTCCAACGAGTCATCATGGGTCTCATTTCACGAAGTCAAACTCAATATCCTCTCCAAAGCTGAGTTATCAAAACTACCAGAATGCTGAAAAATGCATGCCCAAGCAAAAATTGCGTATTTTTAATTAAAAAAATTAATTATAATTATATAATTAAATATTAATTAACCAAATAATTAAAATTTAATATTTATTAAGTATAATTACAAAATTAAGCTAATTATATACAAATTAAATTAAATTAAAAATTAAAATTAATTTACAATTAAAATTTAAATAAACTAGTTACTATTTAAATTAATTTTTAAATTATTATATATTATTTTTTTGAATATATATAACATGGTGGATTTTGGCTCATAGCATGAGTGGAGAATATATTAGGATGAGAGGGATTTTATAGTAGAGGAGAGATAAAGAGGTGAGGTAGTAGAGAGATAAGGTTTTTGGGAATACATGATTTGAGGAGAGTTTAAAAATGACCGAGTAGTTTTTAGTGCGACTTTTTGAAGGCTTTTATGGTAAATTTTTACAGTGTAATTTCTCTAAATTCCGGCAGGAATTTATTGAAAAGAGAAGTTTGATTGCTAACTTTGCACAATCAAAGTGCCCTAGAGGTTTTTGAGGGTGATGAATCCATATATAGAGTCAAAAAACCAGTTTGAATAACAAAAACCAATATTTTACCTCAAAATTTTTCACCGGATTCCGGCACCTGAAACTTCAAAAAGTCGCACTAAAGACAACTCCAAAAATGACACCCGAGAAAGAGGAGGGCCCAAAGTGAGGTGGAGGAGAGGAGGGCCACTTGGGGTGGCTCCATCCCTCCAAACTAAAGAAAACTACAACCACTTTGTGTTAGTATCCCGTATGAAAACTACAACCACTCTAACATTGTTCTCGTGATATTGGGAGTTTGGGTGATTAAAAAAAATGTTATTACAAAACTTCTTTGAGATTCCGAAAAATATTTTTTTTATATTATTCAATTTTTTAATTTGATATTATATTTATAATATTTTGAGTGTGAATGATATGACATTTTATTGTATAGATTATATGTATATATGTTATTTCTTGGACTCGGTGATTTTGTAGAATAGTTAAAATAATAATTAATAAAATTAATGAATTTACATAATTTCAAGTAATACACATTTTGTATATTTTTAGCCTAAGCAGTCAAAATCACTGAAACTTTGAATGAGAAAAATTTGCAAATTGTAAGTCCAAATGAGATAAAACGAGAACTCATGGAAAGCTAAAAATAAATTGAACACAATGAAGAAATAGAATAGAAATCCAAATAAAATAAAAATTTCGCAAAAATGTCGCACAATTAACTAAAAGAAAGCATTAAAGGGCGACATAGCTAGATTTTTCTTTTAGATTCCCTATTATTGTTATGAAGATAATAAATTAAAAATGGGGGGTTGTCATTTTACCATGACAAGGGCGACACACGGGGAAGAATCAATTATCTCTTGTTCAAACATAATGAGTGTAACTTTGCGTAAAGTTTAATGTGAGGAATTCTATTAAGTCATCAAACAGTAAAAAATTTCCCATGGGTCCCACATTAGTGAATCAAGAAATATAAGTACTTGAATTAGACTGAGTCTAAAATCATGAATCTAAATTTTAGGGTATATTTAATATTTAAGATTACCTTGTATGAGAGATAAAGGAAGATACATATGGGTAGTTTTCATAAAGCATATATCCATCAATACGAATTATCTTTGACATTGCTTCGCTTCCAACGATCTTGGTCAATACCCCGAAAAAGTTGTCCTTAATGCCTTACAATAATTTCCCTACTACCGACGAGCGTTGATAGCCCCGATGAGCTTACTTGTACTTCCCATGCTTCCCCTTTTAATCAACCTTTTGATAATCACTTTTGCGAGATAATTGATGTAGATGTGTGAAAGAGGTGGGATGGTAAAAGAGACTTAAGAAAATGAATATAATACTTTCATATTGTTGACTCCATATCTTTCCCCCAAACTATCAACTCAAAGGCTTTTATACAGTGCATTCCTGGGAGGGATTCATTAATTTAAATTCAAGGTTAGTTCTTTCCTTAAAAACATGAACTATATCACTTAGAAAATATGCATGTTCCTCCATGGAAAATATTTAATGCAAGAGGGCTTTAAAATTCCATAAAGATATCCCTTGAAGGTAAATGAAGCCCATGGAATTGATAGAGTAAAAATTTCCATGACTGCCAACCAAAATTGTTTAACAAAACCCCTTTTGCATAAATCTTGGTAATATCAACAAAATCAATCCATAACCAACAAAAAAACGAAAACAAAATTAAAACTAAAGTGAAATATGAAATCAAAATACTCAAAAAATTGTCAAATAAGGAAAGGAAAAAAAATGAAAGAAAAACAAAAATTAAAAAGACGACTCCAATAACACTAGCTATAAAAATGTCTCAACAAAAAAGTGAAATAAGACAAGCATGTTTGTGTTCGTCTTAGGTGAAAATGTGAAGCTCGGTTACACTTTTTTCCCTTTTTTGAGAAAATAATTTCATTTTTTTCGGTTCTTCAACTTTCTGCAAACTATAACAATTTTTCTATGTAGAATTTCATTTTGCGATAAAAATAAAAGTTGTGAGAAATTTTGTTAGATTTCTATTACTTATTTTTTGAAATTTTTTTATGCAGATTTGATATGTCAACTTAGTGTTTCTTTGAGTGTGTGTTTCTTAACAATCAAAGGATTCATAAGAAGTCATGTTATGACGCAATGTTGTATTCATTGAAAATTTGTGTTTTTGAAAAATCAAAATGTGTTACAACAATCTAGACAGAGTCTATTTTTTTTTTCATATTTACAAAGCCAATGGATGCATATCATAATTACTAGAATTTTTTGAACTGGTCCAATACGAAAAACTGCGTATTTTGGATATGTTTCGCATCGCAAGAAATTTCTTAACATATAAGTTATAAACTAAAAATCTAAAAGCTACCCATTAGAGATGACGGACCAATGTAATGCCCCATAATTTTTTCAATTTTTTTTACAATGTATTTTGAGAGATACAAAATTTTGATTTCACTGAATCACGACGACCCTCAGAAATTGTTTGCACCTATTTTATTAGAAAAATAATTAAAATTAATAAACATTTATGAAATTCCATAAAAGTTATATTTCCTGAAAGTAGATTCAATTCTGAAAATGCTTGTCTTGGTTCTGACAGTTAATTAACAACTAATCAGTCCAAAGTTGCAGAACCGTATTCAGAGCCTGGTTTTTGTGTAATTGGTGACGCGTTAGTTCGGCCGACTTTTAGTCAAAGTTCGACCGAACTATGTTTTCCGCCAAAGGCTCATTAAATCTAACGTCTTAATAGTTCGACCGAACTTTTGATCAAAATTTCGTCCGAACTCTTGTATAACTCTCCATCGGCCGGAAACTTTTGCGGAGCCCCCTACTAAAACACATTTCGCGTCAATATAAATTGCCGCGAAATGATTCACAATTTTCGCACACTTCTTCTCATTTTACAAAGATCTTGGTTTGGGTTCAAAAAAATTTCTTCAAAGTTTGGGTTTAAGAGCATTTCTTGGTTGATTTTACAATTTTGGGTTTAAAGAAGTTTTTTGGAAGACATTTCTTAGAGGCGGCGTGATTTTGGCAAAAATTGTAAAACATTTCTTGGACGTACATTCAAAAGATATTTCTTGGAGGTATGTATGTGTTTTGAGTTGAAGTAAATCTTTTGAGCTTCGTTTCATTTTTATAAGACATTTTTCTCTCGAATTTTTTAAAGTAAGTGTTTTGGATTGGAATATGTAATTTTTGCAAAAAATTTACACTGAATTTTTTTAAATTAAATCTTTTGTGATATTTTTTGTAATTGAGTTATTGTGTAATTTTTTGAAGGAATTTTTTTGAAATTCATACCCTATTATCATGGGAAATCTAAGAACTTGTGCGAGAAAATTTGATCGAAAAAGAGACCCTGAGGCACGTAGAGAAGAGACTAGACAATCTCACAAAAGAAAGTTAGAAGCCCTCTCAAATATTGAAGAGGAAAATCAACCTCAAGTATAAATTGAATCAGGTATGTAAATGTAAATATTATGATCTATTGATATATATTTAAAATTTTCCTAATGTAAAATGTGAAGCTTAATTTTTATTTGATGAACTAGTTTGAAAAATATTTTGTTTAATGTAAACAGACAGAGATATTCCTCAAAATCTTGAAGAAGAAAATCAACCTCAAGCAGAAATTGAAGCAGGTATGTAAATTTAAATATTATGATCTATTGATATATTTTTAAAATTTTCCCAATGTAAAATGTGAAGCTTAATTTTTATTTGATGAACTAGTTTGAAAAATATTTTGTTTAATGTAAACAGACAAAGATATTCCTCAAAATATTGAAGAAGAAAATCAACCTCAAGCAGAAATTGAAGCAGGTATGTAAATGTAAATATTATGATCTATTGATATATTAAAAATTTTCCTAATGTAAAATGTGAAGCTTAATTTTTATTTGATGAACTAGTTTGAAAAATATTTTGTTTAATGTAAACAGACAGAGATACTCCTCAAAATATTGAAGAAGCAAATCAACCTCAAGCAGAAATTGAAGAGGGTATGTAAATGTAAATATTATGATCTATTGATATATTTAAAATTTTCCTAATATTTATTGACATATTTATTAATTTAGTGATTTATTGAATATGTACTATTTTTTCGAATATGTACAGATGAAATCACTATCGATAATGAGATATTAGAAAATGTTGACACTCACACATATGGAGATTAAAAACCTGACCATGTTATACGATATCGTGTCAACCTCATTTTTTAAAAGTATTTCTTAAATGAGCGAGTGACAGTTCAGGCTCAAATGTTGAAAGGTCTCCTATCATCAAGGAAATTAAAAGAAGTGACGACACTATTGGGTATTCGAAAATCAACCAAAGATAAAAAAATGAAGGAAGAGGTGATAAAAAATATGAGTAGTGCTATAAAGTCAATTAAGAGATCTAGAGATAAAGATGTTTCAAATGTACGTAGAGGAATACAGATGGCATTAATGGGTTCACCAAGTACTCAAGAGAATCGTTTGATAACATCTATGGCACGAGCACTGGGAACTTCGCGAAAAAATCTGCACAAACATCGAAAATTTCAACTGCAAATAGATGTAAATGATGAACTCGCTTGTTGGAGAGCTATTTGTAGGCAACCATACAAAGATAGACTTAGATAAAATGTTAAAAAAATAATATATGAATATTGGAAGAACAATTCACGTGTTTCACCAACTACAAGACATGTGATGCGAAGAAGAGTAGCACAAAATAAGTACGAAGAACATGAAAAACATCTCTTGGAAACCACTCAGATAGAGTTATTCAACAAGTTCAAAGAAGAGAATCATCAAATTCATATTTCACTCAGTGCTTTTGTTCAACAAAAACCATGGTATGTAAAACCTATCATCGTACGCGACACTTGTTGTTGTCGTTATCATGTGGAATTTGAGTTATATTATGACACATTCCTTGATTTCGGTAGAACATTATGGAAGGATTCACCTCCTCCTTCCACTATCCGTGAATTCATATCTCAAATTCTATGTGAAAGAGAAAGTGATGAACTATTTTACAAAAAGAAATGTGTTGGTAGTAAAAAATGCGATGATTGTGGAAATTTGACTAAATTTCAAAACAAATATCGTATTGATATAAATGATCAATCATTGTCCAACATGAAAGTGAAATGGAAGAGATATGAATATATCGGTACATCGATTCAAGGTGCAAATAGTGTTAAAAGAATCGAATTACGAGAAGACAAAATTTTTCTGATAAACTTTTTAAGAAAGTTTGAGGCAAAAATTTACAAATACACCAAGCATTCCCATAGAGCTCGATGGCAAGACTTGCAATTCAAAAAATCTCGTGAATTTTTTCCACCAGGGACCATTTTTTCTGTGATTAATTTTGCAGAAAACTACACGTTTGTTCCACAAAAAGAAATTCAGAGTGAATACTATCATTCTAACCAAGTCTCCATGCTCGTCCATATTCTATATAGACATGCTGAACAAAATGTCGATCATATAGAAAGTACAAGTGAAAATCGACATATCATTAAATAATATCACTTTTATATCAGTGACGATCGTACACATGATACATGTTTTGTACAACATTGTTTTGGAAGAATTTATGATTCATTGAAAAATTGTGGAATAACATTCAATGAACATTGGATATGGTCAGAAGGATGCGCGGGTCAATTCAAATCTGCATAGTCATTCTTTTGGTTGTGTTGTCTTCATAAGAAAACCTGCATTAAACATTGTTGGAATTTCTTCGAGATTGGCCATGGAAAAGGAGAACATGACGGTGCGGGAGCATGCATAAAACGAGTACTTCGAAGATATCAAATGAAACACTCTGCACGCAGACTTATGAATGCTGAAGAAGTTGTTCAATGGTGCATCGCTGCTCTAAGCCATGATAAAAACCCATCAAGAGAAGTGCAAAGATACATTCAATTTAATTTATATTGGAAATCTAATTTTAAACATTGTACATTTATCATGCAATGATTATTTTTAATTGTATTTTGATATCATATTTACAAATTCTTTTTCTAATTTTCCATATAAAGGTTTTTCTGGCATATTGGAATCGAAGACGTAGATAGATCAATTGGAAATGACGTTGAAAGAATAAAAGGGACTCGAAAATTGCATTCAATTCAAACAAAATTGTCCAGAAATGTGTTTTCATTGGATAAAAGAAAATATTCTTGTTTTTTTTATGTTTGCATAGACAACACAAAATCCAATGGCGTTTGTGAAAACAAAATGTATGTGAACGATTGGAAACACACAGAGCTAAATACAAAGGGAAAAATGTCTGTTGCAATGTTTGAAGAAATGCAATCAGAGGAAACTACAATATCATCCGATGGTGATCGAGTTTCTGATCTTGTTAGAGAAGGTAACATTTGAATTACTTTCTAATGATTTAAAGATCTAGAAATAAATTTAAATATGCATAATTAAATGTTAAATTTATTTTATTGTGCGGGAGATGTTTTTGCTGTAATTGCACCTATTGACAACGATGAAAATGTGAAGTATTATTTGATGCGTTGCATTGAACGAAAAATGAAATTATTACAAGACTATAATGATCACGGATTTCAGTATGACAGAGGGTCTATTATACTGAAAGGTTATTTTTTCAGACAAACTCATCAAAGTGGAGACTTTGTTTACTTTGAAGACTATGAACCTGGTTCCATAAGTTGTCAATATAGTCACTTGGTGTGTGCAGCACGCATAAAGTTGATAGAAGTTCAATCAAAGAAAAAATCGAAAATTAAGAAATGGAAAATGTCAAAATCCGATCATGAATGGATTATTAAGGATGGAATTCCATTAGAATTTTTTTGAGTGAAGTGTCCAACAATTTATTATCTTTGGATTAAATATGTTTTAGAACTTCCAGTACTCAACTAAAAATTGAGTTGCTTATGTTATTTGTGGTTTGCACATGTTACAAATTGTTTGGGTACAAGCACGTGCTCTAGTATCAACTGAAAATAGTTTTTCTATACATGTGCATTGATGAAAAATGTTATATGTATTGGATATATATATATATTCTAGAATGAAATTAATTGTTCTTGTATATTAATTGTTCTTGTATATGTTTTCCGACCGTATGGTACAAATTATTTCACTTTATTTTGTAAGGTCAGATTTGGTCCCCATATGGCCTAGCCTCCAAGGGATGAGATAACAAGTGGTTGTCCCCACTTTCCCGAATCTCAGCTTTTAAGTACAATTTTACTGTTTATGGCAGGCATCTTACATGATGTCCTAGCCAAGGATAGATTTTCTTTGTTTCAAGTTTTCGGTAAAAGTTGTCACCGAATGACCTACTAGGATATTATAAATACTAGCTTTGTAAGATCATTTGGCATTCGGAAAAATTCGAAAGTCTTAGACTGTCAATCAATTTAAAGTATCATTCACCCTAGGGAGTGTAAAATATTCAATGTAGGTTGGTGATGATGCTCACTCCTAGCTTGAAGCAGCTCCAATGACCAATTCTTTAATGAATTCCAATGCACTAGACCAAAGTTGGTGACCTACTTAGTTCTTCACCCAATAAATTCCAAGGTAATCTTCTTACCTTTGGCCCCCAAAGCTACAATGGAGTTATAGGAAGGTGAAGAAAAAAAATTTCACTGATAGGAATTTGGTCACATCCCTAATCTCCCCTTATCAAAAAGTTCCTATCTACTACATTATCCAACATGTACTCAATATCACTATTTCGTAATTATAATATCACAATATCGTAAGTTCTCACAAAAATACATGGAATGCCATTACGACACTCATCTAACAATGGGGAGCTCAAAACCTAGAAAGCTCCTCGTCCCCTTAATAATAATGTGTTTAATTTAGTCTTTTAGGTGAGGATTAGGTGTGAATCTTGTTTTCACATACAAAAATAATTAATTGTTTAATTCCATAAATTTGATTATTCAGCAAAATACATGTCATATCCACTATTTGTCTCTCCTACAAATTCCCATTATTTTATTAAAATATGATTTTATCTCACCCAACTATCACATATTCCTAAATTTACTCCTAATTGTTCCCTATGCCCTAAATCTACTCCTAATTGTTCCCTATGCTGCTTTTCCCTTACTTATTTTTAGAAATTTATTTTCCTAGATCCATCATAACTATGGATCTATCAAGCGCCAAGAGGGATCAAATATCTAGAGGTGCAAACCTTTTTTTTTAGTGCAAAACTTGAGGAAAGGTTTGCACCTCGAGAGATTTCATCCCTCTCGGCGCTTGATAGATCCGTAGTTAAGATGGATCTAGGTTGGTTTCAGTCATGTGAAACCAAGGAAAAACTATCGATAATATGAGAAACATGTGATTAATTTTATCAATAATATGTAAATACATCTGATATTAATATAACCATTTTAAATATGCTAAATATGTTTGAGATTTATCAAGTCATTTTAATTTTAAATTTTCTTAGTTACCTCAATTTGTTGAGATGATAAATATTATAGAATAACTTTAATAATCTAAAATGATCAAATAAATATTTTGAATGCAAAGTGACAATGTAATAATATTGAATGATAGAGTGTGAATAATTAGAATGTAATCAATTACAAATAGCATTTATTGTGATCAATCATAAACTATTTTCTTCTTCTATTCTTATTGTCACCCTTATTATTTTTGTCATCTTTCTGTATCGATTATATTAAAAAGAAAGTAAAAATCATAAATCATAAACCATTTAAATATTTAGCTCGAACTCTTGTAGTAAACACCATACCTTGTCTCTCTTGCTCTCCAATATTATTAGGTTTAATTATTATAACACAAAAATCGTTCTACATTGTCAATAATTTTTTGCGCTTACATTGAAATCAATGAACACTATTAATCCAATGACTTTACAAGTAATGTACCATCATACATGCAATTATATCAAATTAGAAATCAACATATACAATGAAATCAATGGGGATTGTCTTGTTACAAGTAACATAATTTCAATTTACCATATGTGCAAATGTAGGTTGAAACCATCCAAAACTTTAATTTTTAAAACCCTTTTGATTATATATTGTGCAACATTAAAACATTAAACATTTAAAGTTCATTAAATATCACATGCAAAATGTAGATTGAAACCATCCAAAACTTGAGTTTTAAAAACTTCACATGCCATGCCAATTATAATTCAACTATCCAACAAAAACATTTAAAATTAAATATCACATGCCATATGTAGTTCATATGACAACATTACTTCACATTCACATGCGAAAAGTACTAAAACCATCCAAAAATTAAATAAAAAAATTTATATAATAACAATGTAATAAAATATGTCCAAAAATTGTAAATCTCACTTGAGTATTAAACTGTATCAAGTTTAACAAATTTTAAAACCATCTAAATTTTAAAATCAAATCTACTGTAAATGATGCCCATCAAATGGAGGATCTAGCGTCTGGGTCTCAGTCCGCGCCCTATCCTGTGAATAGGAAACCTACATACACAATGCACATGTACTTGAACATTAAAATTTGAAGTTTTAAAAATGAATGAGAATATATATATCTAGAACTTCATGTAAAAAACAAAATATAACAAAAAAATCATGCAATACCTCGTAAGGTTCCCTCTCCATTTGATGAACAGGTTCTCCCATAGGAACATCTGCGGTGGTAAACTATACAATATACATGTACAGTTAAATATATATATATATATATATATATATATATAATTTATATAAATTAAAAACTTTCAAATGAAAATGCACGTGTACATATATAAACTTATTTTCAATAATATTAAAAAAAGGAACTAAAGACAACTTGTTCAAATGTTGTGGATGTTCCTATCTCCGTCGCTAGAGTCCGTGGATTAAATAAATCTTCTATAGGAACCTAAATTCAAAAAATTTTAAATAACTCAAAATATGGATGTCTCTCTCTCTCTCTCTATATATATATATATCTCTCAATTTTTAATGGAAGTTTTTGAGGTAGAATATATATATATATATATATATATATATAACTTTTAAACATAAATTTTAAACTTGTGAAAAATTGTCCATACTTGTGGCTCATCTCCCAATGAAGTAGAAGGTATATCTCCTAAGGAAGAAGAAGGTACCACCATCCCAAAAACATCAGACGGAATCGGTACCTGTTAAAACATTTTATCAAATTATATATATACATACATGTACATGTGTGGCAACAATTATTTATTTTAGAGTCACTTAAAAAACACTAACATGTGCCAACATATCATGATGGTCAGACCCATCTGCATCGTTTGAACTGGAGGTCCCGAATGTAATATTAACATTTTCATCACGCATCATGCCTGAGAACTGCAAATGGTGTTTTAACATATAATCATACATTTTTTTTAGATTAATTTACACATACAAATAAATGTATACATGTACATACACATGTATTTATTACAAATTGTACACATGTATATGTAAAAATAATTTCAAACCCTAAGGTCACTAACACATACCATTCCGGTGCCCTCTTCCTCATGAAAAATTAGGTCTTGTAGACCATTGCGACAATTTATTGCATATGTTCGGAGAACTTCAACATTCATGTTGTAAATCTCCTCATCTGTACGATAAAAAAAATTGGCACGTGCATTTTCACATGCTCTTTGTCGATTTAAACAAATATCGACTCCACTCAATCCGCTATGAACATTGTCGATCATAACATCCCTTGCTTCTCGACTTATTTGAGAAGTCACACCCATCTCTGATCGTAGAGTTTCGACTCAAAACGGTCGACTCACCAATGGCGGCTCAGGGCGAGGCAACTCCACATCTCGCTTAGTGCCCTTACGTTGATATAATCGACCTCTCCCCGGGCCAAAAAATTCTGAAGGAAGGTCATTGTAGTCGGGTTTCATACCCAAAAAAAATTCTGCATAAAACATTTGTGCAAAATAAACAGGAACCTCATCGTTCCATGGAAGCCTTCCAAAGGCCGCAAGATGTCAATCATACAAATAGCCAGCTTTGTCTGGGTGCTTGAAATACTGCACCTTCAACATTTTTCTTTTTGGCCCTTCCTTATAATTAAACATTGACTTGGCCTCTGCTCTTGTAACTTTTTGTTTTATGTCCTGCCATTTATCAAGACCTATCATTGTTTCTTTTCTCTTTCTCATCAGTTCTACAAACGAATCAGTCGTTGGCCCCAAATTTCTGTACACATTTACCATTTCACCCAATGAATGTGTAACTATTTCAAGGCTTTGTCTACTTTCAGCAGGTAGAGACAAAGCCATGAGATCTCTTTGCAATTTTGCATGAAGGCTTTCACACCTTTGTAAGGTGCATTCCGCCATGTTGGCTTCCCATGGTATATCAGTAATCTCAGCCGGATAAGTTGTGCTGGGTTGACAGCCTTATTCTTGAATGTAGTGAGCTGCCCTACATCTATTTTGACCACTAGCTCGAACATTTTCGGCCTCTGCATCAATATATATAAAATTTCATATATTAGAAAAAACACGTGTAAAAAAAGTTGTACAAATTTAATGAAAAAATATTGAAATTGATAGCAACCTTGATGTTGTTGGTTAACATCTTCTCCAACATGACCCTCCTGAGAACCAGACCCAGAATGACGCTGCTGAGAACCAGACCCACAGTGACCCTGTTGAGAACCAACAGCCGTTGATTGGCCTTCGGGGGAATAAATATCACCCCCTTCCCACAACCTGCTACCACTCATACCTCGACCGGTTGAGCCTTGGCCACGCTCCATGGATGGAGTAGAAACCCTTCTCCTCTTACCTCCTAAAAATTAGAATATGAAACTTATTAACAACTAATTTCACTCACAAAGTTAATAAAAAAATCAATTCCATATGTACACACATGTATGGAGATTTAAGATTATATTTAAGTACCATGAACATCCTCTGATCCCTGAACCTCCATATGGGATTCAGTTGATCTTCGTCTTTCATCCTCCATGATATATATCTATTGGTCGACATTTGCACAAAATAGATTTCAAAAAATCAATTTGTAATTTAGTGTATACAAATTATGTAGAACACAACTTTCAAAGCAATAATTGATCATGTGTGAAACTAAATTTAATCGAAAAAGATATTATAAAATGATAAGTTCACCAAATTGCGCTTTACATGGTGGGAGCACACTTGGTATAAAATTTACTACTTATACACTTTTATTTGTGGAAGAAATGACCATGTACATAGTTTACCTTAAGGTTGTTGTGTTTTACGGATATTAAAATGAATAACTTCTATTTAGATCCATTCCAGAGATTGACTGTAGGGGCATTTACTAGATATGTCACCTTTCATAAAAGATGAGATCCAGAGGCTACCTGGCCCTTTACAGACTCTGCCTATAGAACTTGTAGAAGTAAACACTAGAGGCATTAACAATATTAAAGAACGTTTTCATGCTCAGACATGGGAATGTGTCTCTTTCCCTACGCAAAAAAATAGTTCAAGGTAGTTAATATTCATAGACATGTCATCAAGCAAGTCAATGTGATCATCCCCAAATTACTTTTTATGAAATTAGGCTTGGAATCCTCTACAACCTAGTGGATGGAGTTGAATGGGAACTAGGTTTAAAGGCCATTACAAAATACATGCTAGTGAATAACACCTACTAGGTTATGCCAACAAATAAAGTGGGAGAAATGTTTTCTCCTCGAGGTTGTCCAATTGGGTGTGTAATACCAGCTTCACCCATTTCCTCACAGGTTTCTCTCTTAGGTTACAAATGTCTTCCACCTTATTAGTTTTATATTTTTCAATTTCTCGAGGATTCCTTGATTTTTTTCTCCTACCATCTCCCTCTCTCACTCCCCAAATTATTGTCATCAAACATGCCCCATTGAGGATCTAGAGAAATGTTTGCACCATAATTAGAATTGTCATTGCTGCTAATTGAAATTGGAGTCATGTATACTAGATTGCTTGCTTAAGTGGCTCTTACTTGGACAATATCCTGAGATGAGTTTGACATGATGGTCATATGAGGTTGGAAGCTACTTGGTGTAATTTTCCTTAAATATTCAAAAAAATAGAGAAAAAATGTCATTTTCGATCATTTTTTATTACCTTCTGCATAAAGCAAATGTTATCACAATTGCAACACAATCATGTTCCATGAGCATGAATTATGAATGTCGCAAGCCAAATGGAAAGGAAATTTTCATTCATTTAGGCAAAAGAAGGCTATGACATTAAGGTCCATGCTAGAAAAAATTATGCAAATAAAGTTGCTAATTCTTGATACTTACCATGTGTTTCAAAGCCATAACGAAGGTTGGCTTTGAGAGTGTCCTCTCAAAGCCCTATCTTGAGATGAAATTTAATTCAATGTCTCTTAGAGTTGCAAGGTGGAATTGATAGAACTATTTGATTTCTTTACCATAAATGGGAAGACAAGACATCACAAGATTTTGGGAAGGTCCACTCTTGAGCGAGAGCCTCATGATTACAACCTAATCATGAGAATCAAATGGGAGTGCATCCTTATTTTGAAAAAAAATAGGATTCTAAGCTACCTAGAGCATCATTAATTTTTAGGGTTGCTTGTCTCCCATAAGGATTCATAGGAAAATAATTGTGTTGATTGTCTAGAGATATATGTATGTGTGTGTTTCACTATGTTCTCTATTTCTTACGTTGTGTTTCATTATGTTTTATATTTCTTACATTTCTGCCCTCCTATTTTTCTTTCCACTCGAGGTTTATAAAATAACATGAGAAGCAACATGAGACTTGGAACAATTATTTTCATTATCTAAGAATGACTTAAAATGACCTTGTATGTCTTCTCGTTTTAGAGCTCAAATTTTTAGGAAGGATTTAAGTATCCACCTTTCAAGAATCACTAGAAGAGGTTGATAAAGAATATAGGAAGACAAAAAACTAACCAGTGGTGTACTAAATGTATTTCTTGGGAGGTAGATTGGCATATGGACTTTTGGTAGCTAGAACTTTTCCAAATAAGTGAATGTATTTCAAAACCAAACCTCTAGTTTATTTTGGTTTAGACAAGGTCTAGAATTTTAAAAGTGAATTCCCTCTTTCTTCCTCTTACATGTCCAATGATCGGAATCTGGATTGAGGGAAAAAAATTTCCTAAATAAAAATTTTTCATTTTATTTGTACATGAGTTTTTAAAAGCTAATTAACTCATAAATTTCTCACAAAATACACTTAAATCTTGACACAAACCCCTTCCCAATTGGCTAACTTAAAACGATCCTAAACACATTTTTATTTAACTAATGAGGGAGATAGCCCAATAAAACTAGTTTGTCCATATTCAAATCAAGTTGGTATCAAAGTAAAATTTAGCTCATTTTATTCAAGGTTAGTTAGAAGAATTAGCTATTGGTTTCTGTCTTCAATTTCCTCTCAAAATGAATCTGTACGTGCTTTTGAGAGACACACTAGAGGAATAAGGTCCAAATTTTTGATGAAAATGTGCTATGAAAGTAAAGGGCTAAAGGCAAACATGTACAAGGCATAGTTGAGCCAAATGTTGTTGAGGAAGGGCCTAATTATTTGGGTCTTGGTTATGGAAAACATGGAGAATGCTCCAAAGCCAAGGAGGCACATGAAGCTGTTCCAACAAGGAATTTTATTTTGTGTTCATTACCTCAAGCATGTGAAGTTTGTGTTCATGATGAATGGAAAAGTTTGACACCCACTTTGCAAGAAGATGTTAATAAACATGCAGCTAATGAGAATGTAAAAGAAGAGGATGTTGAAATCTCTATCTAGTCATTGAATTCATTTCTAGTATTCATAGGAGAGCCACTACCTCATCAAATTCACCTAGGACTCAAACCATTATTTTTAAATTTGAAATATCATGGTGTGTTGTTTCAATGCCTGAATCCACAACCCTAACATAAATTGTTTTATTCTTTTTTTGCAAGATTTAGTTGGTTATATTAAAATTCAGTTGAATTTAAAATTCTTGGCTTAGTGGCATGAAACAAACATATTGTACATATTAAATGAGGAATTTCACTCTCCCAATCATTTCTAAATCACCCATATCACCAAGAAAACATGTTTTAAAAGAACATACTTTGGTATGGGAAATACCTTAGGTTTCAAATATTATAAGAAGGTTTTTGATATGGTTGAGAGAATGTGGAAAATAGAATCCATAAAAAATTATTTTTCAAAATGTATTACTATCATGTTGACTAGTTCATGGTACGAGAGAATAACATTTTAGCCCCATTACTCATGCATGGCAAGCTAGCTACATGTGGAATTTTAAGAAGACTCTAAAAGGTCTAAAATCACAAACCTCGTTAATGGTTGACAGAGTTAAATATTACACCTAGTTGGCTATCACGCTATGTTAAATACTTGGCCACTAGGAGGAATAAGAGTTCCATTTTGTGTTATTGTATTTTGTTCCATAGTTGAAAATACAACTAGGAGTGTGAAGTTAGAGAGAAAAATGTATGAAGTTAAGTTTTTATAGAAACCTTACACACTAAAATTCTTAGCTAACTCTAGAGAGATTACCTCTTTCTTTGTACTCACATATTTTCCATACCAGAAAAGAGAGAGTAGAACATGTTTACATTTTAGTGTTTTTTTTCTCCCATAAGGATTTCCTAGGGAAACAAGAGTCTAGAGCATCATTACTTTTTAGGGTTGCTTGTCTCCCATAAGGATTCATAGGAAAATAATTGTGTTGATTGTCTAGAGATATATGTATGTGCATGTTTCATTATGTTCTCTATTTCTTACGTTGTGTTTCATTATGTTTTATATTTCTTACATTTCTGCCCTCCTATTTTTCTTTCCCCTCAAGGTTTATAAAATAACATGAGAAGCAACATGAGACTTGGAACAATCATTTTCATTATCTAAGAATGACTTAAAATGACCTTGTATGTCTTCTCATTTTAGAGCTCAAATTTTTAGGAAGGATTTAAGTATCCACCTTTCAAGAATCACTAAAAGAGGTTGATAAAGAATATAGGAAGACAAAAAACTAACCAGTGGTGTACTAAATGTATTTCTTGGGAGGTAGATTGGCATATGGACTTTTGGTAGCTATAAATTTTCCAAATAAGTGAATGTATTTGAAAACCAAACATCTAGTTTATTTTGGTTTAGACAAGGTCTAGAATTTGAAAAGTGAATTCCCTCTTTCTTCCTCTTACATGTCCAATGATCGGAATCTGGATTGAGGGAAAAATTTTCCTAAATAAAAATTTTGCATTTTATTTGTACACGAGTTTTTGATAAAATTCTCACAAAATACACTTAAAGCTTGACACAAACCCCTTCCCAATTGGCTAACTTAAGACGATCCTAAACACATTTTTATTTAACTAATGAGGGAGATAGCCCAATAAAACTAGTTTGTCCATATTCAAATCAAGTTGGTATCAAAGTACAATTTAGCTCATTTTAGTCAAGGTTAGTTAGAATAATTAGCTATTGGTTTATGTCTTCAATTTCCTCTCAAAATGAATGTGTACGTGCTTTTGAGAGACACACTAGAGGAATAAGGTCCAAATTTTTGATGAAAATGTGCTATGAAAGTAAAGGGTTAAAGGCAAACATGTACAAGGCATAGTTAATACAAGGCATAGTTGAGCCAAATGTTATTGAGGAGGAGCCTAATTATTTGGGTCTTGGTTATGGAAAACATGGAGAATGCTCCAAAGCCAAAGAGGCACATGAAGCTGTTCCAACAAGGAATTTTATTTCGTGTTCATTACCTCAAGCATGTGAAGTTTGTGTTCATGATGAATGGAAAAGTTTGACACCCACTTTGCAAGAAGATGTTAATAAACATGCAGCTAATGAGAATGTAAAAGAAGAGGATGTTGAAAGCTATATCTAGTCATTGAATTCATTGCTAGTATTCAGAGGAGAGCCACTACCTCATCAAATTCACCTAGGACTCAAACCATAATTTTTAAATTTGAAATATCATGGTGTGTTGTTTCAATGCCTGAATCCACAACCCTAACATAAATTGTTTTATTCTTTTTTTGCAAGATTTAGTTGGTTATATTAAAAGTCAGTTGAATTTAAAATTCTTGGCTTAGTGGCATGAACCAAACATATTGTACATATTAAATGAGGAATTTTTCTCTCCCAATCATTTCTAAATCACCCATATCACCAAGAAAACATGTTTTAAAAGAACATTCTTTGGTATGGGAAAGACCTTAGGTTTCAAATATTATAAGAAGGTTTTTGATATGGTTGAGAGAATGTAAAAAATAGAATCCATAAACAAATTATTTTTCAAAACGTATTACTATCATGTTGACTAGGTCATGGTATGAGAGAATAACATTTTAGCCCCATTACTCATGCATGGCAAGCTAGCTACATGTGGAATTTTAACAAGACTCTAAAAGGTCTAAAATCACAAACCTTGTTAATGGTTGATAGAGTCAAATCTTACACCTAGTTTGCTATCACGCTATGTTAAATACTTGGCCACTAGGAGGAATAAGAGTTCCATTTTGTGTTATTGTATGTTGTTCCATAGTTGAAAATACAACTAGGAGTGTGAAGTTAGAGAGGAAAATGTATGGAGTTAAGTTTTTATAGCAACCTTACACGCTAAAAGTCTTAGCTAACTCTAGAGATATTTTCATTATCTATATGGAAGGCAAGAAGGATTATAGATCCCCTTAAGCTTAAGCTTATGTAGTTTGTCAATTTTTATCATATATTTTTTGGTAAGGGTAAATGTTTTTTTATCTATAGTACAAGTCATGAGTTCCCCAATTTTACCTTATGTAAAGCATGATTCTAGGATTACTACAATTTGTACTTGGTTTTTTATTGTGCTGATGCCCTGTCTCAATCACTTTGCCATCTCTCAATGGGTAGTTAAATCTTTATAACAATACTTAAGTAATATTTATCTAAATTTGTATTATGTGAAATTATGTAAAAAATGGTATACTATTTTTCATAAAATTGGGTTGAGTTTATCATATATTTCAATGAAAGTTGATTAAATATGTTTTCTTTAAAAGGATCTAACAATTTTGTTAAGGTATGAATTTGCAATTTTGTATGGCTCTCTATCAACCTTCACTTCCTCATTTCTAGAAAAAATCTACTTGCTCATTCGTATACCCACTTTCTATTCAAATGCATGAGTTTTGAACTCTCGGTAACTATGTTTTTCCACGCAGGAAAATTATATGTCAATATGTCATGCTTCTTTAATTTATCTTTTATAGATGACCGGAGCATCCCATTTTAATCTATCCCTTTTGATTTCAGATATCTGGGCAATACTCATCTGCATATTTTTCTATCATAAAGCAGTGAGTAAAATTGTATTCCATTTGTGTCAATGATAAGGTTAAGCACATGGATTAAAGTTTTATATTTAAAATACATTGCCAGGGTGTACATTTATATCTAAAGAGTCCAAAACCTCATTCAAGACCATATGTTTTGTTGATGTAGTTTGATTGGTTATATTGAATGGCTTTTGCAGTTGTTTCCGTGGGCCTCACCATCTAGTGATTTTAGGTAAAAAATTATTTACATGGAATTTTGAAGTATCCTAGAATGTTTATTATTTATCACTAATAGGCTTGGTGATTTAGTTGTTTGTTTTGATGCTACTTGGTTACCCATATTTAATAGTTGTTCATGTTTAATTCATTGTTAAGGCTTTTTATTGGCCTGTCAGGATGTATTTTTCTCAAATCCATAATGGCTAAAAGAATGAAATTTATCTATGAAAAAGAGAGGTCATATGGAAATAAATTGTTTCCAAGTGTTCTTTTGAACCCATAGAACTTGCAACCTCAATATGGATACAATACTAAGTAATACATAGCCTCCTCATCTAACTTAGCCAGGGATTTGCAATACTGTATTTGAGTTGGCTAGCTCCATTTCAGGATATTATAATGTTAGATTATTATTTCTATAGATTTTGATTATGGTAGTAAAATGTTACAAAAAACCGAGAACTACAAATAATATTATTCTAGATATATGTAAAAAGGACATGGTAGATAAAATCAAACAATATTAAACTTTTCATAAATAGTTTAGATAAAAATACATTTTCTAATTTTGATTGTAAATTCCAAGGCTTAAAGCAACAATTTTTCTAATAATTTTTTTTTAATTAATAAATAAAAAACAAGCATTTTCAATCAAAATCACATCCAACATATAATAAAAATAATAAAAACAATTTAAAACTTCATACACTATGACATTACTATGGCAAAGAGCATAAAAATATACTAGTAAAAAATCCTTTTCTATAATAATGGAGAGCTTCAAATATACAAGAAAAAAAAATCTTTCAGTCTCCTTGTATCCCAAAGAAAGAGCTGCTCAAACAATCATATTTTAAACAATTGAAACTTGGAGAAAATCATTTGTTTTTGAATTTCATTTATATAAAAAATTAGTCAAATATAAGACAAGAGTTACTCATACTATAAAATTTTAAATAATATTAACTTTAAAAAATATATATCTGGGAATGAACCCAAAAAAAAAAAAATTACAAATTTCATTTACAGTAACTTAAATCCATATTAACACCTCTTGATAAATCTGAAATCAAATTAAATCTATATTAATTAATTTAATAGTTTAAATTCCTATTTGTGGTGTGCCAAATAGAAATATTCAAAGCGAAAGTTACAACTTACAAATATTACTCAAATATATCACAAAAGGAAATAGAATAACAAACATAATGGACAATATGAACCAAAGTATTATACCTTTATTGATATGGATGGATTCTTAATTTCAAACATTTGAGTAAAATATGATGAAGCTTTGGGGGAACTTTAATGAAACACTTTGTGGACAATATCAAAAGAGTTAAGAAAGTGGCTGCTAACTAGTCTAAAAAGAAGGCAACAGAAGATAAAAAGGATCTTTTAGAAGTAGAAGAATTCATTTCTAGGATTTTTGACAATAATGTAAATGCAATTTTTACTGAAAAAGACTTGCAGTCTTTGAAAATTTTGGAGGGGAGAAAGCAAGCACTATTAGAAAAGGAAACAGTTTAATGAAGACTTCAAAGTAGATCCATCTAGTTCGCTGAAGGTGATAACAACACTAATTTTTCCAGAAACATGTAAATCATAAAACCTGCAACTAAGCTGCAGATTTGGAAAAATATTACAGCCATGAAACAAGACTTTTATAATTTGATTAAAGAGAGGCAGATGTCCAAGTTGTCATGGAGACAATTCAAATTTAAAATCCCTCCATGGTGTCAAGAAAATGGTAGAGAAGAGGGTAATGAACATGCTGAAGCTGAGAGTTGTGTGGAGAAGCTAGAGGCAAGCGTCATATAGATAGAAAAAAAAAGAATAGAAAAGAAGATGATCCAATCCTGCAAAGTAGGCTACCTACTTGCACACTCTTTTTGCAATCTTTGCAAAAGAGTCGAATGGCTCAACAAGTGCTCCAAATAACATGGGAGAAGATGGGCTATCCACTATAAAAGTCTTTTCATTCATCAATGTGCAAAAGTGGAGCAACGATAAATGGCTAATATCAAAAATCTGTAAATAAGAGATGAATTGTACATTCAATCAATGTACATACAGCATACAAATTATAAATGTACATACAGAATGAGACACAAAATGTGAAACAGGAAGCACTGTAATGATGAGCATGAGACACAAACACCAAACTGCAACTTGCAAGAACTCTATATATAGATTCCCAGAATATATGAATTATAGACTCCCTGAATAAGTTTTGTTTGAGAAATTATGACAACGAGTATGTTGAAGGCTATTACCAATAGGACATGGACATGTGTTATTGGGTACCATACTCTAGTAAGATAGATTTTTTTCAGTATGAAAAATACCCTGGTTTTCAAGTATAAGTTATGTTTAACAAACTGAAACTAAATAGTTAGTTTCCGAGAAAAAATGGAAGTCCTATTTGTATTAATGTGACAATTGTATATAGGAAGTACTACTCATTTGAAGATTGTGTTAAAAATAATCCATTACAGTAAATATATCTTGCAATTACAGACATTCCATATACACCAATTCATGTATTCTCTAAAATATACAAAGCTGACACCACATCAAAATCTCCTTCTCATTTCTCACTGGATATAAGCATTCTACTCCATACATTCAAAAAAATACAAATTATCCAATCCACTAGGCTCTAATAGCTTGTGATTAACCTATAGTGTATGAAAAAAACAAACACAAAGCTTCATTGGAGAAGCATAATAAGTTGCCTGAATTTCATATCTAGGAAGTGGTACTATAAATACATATACCGAATAATCTACCAGTGGTTCTATTATTACATGTGTCAATCAAGTTTAAATCACATTTTGGATAACTTGCTAAAATTCCTCAAGATGACAAATCGTTTGTAAGCACACCATCACAACTACAAACTGATTCAGGTAATGAGTATTGAAATCGGTTCACTATTATAGAAAAAGGACTGGATTTTACAATCATTGATATAAATCTGATAGTAAATATTCATTGCATATGAAGTGTGGACATGAACGACATTTATATTATAGCAAGGTCCACCCTGACGAATTGAAGCACAATCTGCACCACCCAACCCACAAGAAAAATCGAAAGACCCTTGAAGAACAAATGGATTAGAACAGCGCGGACATTCGTTCATTCTCCACAGAAAATGATTTTCAAGAGCGTGGACATACCCGGCGGAGTCGAAGAGCGCGGACGTGACAGCAAACAACGCGGCCAGGAGGAATAGAGCACCAGCGAGGCCAGGAGGAATAGAGCACCAGTGACAGGGACAACAAAAATTGCGCGAACAATGAAAACGGTAAACGTACAAACTTCGCAGGCAATTTATTTATATAAAATAGTTTGGCTGAACTTTTGTTGCCGGTTTTCCAATCTCCAGCAAAAATTCTGTTTTCCCGCGTCGTCACGGTGTCGTCAATATAAACGGAATCACGAGTTCGGACGAATTTTCTAAGAAATTTCGGTCAAACTATTATATAGTTCGACCGAACTTCATAAAATTTTCAGCCGAACTATTGCCAAAAAAAAAATTCAGCCCCCGATTCTCACAAAAGTGTAACCCAGCTTCACGTTTCCGCCCCTTGCAGATTTATAAGCAATCAGGTTCTCCAAATATAAATCAAATAGCAGTCGTGAAGTAAAATGAAGCCAAATGAGAAGTGTCTACCCTTTGCAAATTTTCTAGTTTCAAAGAAAACCCTGCATAAGAACATCTTAACAATTTTCCTCATAAAAATAAGGCTTACGAAACAAATTCAAGGTTCAAGGCCTCCCTGATTTAGCTGATTTGATGAACATCATTAATTCTCTTCCAAAACTCAAAAGAAATCAAAATAAGAAGAAAGAGTTCCAAATCTAAGTTGTTAGGGGTGAAAAACGATTCTTGAAGTACTACAAAAATGGAGCTTAAGATAAACACAAACTAAACAAAGATGAATTAAAAAAAAAGAAATGGAGACAAATGAAAATGTGCATATGAGAATTACCATAAAATAATTCCTATTACCTGAAAGATAGATATCGATTGTTTCCAACAAAATACAACATCTTCTTTATATTGGAAAAAATATGAAAAAGTGACTTTCTATGAAGTTTTCATTGGATCAAAATCATCACTTATTAAATCCAAACTAGAGCAAGTAGAAAATATAGAAACATAATGATTCATGTTCAAGGAATTAGATTTGAAAAAACATCATAAAAAATAGAAAGAACTTGTGGTTTGTTATGAGTTGAAGAAAAATTTATTCCCTTGGCCACTTTTGACTTTAATCTAACCCCATGATTTTCATACAATCACAAGATAAATCCATTTTAGGTCCCTCTATGCAATTTTCTACCTGTCATAATGACACTTCAAAGATAAAATCCAAAAGGTTTCAAGAGCGTTGACTGATCTCCCGCATCAATATAGTGGCTACCTTGTGATATAAAATTATGCATTTTAATTTGAAAGCCTCAGGGTGAGTAGGAAAACATCACGTGCATTCACATAGCCAAACATGCAGGCATACAAGTAAGAGATAGTAAATGGAGTTGAAAACCCATAAATATGTGGAAGATGAAATTATGTCACTTGGGGAATCGATTTCCTATATATATTGTAGAATTGGATTTAAATAATGTTTACGTTATTTTGAGTAGTGGAGAATATAGAGAAAAAGAACAATTTGTAGTACAACAAGAACGTTGGCCAGATCGGGTGGAATGGAACTCGGGACCTCGGATCTCAGAAAGTATGTAAAGTTATCATTATAAAGATGCTACGATATTACAAGATATAGAGATCTTTGAAATCACAGGATTTCATAAATCTCAAGAAGTCAAGATATTGTGAGGATTTATGTTTTAAGATCTCAGATAGTCGAGATCACGGGGTTTCAAGATTTTGGGATTTGTGGGTTAGATTGAATTGTAAGATTTGATTCATCTTGAAATTCATAAAGAGGACACGAATAATAGTATGGAAGATGAATCATTGCAGTGAAAATATATGATTTAAATTCGAGAAATATAAAAATTTGGAAAAGGTAGAGGAATGTTGTGGATAGTAGTGTTTTTTTAACTCTTGTAATATTTTTTGTAATTTTTCTTTGCTTCGGGATCTCTACAATTTTTTTCATTCAATATGGAGGAAGCTAAAGGCCCACAATATTGAAGAACAAGTAGGATCCAGGCATTTCATTTAAATTTCATGAATTAGTAGCAAAAATCATGACTCAACTTGTAAATTTGCAAAGAAATGAAATATGAAACCAATCACCTATGCAAAGCATAAAAATAGAAATTTTAATGATAAAATAAATACTTCCGTGAACATGTTGCGATCTAGGAAGGGCTCATTGCTATCTTGTCCTTAAAACAGAGTCTCTAAATCAAAGTAAAGAAGACAAAGAACATACTTGAGCTAATTACCAACATTTATTGAAAAATTTGTAAATTAAAAAAAAAAAAAAACATTAAAAAAAAAGATGAACTAGCTAAAAAAATTAATGCTACTCATATTCTAACTAAATAACTCAGAGTCCCGAATTTCTATCTTAGACTTTGTAAATAACTCCTATTGATTTGGGACTCTGAGTTATTGATTGGACTTTGTCAGAGTCCCAAATCAAACTCTTATCCATTTGTATAATGGATCAAACTATTTTAATTGGGTCCAATTACCCCTTCTATCTCCCTGTTGACTTATGGTTTGTATACTACTTACCAATATAAAGAGAGAAATCAGGTCTTCCCTCCTGTTGTGCACATGTAAGAAAACAATTCCTTAGGTTGACCTGAGGGCTCAACCAAGCCACAAATAAGGTTTTCCCCTATTTAAGGGTATTTCGATAAATGCATTGATTAATCTAAATATATATTTACTGTAAGATGCAAGAAAAAAGGAAATAAATATTAAATCTCTCTCGATTAGTAATATGTATATCTAAACCTAATCAAGAGCAAGGGAATGAAATCAGATGGGGATTTAACATGTTTAATTTATGGTGAATATTTGGCTAATGATTTAGTTATGGTAGTTGATATTTTGATTACAAAAACATGCTCTGTTATAAGACCGATTGACGATAAATTATTGAATATTAAAACTAGGAAAAAATTCTCATAATTTCAATAGTAATTAAATCAATTTTAAATGGTAGATTTCTGAGTAGATAGTTACTTAGAAATTTGGTATATGTACTTGAGCAAAGTGAAATTAATACCATATCTATGTGACTATGAATTAGACAGCTAACCCAAAAGATACTCGTCCTCACATCAAACATGGATGCAGAATATGAGAAAAATTTACACGAATTTTCCATTACATCAATGAAACTTACATTTAAATAAAAGCATTCAAATTACAAAATAGTGAAACCTAGTCTCTTTCTCTATTTCCAATTCGATCTCCAACAATTTATTTAAAATGATAAACCCTTCTCATTGAGAAAATAATTACAAAAGTGTTGCTTCCATTTCATTGACAAAGATTATATTCTAAGAAGAAAATTTGCATTTTATCAAATTCTAGTTTTTTCGTCCTCCATATAACAATAATCCCTTATACAAAAGTGCTTTAGAGCCCCTAGTTGTACGAAGAGGAACCCCTCTCCAATTCTAAAAACTAATATTTATTTACAATAAGAAGTAAAATTAGAGATTTTTTAAAAGTGGTTGTATATCCCTCTACTTTGGAGTTGCAAATACTCCATATTCTTCCTTACTGGTGTAATAGCATTGATCCACATATTCTTTTCTTCATTTCCCCAACTAATCTCCTACCAAAAACCAATAAAAAATGAAAATCAATTGAAAATCAAAATTACAATTAAAAATTGGGGAAAATAAACTCTCCAATTAAAATAAAATTAATTAAATAAACTGAAAGAAAATAGTGCTTTCTTTGATGGTTGTGAGAGCTTCTATGGCTAAAAATGGGTTGTCATAAATCAACTTTTCAACAACAGAAAATTGAATAGATGAAATTGTTTCCAAAATGTTTCCAAAGTTGAATTTTTATTACAATTTTGTAACCTCATTTTATGATACATTTTAAGCCTATTAAATGTGTATATTTGGTTAACACTTAAATGTGTATATATAGTTAAGATAATACTCCCATATTTGTTTCATTGAGTCTATCTTTTCAACGATCCGTCCTAGACCTTATTTGAAAAAGAGAAATTCAAGATATTCCTCATCAAAGATGAGTTATTTGGACATTGGGCATTGCCTTTATCTGGAAATGCATTGCCCTTATTTGGACAAGTGAAACTCAAGTTATTTCTCATCAAGGTTGAGTTATCAAAACCATGAGAACACTGAGGAATGCATGTCTAAGATAAAATTAGGCATTTTTAATTAAAATTTTAATTTTAAATAAATTAATGAATGTTAATTAACCAAATAATTTAAATTTAATAATTATTAATTACAAATTTTAAATCAAGCTAATTATATACAAATTAAATTAAATTTTAAAAATAAAGTTAATTTACAATTAAAATTTAAAATAAAGTAATTCTATTTAAATTAATTTTATAAGTTATTTAAAATATTAATAAATCGTTGTATTTTTCTTTAACAATATATATATAGCATATTGGCTTTTGGATCTTAGCATGAGCCGGGAATATATGAGTGGAGGGATTTTATGGTGGATGAGAGATAAGAATGGGAGGTAGTGGAGAGATAAGGGTTTCAGCATCTCGGGAATATCGGATTTCAGGATCCCGAAAATATAGGATTTCAGGAGACTTTAAAAATGAGACTCGAGAAGGAGGGCCCAACGTGAGGCGGGAGGAGAGGAGGGCCACCTGGGTTGGGTCCCTTCCTCCAAAATAAAAGCTACGACCACTTTGTAGTCTAATATTGTTCTCGGGATCTCGGGAGTTTGACTGATTAAAAAAATTACAGAACTTCTTTGAAATTCTGAATTTTTTTTTTTTATATTATTCATTTTTTTTTAATTTGATATTATATTTACAAGATTTTGAATGTGAATGATAAGACATTTTATTATATACATTATATGTATATATGTTAGTTCTTGACCCGATAATTTTGTAAAATAGTTAAAATAATAATTAAATAAATTAATAAAAATACTAATATTTATATAAAATTAATTAATTTATAAAAAATAAAGTAATATACATTTTTAGCGTAAGCCGATTAAATAAATTAATAAAAAACTAATATTTATATAAAATAAATTAATTTAGAAAAATTAAAGTAATATATATTTTTAGTTTAAGCCCTCAAAATCACCAAAACATTTAATGAGCATCATTTGCAAACTATAAGTATAAATAAGATAAAACAAGAATCGATGTAAAGCTATCAAGAAATCAAATGCAATGAAGCAATCGGAATGGAAATCCAAAGAAAAGAAAAATATCGCAATAATTTCGCACAATTAACTAAAACAAAGCATTAACGAGTGATATGACCAAAATTTTCGTATATGGTCCCCATTATTATTATGAATATAATAAATTAAAAATTGGGTGGTTGTGATTTTACCACAAAGGGACCCTAAAATTAAAAGTTAGAGTTAAAATGGTAGAGGACCTTAGGCGCGAAGTTAGGTTATGGTGGTATTCTCAAATATGGCAGAACCTTGTTAGTGGAATGTGTTACCGCAAGCCGTCACTATTTGACTGCAAAAGGAGTAAGCCTTACACATCATAGTTCATTTCAAATTTAAAGGTTTTGAGTGGTGGGATGGCTTCTGAAAGAGTTTGAAATGATTTTTTATTCTTTAGTACTTTCATGCATTTTGCAAGTTGTGGCAAGTATAAATTGTATGGGTGAATTGGCAGTATAGGGAGAAGATTATAACAAATGAAAGAGGATAGATAGCTGGTACTTACTCTAAGAAATATGCATATCCTAAATCAGTCACAACTAAAATATTGTCTCTTTACATAAACTTTGTTTTATGTAAAGTAAACAACATTCAGCAAGTAGAGTACATGCATAAAGTATTTCATAAATCTTTCATGAAACCTTCACTAACATGTTCTACACAACATATATATGATTTGCATGAAACTAAACGACAGATAATTTACTAATTAGATAATCTAACAGTTTCTTAGTCACACCTTACTACCTGTTGCAACTCATAAATAAGAAGAAATAAACAATGACCAGAACGCACCATACATTAGATAGTCCTTGAATCACAAAATCCTCCATCATGAAGTGCAAAAAGTATTTTTCTTTATTATATTAAGTCTTTAGGTAGATGAACATCCAACTTGGAAATGGTATTTACAAATGATATATATAGAGAGATTCACCAACTCCATCTCTCATAAAAGGAAGGAGCCACTCTTTCTCACATTACATAGGTGTTATAGGACATTAAAACTATATCACATCAAAATCTAACTAACATGACATATGTAGATGAGAGAAAAGAAGACAATTTTGACTGTACTATTGAGTGTGCTGACATGGTGCCCCTTTTTTTGCTGATTTGTCTCCTAAAGACTTTGGTTCTTTAATAACCATGTGTTTTCATTAAATATGACCTTCAATAACCTCATAACCACTTATCAACCATCACTTGTTATATCAATTTCATTATGAGTCCTTATCTTTCCTGAACTTGCTCAGAAACTTTGCTGAGAGTTATAAAAAATCATTTAAATCAGGGCTACTGGAAATTCCGGTAAAAACCTGTAAATGTGCAAAAGTTGTAATGCTACCAGAATTTCCAGTAGCGCTCTGCTTCTTTTTCAAATATGCACAGAAAACACTTGAAAAACCTGTATAGAATTATACACTTTGAAACTTGAGTTGTTAACAAATATACTTAGTAAGAAAAAAGGTGTGTTATCTATAATTTGTATTCTCCTTCTTATCCTTTGTATTTATTCTTTTGGCAGGCTGAGGGTGTTGTTGTGAAGCTGAAGATGGTTGAGCTGGAACATCTGGTGTAGGTGCAGGTTGCCCTGCCCTGTAAAACAGAAAGTGATCCCATGATTGATTTCATATCCTGAGTTCTACCTCAACTAACACTTTAATAAGAGCTTTATGATATAAGCTCTATTCTGATGCAGTTGTGTGTGTTTGAATTCTAGTTGACATTTTTTTCATGCTCTTCAATAGAAATAATAGAAAGTTGAGTGTCTTCATACCCGTGACATGAAAAAAAAATCTCATATGATAAAGAAAAACTACAGTATAGTTCCTCTCACAAATGAGGTAAATTTTGATGAGCTTAATAGGCTCAGTGCATTCACTCTTGAGGTAACTGCTGGGAATTCCTTTAGCCTAGTTGGGATCTTTGTGTCCATATTTAAGGAAACTTTTGAGGTCTCCTCCAGTGATGACTTGTCCTTTAAACCATTTTTCTCCTTCCCGTGGAAGGTTTAAAGCCTCACCAATTCAATATGTTGATACCTACAATCTAAAACCATAGATGGTTGCTTCAGGTCCATTACAAGAATGTGAAAACTTCTTAGCTACTCCTAAATGAGAACTTCCCAGTCTTGAACAGAGTGGATACCAACCTACTTTAATAAACAACCTTCTCAAATTCTGAGTAGCATCAACTAGGTCAGCTCCTTGGGGTTCAGTTCATTTTAGCTTCCCTCCTTTCTTATCATCTTCAGTAATAAATATGACTGTTTACTGAAATCTGATAGGTGGCAAGGTTGGAGGAGCTCGCCTAATAGGTGTTGTTGTGTCTTCTATGATATCTTGTCTGAAAACTAAGACTCCCTTCTTAAGCTTCTCATTGGAAAATCTCGTTCGCCAACAATTAAACTCAACATTAATGATCTTCCTTCCTTTTCGGTGGTTTAAAATAGATACGTTGGTTCACCTTCCCATGCAAGAGATTTTTCATTATGGTAAGTATATTAGATCGTGGCATGCACCATGTGATAGTCATTACGATCTTTAGATGGTCTGATACAGGTGGCTGGAGATGAGCAGATTTGTAATTGGCAGTCACCTCCACTGTATCTTGATTAGAGGCCTAAATTTCCGAAAACGTTTATGCCTGATCAACCAAATGGTCATCGCATTAAAAGTGCAAATCCATGATCTTTTTCAACAAAAATCATGTACTTTGACATGAGGATGAACTGACTCAACTGATAGACAGGATGGACAACAGTAAGCTGCTCTTGACTGTGGATTGACACCTAGCTGCTACCATGTATAACCATGAATCTAACTTAACATTACTGACCATAAAAATTTCCTATCACATGACCTAATCTCAAAATAAAAGATTTAAAATGTATCTTACAATAGGAACGTGTGGCTTGACATAAAGCGGATGCATTTTTTTTTTTTTTTTTTTAAATAGGGGAAGTTACTGGAATTTCTGGTAGCATCAAGTTAAAGAAAAATAGACACAAAACATAATTAAAACAGGTTGTCCGAAAAGGGCTAGAACAGAAGCTACCATAAATTTCGGTAGAATTCAAATTTTTTTTTTTAATTTAAAAAGTTTCATGCTAAAAACAAAAAATTTAAAATAGATTCGTGACTTGGCAAAGAACTATGCTAACATTGGCTCCACAGGGGATAGAGCTCTCCCTGCGAGGCTATAAGAATCTTTTGCAGTTTTATTGCCTTGTCATTGGGCTATGGAGTCTTATTATGAAACAGACTAGTATTTATAATGAACGTAGGCCACCAAAAACCTTAGTAGAAGAATTTTTTGAGGAAGTGCCCAATAAATGGGCCTCCAAACAATTTTGTCCCATCAAGATGTTGCAACTCAAAGTATTGTTCCGTTGGGTGTGGAGCTTGATTATCTTTTTTATTTTGTATCACAGCATTGAACCCTTGTACCTTAATGGGGCAGAAACACCACCCGTAATTAAATGCTGCCTGGGGGGTCCAAGGGGGCGGCTGCGACTTTATGGGGCGCCCCCCTGGTGGGGGGTTTTGGGGGTAGCACCCCTGAAGCTAAAAACAGATGTAAAAATTGCCTTATAAAAGTATAGTAATTTCTAATTAATCTGGGTTGTTCATTAGGCAGACGATCTGACGGTAGAAGTTATGTTTAGTTTAGGGGTTTTTTCCCTAGAAGGCAACCCCTCGCTTGTATGAGGGTATTGTATTGTAGTTGTGTATTGTATGTGTATTCTCAGAGCGAGCAACAGCTAGGTGTATTGTATGTGAGAGAGAATAGAGGATATTACAACGGATCTGTTGTAGGTTGTGTCTCTTCATTTTGCTAGATATTAGAAAGGAAGGACTGATTGTTCAGGGTGGATGTAGCCCAAACTGGATGAAACACGTATATATGTGTCTTTCTGGTTTTATGTGTTTTGTGTGCTTGTGTTTTCGGCATATTTTATGTGTTGCATTGCTCTATAATATATAATTTTCTAACATGTTCTGCAAAATATTGGAGATTTTGAACCAAGCCATAAAGCATCAAATTTTGAATTCTTACCTAGACCTTGATGCTATGCATCCCATTTCAACACTAGATCTCCAATCTGAAAATCTTCTTTTTTAGTTCCTCTATGAAAAACTTGCTTTACAACTTGCTGATATTTTCTCACCAAATCATATTATTGTTCTTTATTTTTTTACACTTCTATGATTTGATAAATTCTCCTGGTCATGTCATTTGGCTCAGCTTCATGATCTTGTATAAATTTAGTTACATGAAAGGCTAATTGGACTGGAAAAACAAGCTCGATTCCATAAACCATTTGAAAAGTTGATGCATTAATAGACTTTTTGATTGTCACCATATCAGCCCATAAAGAAAATTTCAGCTTAGAATCCCAAGCTTTCTTTTTTTGCTCCAATAGCTTGGTGATGATTCTTACCAAAATTTTGTTAGATGATTCAGCTAAACCATTCCCTTGTGGATAGTAAGTTGTAGAGTGAGTGAGATGAATACCATAATCTTCACACAAATTTACCAATGGTGTAGCTTTAAAATCAACTTTATTATCTACTACTAGCCATGATGAACATCCAAATTTGGTTATGATTCACTCCAGAAAGATAATGATAACTTTATGAGTAGCATTCCTAATATGTTTTGATTCAAACCATTTCCTAAAGTAGTCAGTTGCAACAAGAATCCAACGATGTTGTCCACTTGATGCTGGATGAATTTCTCCAATGAAAACTAAGCCCCATTGCTGGAAAGGTGCAGAAAAAACCATGGTATTGAGAAGAAAATACTTCAAATGTTTAATACCAGTGAACTTCTGACACTTTTCACATGCTCTCACCTCAACACATACATCAAAAAATAAACTAGGCCAAAAATATCCAGCTCTCGGTATTTTGTATGCAGTAGTTCTACAATAGTGATGACCTCCACACACACTACTATGCATAAAAAATATAACTTTCTTGGACTCATCTAGGTCAATGCATCTCAACAAAACTCTTTTCAGATCTTTCCAATATAAACATTTATCCTTGATGCAAAATTTAACAGTTTTCAACTTCAAATATCTTACTCTTTTTTATCAAAATTTGGAGGAGGTTTAAAATGTTGCAGAACATAAATGATACCCTTATACCAACTGCACTCAACAAGCTTCACATCCACTTCCATTATGTCTATACATTTTTAAATTTTCTCTTCTAGATTGTCATCCATGAAATTCAAGACCAAAACTTTACAGTTTTCTTCAACTAGTAGTTTGGCTAATCCTCGACCTTTGATTAGTTTTGTAGGATTTATCTCTAAATCAATCTCAAGAACTTTAGTCACCCACTTACTTATTTTTCCATTAATATCACATTGAACTGATATCTCTCTTACAACATATGAAGGTACATAGGCAATAATTTGAGCATGCAGAATATAAACTCTAAGAGCCTTCAAAGCTTTCACTAATGCATAAGCATGTTTTTCCAACATTTCATACTTCAACTCTGCATCTCTAATAGCTCTGCTGAAAAATGCTATTGGAGCTTCCTTATTTTCTACATTGTTTTGTAACAAAACAATAGAAATAGTATCTTGAGAGGCAAATGAGAAGATCAAGAAAGGTTTTGAGTATTCAAGGCTTACCAACTGAGGTACTTCAGTGATAGCTTTTTTTATCAGCTCAAATGAATTTTTGGCTTCAAATGACCACTTGACTTCCTTTTCCTTCTTCAACATGCAAGTAATCTGCTTCACCACTTCAGTAAAATTGGGAATGAACCTTCTTAGAAAATTGATCTTACTAAGGAAAAATTGAATCTCTTTCTTGGACCTTGGAAGTTTTAAGTTATGAATTGAAATCACTCTTTTGGGATCAATTTTCAATCCATATTTAGAAACTATGTGACCCAACATGTTACCTTATTTAAGAGCAAAATAAGATTTCTTTGGCTTCAATGATATATCACATTCTCTGCATTTAACAAATGCTTGTCTCAAGGGCTGAAGGTGTTCATGATCTGAAGGTGAAAAATAGTAATATTATCCAAATAGATGACCAAGAATTTATCATTTTTTCTAATGAATGAAAAGTCCATAGCACACTAAAAAGTAGCTCTGGCATTCATGAGCCCAAATGACATCTTTGCATACATGAATTTTCTTTAGGGAGTAGCGAATGATGTGTTCTCTCGGTCTCCTAGCCAAAAAAAACTTGGTTGTACCAAGAGAACCCAACTAACATGGAAATTATGTCTGACCTGGTTACCTTTTGAAGAATATGCTCCATCTTTGGAAATGGATAATTATCTTTCTTGGAGTATTTTTTATGATTGTTGAAATCGACACATAATCTGACTTCACCACTCTTCTTCCTTACTGGAACTAGATTATCAACCCAATCTGAGTATCTCAATGGAATGATGATTTTGGCATCCAAAACCTTCTTCACTTCCTTCTCCATCACTAGTAACAATAGTGGATTGATTTGTCCTAACTTCTACTAGAATGGCTTCGTACCATATTTCAATGGTATTATATGCTCAATGATATATGTATCATATGTCTTAAGATCCTCATATTTCTAGGAAAAAACATCAACAAATTCACAAAACTGCTTGTGGTATTCATTATTTCTTCTGATAAATCATTTGACAACTTAACATACCTAGCTTCTTTTTCTATGCCCAAATTGAAATCTTCCAATTCTGAATCTGTTTTAGCTAACTGTGGTTTGACTCAAACATCATTGTGATAAAAAAGCTTCTTAAGTGCGATTAACCACTTGGGAATGTGATTGGTAGGCATCTGAATGATAGGTTGATCAGCAATTTGGTTTTTCATATTTTTGGTGTCTTGATAATCAACATCATTCTTATTGAGATCTTCATCCTCATCAATGTTTAGGACAAAAAATTATTTAACGGATTCAATGAATCTTCTAATCTCCTAATCATCCGAAAAAAATTTCCAATGCTTGAAATTATCATGAATGCTAGGTCTGAGCCTAGCTTCCACTTCATATTTTGGCTTTATATGTATTGGAATCTTGAGTAAGCCTGTTGAAATAGAAAGTGAGTTAGCCAAAATATTACTTTATCTTGGAACACAAGAAATGTTAAAGGCCATAAATGAGTCTTCAACAATGCTCCACACGACATTCCGGTAATCTCTGATTTTGGGATGCTTAGTTTGATAAAGATTTATAATTTGCTGAATAATAAGTTCAACATCTCCAAAAACATAAATTTCTGAAATATTCATGTCTTTTGCTATTTTTAAACCAATCAGCATAGCTTCATATTCAGCCACATTGTTAGTTTCTTCAAATTCAAGTTTGAAAGAAAAAGTAGCGCTCTATTTCAAAGGGGAAATAAGAAATATTCCTACACGAGCTCCTTCTTTAGAACATGAACCATAAAAATAAATTTTCTATAGTTTAGAACCCTCATGATTGATCTTTTTTTCAGTGGGCTTGAAAATATGAAACATTTCTTCAGGCAAGGCTAAATTATCCATATGTAAAATTATTGAACCCACATCAGTTGTTCTAGCATAAATTGGATGATTAGTAGAGTCTTTGTTGTCACTAATGATATATGCCAGTTGAGCTTCTCTATAAAGTCTTCTTTTTTCTCCTCCAAAAATAGGGACAATAGCATAAGTGAAATCCATTTGAAAAATTCCTCCCAACCTTCAAACCCATGACATAGAAAGTAACATACCAAATCTATGAGGAATGTCAACTACAACAATATTCGTCACCATCCCTCTCATGGGTAACTGAAAGAGGCTTACTACAAGGTATTTGATAAAACAAAGGCATTGCACTTTCCAGGAATCACAGAGTAGATATCTTGGTACTCTCTAGTTACTTCAAGACCTAGTTCATCGATGAATACCTTTGGCATTAAATTATGTGAGGCTCCAGAGTCCATTAGGTAATTATGCAGGATCTTAACATGAATATTTGGAGATAAATAGAAGGGAGGGGTAGAGCGATCTTTGTCTTCTACTAATGGACCTAAAATAGCAATGGGCATATCATCTTGAAGGTTCAAAATTGGAGGCTACTTTGGCAGGTGGAGGCTGAATATATTTCATAATTTTTTTTTTGAAATCATCATTCTTCGTGAGTTCTACAAGAGGAACAAGAATATTTATCTTTTGTATTTCATTCTCAAAATTGAATACACGGGCAATTTGTGAGAAAATTTTAACTCAAGTGAAGGAGGGTTAACTTCTATCGGAATTTCTAGCCTTCTTGGTTCAACAACTTTCTTTTCTGCTGGAATATTAACTGCATCCTTATTCTTATCGAGATATGAAATAGGCTTTGAATTATCATCAATATTCTTTGATCGTAGATTGTATCTACTTTGATGATCAACTGCAATAATGGAATGATCATAACTCACTTCATTATTCTGAGTATATGACATGAAATCTTCATACTATGATTATGTAAGATGAATCAACCCTTATTTATCTCTTAAACAATTGATATCAACACTTTTTTCCAACCCTTCACCTTCCTCTTCATCTTCAAATATAGAATTCTACAAAGGGGGCTACACTTTTTTATCAATGGAATCTCTTCTTTCACGCTAAAAAATTTGAGGAATATTATGTCTTCTAAACTGCTACCTATTAGGATGATCAAATGAAACATTTATAGTAGTAGTTGGTCTTGGTTCCATTTTGAGCTTGGACATCTCAATGGTAAATGAATTAACCATGTTAGTCATCTCATCTAGCTTAGGATCTATGTCAGAAGTTCCTGAAAATGAAACTTCAGCTTTTTGCTTCATTTTTCTCTGTCAATTCCTCCTCTGAGCCTATTAGATGCTAACACATTAGATTCTACCTCCAATGCATTGTCCTACATTTTTGTTAGTGTTTTAGATATTTTTTATCTCAATAATAAACAAAAATCAAGATCAAAATCAGGATCAAAATCACCAGCATAAGTGATTTTGGTTGAAGCTTCAGTAGGCTTTATTTCTGAAGGTATTCTGTTATACATCTTATTGAATCTCTTAGAAAAATCAGAAACTAATTCTCCTTATTTTATTTTTATTGCACTAAATTCAGTGATATAATACAAAAAATATTTATTATCACCCTATTTCCTTAAAAATGTATCATCTAGGGTTTCAATTCCAATTATTCTACCAACTTTCGAAGATCTAAACAATTTCCTAACATCACCCTCAAGGCTCTGAACAAAAACTCTCATCCATACATATTCATGCTCAATATTCAGATTGTCAGCATAGGCATAAAAATCAATAGGGAGTTCTTCAGTAGTTAGCTCTCCCTCACCACTAAACTTAGGCATATACTTGAGATAATATCCTATAGGTAATGCATTCATAGGTTAAGGTAAAACCAAAGGGGCATACCTTGCAGCAACAATTGCATCCATTCTGTTAGGGGGTGGCTTTGGACCTGCCATGGTATGAGTTGTTGGGATTTGTCGAACAACAATTGGTGGATTGTGAACAACAAATGATGAAGCACCAAATTTTGATGTAGATACGATTTTTTGGCTGGAAAAAAAGGGAGGTACAAGATTTCTGCAAATTAGAGGATAAATTTTGTAGGACTACTTTAGGGAAAACCTTTGAAAAAACAGTAGTAGAGGCAGCAAAATTTCGTTTACTCTTTTTATTGATTAGCCTTCCAAGGTCAGGGATTGGGATTCTCAAATGGGAATATGGTTTATCCCTAGTCCTAGCCCTTCTAGGAGCCATAACTTCATCAATGGAATCGTCAGGTGTAAAGCAGTCTAAAAGGACAATTGGAACTATACACCTCAAAACTAGACTTATAACTTTGTCATTCACCAAGGGATAAACTTCAATTCGCCTCCCTGGAAACGATGCCAAAGATGTTAGCGCAAGGATTCATTCCTTGACTACAAAAGGAGTAAGCCTTACACATCATAGTTCATTTCAAATTTAAAGGTTTTGAGTGGTGGGATGGTTTCTCAAAGAGTTTGAAATGATTTTTTATTCTTTAAGACTTTCACGCATTTGGAAAGTTGTGGAAAGTAAACATTTTATGGGTTAATTGGTAGTATAGGGAGAAGATTGTAACAAACAAAAGGAGATAGATAGTTGGTACTTACTCTAAGAAATATGAATATCCTAAATCAGTCACACAGCTACAATAGTGGCTCTTTACATAAAGTCTATTTAATGTAAAGTAAACAACATTAAGAAAGTAGAGTACATGCATAAATTATTTCATAATATTTCGTGAAACCTTCACTAACATTTCATACACGACATTTATATGATTTGCAAGAAACTAAATAATAGATAATTTACTATTAGATCCTCTAATAGTTTCTTACTGATTTGAAAGGACTATATTCGTTTGATGTGCTAAGTGTATTTTCAGTGATAATACATGTGCATACTTGTCTCCATGGTTTGCTTAAGTATTGAGGATTTTATCCATGAAATTTAAGTTTTTTTAGTGAATTAGAAGCATGAATAAGAGCAAATAACACTGAAAAACAGTGTATAACAAAGAAATAAAACCACACATAACATTCACATAGCAGGGTTGATGAAGCAATTCACTCCTCCTGGGCTACATCCAACAGTCCAACTCCTAATGGCATGTCCATCTTTCATTAAGCTCAAAATTTTGTAAATAAATGTGTTTACAAGCCTCTAATGTTTGTTTTCTCTGCTCCAATGACTCTAGAATGCTCAAATTAGTCTAGGTAGACTTTTGTTTCACCCAAATTGGTCAAAAATTGATCACCCTAGCCTTTTTCCCAATAATCCCTAAAAAACCTCCACTAAATGGCGAGAATTGCACCTAACTGCAAGTAGAATAGGCACAAATTCAAATTTTTTGGTGGCATGCTTATCCTCTGTGAGTTTCCCAAACGTAGCATTTAAATTTAAACAGTTAAGGGGTGGGAGTGGCCACATTCCAACCCCCAAAACCCCAGTTACATTAAAATTTGGAGCAGAACCCGTGCCAAAAACTGTGGTTGAAGTGGAGTTAAAAATGAAGTATGGAACCTGTTACATAATGGTCGACGCTTACCCCACCATGAGTTATCACATGAAATGGCTTGCGAAATTTTAACGGATAACAGTTGTGGTTTGTTGTTGTGGTGAGGTTTCCATAGACATGTGACCACAACACTTGGATCGTCAGCGGTCCAAACCCCAAATGCAAACTTTTGTAACTTTAAATAGTGTCAATGCACTAAAGGGTTAAGACTCATGGTGTAGCCCGGCTGGTGGAGAGCTTTGTGCGCATGTCAAAGGTCATGAGGTCGAACCCCACGGGCCTCATAAAATTTTACACCACTATCCAGGGACCTTCCCATTTGTCCAAAAATAATGTACAATCCACCATCAACGAATGAAATCACGCCACTTGGCAGAATATCACTGGCTTGAGAAAATGGAATATTCTTAATAATATTCTTATTTTGCTGACTGTGTACCTACATGCTGACTAGGCATCCTAGTTAAACCTATCGCAAATTTAGTTTTTTGGGAAATCAATTAAAACGTGATATCTCCCTCATACAACATCGGTTTTTTGAACTGTTTACGGCATTGAAATAAAGAATATGAAATCTACCTAGTTGCTTAGGTTCGAAACAATTTTGATAACTTCCAATTTTGATCAAAATTTATGAACTCCTGATCACACCTCCCCATTGGGAAGCTTTTGGACCCAAAAATACTTGATTACCTGTTCAGTAGATGAGGGTACAACTCCCTCACCTTTCCAACTTCCATCCACTTTACCTTGCTTGGCTTGCTGCCTTTGAGCCCAACTCGAAGGTAGTCAACACTGCCCCTCTTGGATGCTCTTGTCCTCCTGTCAAGAATTGTATCTTCCTCGAGCTCATCCAGAAATTATGGCGAGAAATATTCAATAGAAGGCAGCTAAAAATCACTTCCTTGATCATCGATCAAAGATGGTTGATAAAAACGTAATTTTTCAACATTAACAACTGAATACATTTGCATATATGAAGGCAATTCAAGTTGAAATGTATTGTTGCCAACTTGCTTTATGATCTTGAATGGACCATAACGAATGGGTTTGAGCTTTTTACCTTCTCCTTGCATCCTTTCTTTGCTTGTGTGCAATCATACCTCATCTCCTTATTAAAACTTGTGATCAACTCTATGTTTGTCATGCCTCTCCTTTTATTTGCTTTGACTCTTCTCAATTTGTTCTTGAACTTGTTGATATATAATCTGAATTTTCTCAGTGAAATTTCAAGCCTTGTCAATATCACTATGCCCATCAATTACAACATCCTTCTCAAAGATGAATTCTAATGGAGATTTTGGCAAATACCCAAATCATACCTCAAAAGGTGATGTATTTGTAGAAGAGTGTTTTGCTCAATTGTAAGCGTGCTGAATGTAATGCAGTTTCTCATCCCATAACTTGGGATGTTTGCTACAATATCCTCTTAATAGATGCACAACGGTTCTTTTCACCACCTCGGTCTGGCCATTAGCTTGCGGATGAAAATTAAGCAGTACTCTTTTTAAACTTTGTGTCCATCATCCTCCAAAGATTGGACCAAAAATTCCCAATGAACCTGGAATCACTGTCACTATCAATAGAAGTAGGCAATCCATAATGAACCCATACATGTTGAAAATAAAGTTCAGCAATAATGATTTTCTTACATGGCATAAGTATACACATTTTACTGAATCTATCCACAACTACATAAAGATAATCATGTTGTTTTCTTGACATAGATAGACCTCCAATAGAGTCCAAGGAGATACTCTCCCATGGACTTGATGGCATTGGTAGTGGTGTGTACAACCCAAGATTCCTATTGCTAGGCTTTTTTTTTTCACACATAGAACAACCTCCTATAATACGCGACACACTATCTATCATGCGATGCCAATATCAATACCTCTGTAGATGAGCCACTGTTTTTCTTACCCCAAAGTGTCCAGCAATAAGAGATGAATGAGCCTCTCTCATGACACTTAGCCTCTCTCCTTATGGTATACATAGTTTTCCCAAATGAAATAGCAAATTTTTATGCATGTGATAATCATTTTCTTCAACTTGATTCCATTTACTTAAACTAGCATACACATCTTGAAAATCAACATCATGTGCATATTTTTCTATGTAACTCTCATGTCCAATAGAACCATTTTTAAGTAAAGTAGAAGCACTTATAATCGATATTGAAATCATATCAAAAAATTTATTGAAAATACCTTTCTTGTACCTTATAACCAAGTGAAACTATTAAATAAATCCCATCCACCTAAAACTTCGTGATTGCTGCAATTTGTTTTGTGACTACAAGTAATGTAATGGTTGGTTATCGATATGTATAATCATGTCTTTACCCATCAAGTAGTGTTTCCACTTCTTGACACTTTGTACCAATGCATACATCTCTTTTTCATATGTAGGATAATTAGTTATAACACCATTGAATGTTTCAGAATGAAAAGAGATAGGCTTACCATGCTGCAAAATAACTGCGCCCATGGCATAATCAATAGCATTAGTTTGTATCTCGAATGGCTGTCTCAAATTTGGTAATGCAAGGACTGGAGCTGAACTGATGTTGTATTTTAAATATTTGAAATCTTGATGTTATTTGCCTCCCCATTGGAAGCCTTCCTTCACACTTGTCACTACATGCATAGGAGTTGCGATGGCAGAAAAGTTAGCAATAAACTTTCTCCAATACTGAGCTCCACCTAAGAAACATCTTACCTCAGTTACTATTTTCGGAGTGGGCCAATTCACAATGGCTTCCACTTTAGAAGGATAAATTCTCAACTCACCTCCTCCTACAATGTGTCCCAAATAAACCAAATAAGTATTTCCAAACTCACACTTTGACATCTTAAGAAACAATTTCTTTTTTCTCAAAACATCAAGCACCCTTATTACAAGAAAGACATGTTCTTCTCTTGTTTTTCGAAAAATAAGTATGTCATCTAAATACACAATCACAAAGTCGTCAATAAATGGACGCAAAACACTATCCATAACACGCATGAAATTTCTTGGTGCATTACACAAACCAAATGGCATAACCAACCACTCAAAGAGTCCTTGTTTGGTTTTGAATGCAGTTTTCCATACATCACTTTTTGCAATTCTGACTTGATGATATCCACTTCGTAAATCTAACTTAGTGAAAAAAAATTCTTCTTTCAGTTGATCAAGAAAATAATTTATCCTTGGGAGTCAGTATCGATTCTTTACTTTTATCTTGTTCAAAGCTCTGAAGTCTACACACATGCGCCAAGTCCTGTCTTTATTAGGAATCAAGACTATGGGTGATCCGCATGGAGAAGTGCATGGCCTTATGAGTCCTTTGACTAGCATCTCCTTGATTTGCCTCTTTATTTCAGCATTCTCCATTATCGACATGTGATACATGCCGATGTTTGGAAGAGGACAATCTTGCTGCAATTGAATCTCATGTTGAATCTCCCTTTTTGGAGGCAATCATGTTGGCTCCTGAAACATCTCATGATGTGCATCAAATACACCATATAAATATGATTTCAACTTAGGATCAAAATCCTCAAATGATTCATGAGGATCATCAACTTTAGGCTTAATCATTCGAATAACAAAATTCTTACTTGAATTTACCAACCTCTTTACATGTCCAACATTTACCATAGCAATATTTGTCTTCTTGTGATGTGCTCTAACAGTGTACTCCTTGCCATATTTGAATAAATGTTATTTGTTCTCATGGTGATGGAATATTGCTTTCCTTTCATCCAAGTAGGGACTGCCCAACATAATACCTATTATATCAAGCGGAACCACATATAATTCAATTGTGTCAACAAAATGTGCAGTTATTGCAAACCACAATATACACTTCTTTGAAACCTGTAAATTTGCATCCTTAAAAATCCAACCAAGTGGATATGGTTTTGGATGTGGAATGGTTTCAAGATTAAGTTTCTTGACCAAGTCTTAAGAGATTAGGTTTTCTTGTGACCCACTATCAAAAAATGTGTCAATCTTAGTATGTTTGGATATGACCCTCACGTGAAACAGTTCAATTCTCTCTTCTTCATTTGGAGCATGTATGTGACAGTTTGATGTACTAGTACTGGGTTTGGTTTCAATTTCTTTCCCCTTCATGTTGAATCCTCTCCTAAATCATGTTGAGTTGTAGCTATAGTTTTATGTTTCCGTTTGTTGTTGAGATATTTGGACCTCTTTTCAGGATGTAAATTCCAACATTTATTTTCATTATGACCTTCTCTTGAACAATGTATAGAAACCACTTTTTCTCCCTCTTTCTTGAAAAATGAATTCTTTTTGCTTTTACCTTTCGAGATCTTCTCTTTGTTTTTACCATTAAAATGTTTGTTCCTACCCTCATCAAAAATGTTTTTCCCTCTAGCTTCTAGATGTTTGGCCTGAATGCATACCTCATCTAGAATTGTGGGGTTAAACATGAGGATAGTATTTCTAAGGTAGCTATGTAAGCCTCCTATGTACTTGAGAAAAGTATCTTGGCTCTGCAAATCTACCCCTAATATGAGAGTTCTTCTCCTAAATTCTTGGGTGTAAACTTGTACATTATTTCCTTTGAATTGTTTAAAATTTTGCAATTTCATTACGGATTTCTACATATGAGCTAATGGATAAAACTGTCATTTTATTGTAGAAATTAAATCAGCCCATGATAGAATAATCTCACCATGCTTCTTGATCTCCTCCTTTGTCTTGGCTTCCCATAAAACAAGTGTTTCACCTTCCATTCTCAATGAAGCTAACTAGATTTTGGTATCATCATCTTGAAGGTTTTGGATTCTCAAATAGACCTCCAATTGCCTAATCCAATTATCAAGATTTTCTACATTGACTTCACCATTAAACATTGGCAATTCAAACTTAACATCAAGTTTTAGAAAATGAATTTTACCAATTTTCTTTGACTTGTGTGACTAATGTACTGAAAATGAAGTAGAGGATGATGATGATAAGGGTGAGGATGGTGACTTTCCACTGCCTCCATTTCCTCCACTTCCCTTCTTTGACTTATATTCATCATTGTGACTTCCTAATGATCCCTGTCCTTCCTTGTGAAGTTTGGATCCTTCTCCTTCTAGTTTCTCATTCCTTTCTTGATAAAGGATTCTAACCATCTCAGTCATGTCAAGGAATGCTTTCCTAAACACTCTTTCTTCCTATTTGGGATCCACTTCTTCATGGATTCCTTCTTCCTCTAAAGGCATGCTTAATGATGCTTCTGCTTCTTTAGGAGGTGAAATAGGTGGTGGAGAATGTGGCAATATTTCCCTCCTTTGTTGTAGCTCACTTTGAGACCCTCTTTCTTCCACCAATGTGCCTTCTCCTCTCTTGAGCTTGAGCCTAGTAAGCATGTGAAACTTGCAAACAATTAAACAAATATCTTGCAAAACACAACACCAAAGCATAAACTCTAGCTCTAATACCAACCTGATCTAAAAGGATTGTATTAGTTTGTTGTGCTAAGTGTCTTTTTAGTGATAATACATGTGCATACTTGTCTCCATGGTTTGCTTAAGTATTGAGGATTTTATCCATGAAATTTAAGTGATTTTAGTGAATTAGAAGGATGAAATAAGAGAAAATAACACTGAACAAGAGTTTATAACAAAGAAATAAAGCCACACATAACATTTCCACATCAAGATTGATGAAGCAGTTCACCCCTCTTGGGCTATATCTACTGGTCCAGCTCCCAATGGCATGTCCATATTTCAGTAAGCTAAGAATTTTACAAATACATGTGTTTACAAGCCTCTAATGGCTATTTTATCTACTCCAATGGCTCCAGAATGCTCAAATTAGTCTAGGTAGACTCGTGTTTCACCCAAATTGGTCGAAAATTGACCCTCCTAGCCTTTTTCCCAATAACCCCTAAAAAACCTCCACTAAATGTGGATAATTGCACCTAATTGCAGTTAGAATAGGCACAAATTTGAAATTTTTGGTGGCGCACTTATTATCCACCAGTTTCCCAACTGTAGCATTTAAATTTAAACTGTTAAGGGGTGGGGGTGGCCACATGCCAACCCCCAAAACCCTAGTTACATTAAAATTTGGAGCAGAACCCGTGACAAAAACTGTGGTTAAAGTGGAGTTAAAACCGGAGTATGGAACCCATTACATAATGCTCAACACTTACCCCATGGTGAGTTATCACATGAAACGGTTTGCAGAATGTTAACGCATAATAGTTGTGGTTTGTTGTTGCGGTGAGCTTTCCATAGACATGTGACCACAACACTTGGACCGCCGACAGATACAAACTTTTGTAACTTTAAATAGCGTCAGTTCACTAAAGGGTTAAGACTCATGGTGTAGCCCGGTTGGTGGAGATCTTTGCGCACATGCTGGAGGTCACAGGGTCAAACCCCCCAGACCTCATAAAATTTTACACCACCGTCCAAGGGACATGTGGCGGCCTCAGGGTTGGCCATGTTAGCCATCTATAAAAAAATTTCATATAAAATGATGGCTAATTGAAATTTTCAGTCTTCAAGAAACAAATTTGGTGCAAATCTGTGATTTCTTGAAGCCGCAACTGTTTTCCCTATCTAAAAAGATCATTTTCATTAATATTTTCATAATGAAGATCCTTCAAGAAACCCTGTTGCTTCAAAAGAAGACTACTTCAAAGCCTTTTTCCCATTATTTCACCCTCACAATTCCCTCCAAATTTCCTCCACTTCACCCCTTTTTATTTTTCCAAACAGTCATTCATTCCTCTAAAAATCCCTTTCCTCTCTCCATTTACCCTTCATTCCCCCTTAAAAGGCTTCCAAAACCCCTTTAAACATGATAATTCTCCTTTATTTGGTTTTAAAACACCTTTTTTAACCTATTAGAAACCTCAAAAAACCTTTTAAAACCTTTGTTTTAAACCCTTTCCGCCCCTTTTTATGCATAAATCTTTAAGCGCCTTTTTCTTAAGCCCCTAGCCCCGTTTCTGCCATATGACACGGCACTGTGACCGAGCGCTAAGCCCATTGGCTTATCGGCACTTCGCACCTAGCGCTTCCCCACTTCCATCTTCCGCATTTCTGCCGATGGCCAATCCCCCGAGCAAATCTCCACCATTGATCCATTTAAGATCTAACGGCTCTCGTTTCGATGGCCATCGCATTTCTCCACCATATCATTTCATCTCATCGGGCTTCGCCCTTTCCCTTTCCTCCTTCCCACTTCCAAAACTCTTTCCCGCTGATGGCCGATCCTCCGATTTCATCCGAACCGTCCATTCCCCAGATCCGACAGTCCGGACCCTTTCCGGGCCCTCCACCTTCCATCGGCCTCCATGCTTTTGGCTCTCTCCCTGAATCATCTCTGCCATCGATCCTTAAGATCGGACGGTTATCGCTTCCCCATCATCCATTTTCCCAACCCCACTCTTTACCCCTTTGCCTCCCCCCGCAATAAATCATGACCGTAGATCTATCAGATCTAACAGTTATCAGTATCTCGTAGATCCCAAACCCCGCATATAAACCAAACTCACTACCCAATGAAATTGTTGATGTCTGTAGCCGATCCCATCGCACATCTCCTCTCGTCGCGCTTATCCTGCACTGTAGATCTGGCTCCCCCAGATCTAACGGTCATAAAGCGTGTTCACGCAAAATCTGATCCTGGGGTTTAATGCCCAATATCAACATGAAATAGGTGGTTTTTAATGGACATACGGCAGCCTCCGATGCATATTACATTCCCCTTGCGTAAAACCACAAACTGCTCTGACCTCGTGCGAAAACCACCTCCAATTTTCTACAAAACCGCTCATCGCCATTTTCGCGCTAGATTCAAATGTTTCCCTAGTTTTTCATAGTTTTGCCATGGAACCCCTTCCCTGCAATTTCCCCCTTCTGCAATTGCTCCATAACCCCTCCCAGAGCCTCTATTAGCAGTTTTATCCAAAAAACGCAAGATTTATTAATATTTTATGTTGAGTTGCAGGTTTAATGGCAGTTTTTTTAGCATAGAAGCCGTCCCACAGTCACTAAAGGTGAAAGAGGCTGAGGATGATGATCCCAGGCCTAATAAATACAGAGAAAGGGACTCGAAGGATTAATTCCAATCTCATATCAATGTTTCATGGACATTGGTTAGCCAATGAAACCCTCCAGCTTTCCAAAGCCACCTGTACATCAAATTGAAGAAAACAATGAAGATCAGTGTAAAGAGATTTACAGTTAAAGGTTAAGCATAAAGCCTGAAGATCAAAGCTTAATCAGTAGATTTAAAAGGATAAAGCACAACTAGAAGATAAATTAACTTAAAGTTAAATTAGTCAGTAAAGGACAAAAAGCCTGAAAGATGATTAAGAGAGGCCTAAAATAATATCAAAGGCCTAATTCAAGTTTAAATGAAAAATCAAGACAGATCAACAAAGAGACTACTTCGTATGACACATCAGTAAAGAAATTACTCCCTCCGAAGACCAAAAATGCCACCTACAGGCCTAATTTTCCTCAAAAGAATACAAATTGAATGCACAGTCAGAGATATTTTCAAAGACAACTCAGAAAGTAATTGCTAGCTACCAAAAGCCTCCAAAGTAAAAAAAAAGTGACTGAAGTAGATGAAATTTAATGTAAAAATCAATTAACAGAGTTAAGACATTAGATATCTTCTCCATTAGGCCTCCCATAGGTCGAGAAGCATTTACTCTGTATTAATTGAATAGTTAGACCTTCCTTTCACTCCACCTCCTCAATTTACCTATATATATCATATGAGGAGCCCAGTATTGTTGCTGGTTGGATACTTTTTGAATGTAAATAGTTGTTGAATACATCAGTTAACTTCAGTGCATGGACAGTTTCAGTGGAGACCAGTGCAGAAATAGGTGAAAGAGCAGGTTAACTATCAGTTGTGACTATACTATTGCTATTTGCAACACACAGATAGGTGGAGTAATCAATCTGGGTGGTTTATCTATATAAAGAGACCATCCCATAGCATTGAAACAAGAAATTGAGGTTGGCTATCAAGTGGCTAAAGGTTGGAGCATGAGTTTTGCTAGATCTAGCTTGATAGTGTGTAGCAAGGGAGGTAGTGCATGAGAGCTTGCAAAGAGCTTTGTACTATGATTGTTACATGATCTCCATGACATGTATAATATACGGATAGTTGGGGGTTTTTAGCTTTAAGCTTTCCCATGAAATATTGTGTTCATATGTGTGAATTTTTATGGCTTTAATGTGTGCATGCAATTGATTTTATTTCCGCATGTGATGATCAATGGTAGAAGAGATTCTGTATTATGCATGAAGCTAAAATAGTGTGTGATCAGGAGAATCTTGGTGAATAATTCAGCAAATTATTCAAATTTTCTACATGGTATCGGAGCGATATTGATCATTGGAGAAATTGCAAAGCATTGAAGCGGTTGATTTTTAGGATAAAATCAGAAACATAAAGATGGAGAAAGCCGGAATTGCCACAAATTGTCCACAGAAGAATTGTTGTGTTATATAATTTTCTACATGGAATGAGAGCGAGAATTTTTGGGTGCGCGAGTTTGTAGGGAATATCTGAAAAATTTTGGTGAAATATTTTCAGAAATAAATAGCATATTTGGATTCCTTGCGGAAAAACACCCAAATTGAAAAAAAAAATCGGTCGAATCGGAGCTCAGATGAGGGAGATATCATCGATTTAAAATCAGCTCTTTTGTTAGAAAATTTTGCGATGGCGGGACAATTGCAATGTGCGCAAGCCAAGAATCTACATGCACTGAGGTACAAGATGCATGAAAAGCTTTGAGGAGCAAAGCAGAGGTTAGTGACTTGGTGGTTGAGAGGGAGCCTCTCAACATGCAGCGTGAGGACAAGTCAAGAAGGTTAGGATTCGGGCAAAGAATCTCTACAGACTTGGAGTAGATGGGATGTCTACGGAGCTTCCTGCTGATGGGAAGTGCATGAAAGGCATGCAACTGATGCTTGAGAGGGAGCAAGTTTTGCATGCAGGTATTGAAGTAGATGGGATGTCTACGGAGCTTCCTGTTGATGGGAAGTGCAAGGAAGACATGCAACTGAAGCTTGAGAGGGAGCAAGTGTTGCATGCAGGTGAGAAAGACATGCAACTGAAGCTTGAGAGGGAGCGGGTTTTGCATGCAGGTGATAGTGAACCTCGGAGTGTGGAGCAGCCACAAGAGGATCATGGAGTGGAAGAGACCACTCATGCAGAGAAATGTCGTGCCAGACGGGCAGAGGGAGTGCATGCAGCTATACCACCAGGTATGAGGTGGGGCGACATGCATGATTGATCCCAAGAGGAGATTTCTGGGCAGATTCATGAGATGGTGTGGATCTCATGGATTGAACCTGGCTACGAGGTGCCCACAGCATGACAGTAGCAAGATCAGTTGGAGTGATGCAGGCAGATCAAAGTGACAGTGTCGGATACTGGAGCGTGGATCAGAGTTGATAGCAAGTGCAAGAGTGCATGGGTGCAAGAGTTCAACAGCGCAGTAGTTCCTGATGACATGTGCAGTTGGTACCAGCAGAAGTCGAAGACTTTGATGATAGATGCTAGATGCATCAAGACTGATTGAGTTGTTTGGAGCCTATTCAGTTTCGAAGATTTTGCATGCAAAGGGTGCATGGCGAATGCATGGAGTTGCATGTAGCATGCATGGAGTTGCATGGCGCTTGTGGAGGTTGCAGGGCGAATGCATGGAGTTGCATGTCGCATGCAAAGACAGTCCTTTCTTGTTGAGAGGGAGTGTTGAAAATGGCAACAAGAAACAGTGAAGGAGGCCTCCTGAAACATCTTTCATGATCCTAGTTGGAAAGTGATCACCTAAACTAGGTGGGGACCACACATGTGATTTTTGTCGAAAAAATCTATTTTTAGACTATGTCTATTTTTAGACATATGGAGCATGGTCCAGGGGTTGCAGTATGTTATTCTTGGAGTATTGTTCATGTTGGTAAAAATAGATGGACCTCTATTTTTTGGACCTATAGGTCGAAGTCTATTTTTAGACTGCCTATCCTAAAAATAGGGAAGTCAAATATTATTAGCTCTTAATAATATTTGGACTATAAACATTATCTTATTCTCTTGAAGCACTTCAGTTTGATGCCTGGATGTGGCACATGCAGCTGACAGAAGGAAATACGCTTTTTCTAGGGTTTAAGTGAAGCTATTGCATGAAGACTTCAGTTAGAACTCATGTGACAGAGTTTGGTGGAGTTGATTGAGGAAGTTAGTGGAGTTGTATTCAGTTTAACTAATCTAAACATAGTTGAGCTTTTTGTATCCAAGTTAAGTAATAGATACAATTAGTGAGAGTGGTGTGAATTAATTATTAATTAATTCACTAATTAAATACTCATAAATCAACTAAAGAATACATCAGTTAACTTCAGTGCATGGACAGTTTCAGTGGAGACCAGTGCAGAAATAGGTGAAAGAGTAGGTTAACTATCAGTTGTGACTATACTGTTGCTATTTGCAACACACGGATAGGTGGAGTAATCAATGAGGATTGTGCAGTTCAATCCAGGTGGTTTATCTATATAAAGAGGCCATCCCATAGCATTGAAACAGGCAATTCAGGTTGGCTATCAAGTGGCTAAAGGTTGGAGCATGAGTTTTGCTAGATCTAGCTTGATAGTGTGTAGCATGGGAGGTAGTGCATGAGAGCTTGAAAAGAGCTTTGTACTATGATTGTTACATGATCTCCATGACATGTATAATATACAGATAGTTGGGGGTTTTCAGCTTTAAGCTTTCCCATGAAATACTGTGTTCATATGTGTGAATTTTTATGGCTTTAATGTGTGCATGCAATTGATTTTATTTACGCATGTGATGATCAATGGTAGAAGAGATTCTGTATTATGCATGAAGCTAAAATAGTGTGTGATCAGGAGAATCTCGGTGGATAACATATCAGTTATTCAGCAAATTTCTACAGCTACTGAAGCTCTGTTGAGTAATTGAATAATATTAGGCAGAGAAGAGAAGTTGGAGCTGTAAAGACCTATTGGACTTGAAGATTGTAACTAGTTTGAACGTCAAATATACAAGCTAATTTATGGGATCCTATTCTATGTCAATGGTGATGTTTTTCTTACTGTAATTTTTGGTTTTCTTATGCTTTCATACTATCCACATTCTCTGATAAAGAACAACAAATTTAGATTAGGATTTACTGTAAAAGGTACCCTAATTCTCACTGATAAGCTTTATCTTTATGTTTTCTTCTAATAGTTAATTTGAGGATAATTCAATAGAGTATAACTAGTCAGGGAATGTTGGTAAGCCCATGTCTTGATGAGTAGAACTTGAGATGTATTTCTCGAATGATCTTTTCATTGCATGCTAAGTAGAGTCCTAATCAAGGAATTTTATGGTTAGCCATGTCCCTTGTTTAGCCTTAAACAATTGTTTTGAAGACTTCCCTTAAGAGTATGCCGAAAGCAGGATAGGTTCAAAGTCCTTACTTGATATTGGGCTAATTTTTATGTTTATCTTAAATGTTTTCTACTTTGTGTAGGTAATCTGTTAGATTGCTGGATTGTTGTCTGAAAAGTGTGCTTTAGTAAAAGTTTGCCCAAAGAAGTCTATCGTTTGCCCTATCCTTTGGCCTGCTTCAAACAGTTACTTTGAAAGGCTTTTCTTGTTTAGTAAAGTTAATAGATTATTAAATGGTTATTAGCTTTTCTTTTTTCACAACACTTTAAATGTTCCATATCACAAATCAATCTAAGGAGATCCTTTGATATAGATGACTTTCCCCATGGATCACTCTTGAAACTTGTTGTGCAATTAAATCCTTTTGTGACTCCATAGCCCAATGGATTGATATTGTCTCTTACCTATCCTATCAGCTGAACCATTCTTTCAACTTACTCACACCTTTACCCTTCAAAAGACTTCCTTTATTTTGATGGTATCCTACCCAACCAAAACAAACAAACAAGTTCCATTAAGCTTCATAACTAGCCTAATATCATAAACTAAGCATAAAGAAATATCTTTTGAAAACACTTATATAGAGAGATCCCTCTCTGAATCCAAGAAGGCTAGATCCTAGGATTCCAAAGTGGTTCTGATGTAGGCCCTGCAACGTTCGTTCTTTCCAATCTTGCAAACTACATGACCCCAACAGGCCACGTGTCACCCTCCCATTGGTTCAAAAATAACGTAAAATCCACCATCAACGAATGAAATCACGACACTTGAAGAATATCACTAGCTTCAGAAAATGGAATATTCTTCTTTTATTGATTGTGTACCTGCATGCTGACTGGGTATCCCAGTCAAACCTATCACAAATTTAACTATTTGGGAAATCGATCAGAACGCGATATATCCCTCATATGACATCGATTTTTCAAACCATTCGTAGCGTCGGAATCAAGAAGATGAGATCTACCAAGACACTCAGGTTTGCAATAGTTTTGAGCACTTTCAATTTTGAGAAAAAAATTATGAACTCTAGATTAATTACTCACATGTTACTAGTTGCTACATCTCATAAATTAGAAGAAATAAATAATGTGAAGAACACACCATACATTAGATAGTCCTTGAATTGAAAAATCCTCTAGCATGAAGCGCAACAAGGATTTTTTTTATTACAATAAGTCTTCCGGTAGACCAACATCCAACTTGGAAATGGTATTTACAAATGATATATATAAAGGGAGAGGCACCAACTCCATCTCCCCTAAAAGGAGGGAACCACTCTTTCTCACATTACATAGGTGTTATAGGACATTATAACTATATCCCATCGAAATCTAACTAATAGGACATATGTAGATGAGAGAAAAGAAGAAAATTTGGACTGTACTGTTTAGTGTGCTCACATGGTGCCCCTTTTTTTGTTGATTTGTCTCCTCGTGACTTTGGTTCCTTAATAACCATGTGTTTTCATTAAATATGACCTTAAACAACCTCATAACCATTTATCAACCATCAGTTGTTATATCCATATTGTTATGAGTCCTTATTTTTCCTGAAATTAATTGGAAATTTCGCTGGTAGTTTTTAAATATCATTTAAAATAGACGCTACTGGAAATTCTGGTAAAAACCCGTAACTGTGAAAAAATTGTAATGTTACTGGAATTTCTAGTAGCACCCTATTTCTTTTTCAAAAATGCACAATAAACACTTGCAAAACGTATGTAGACTTATACACTTTGAAACTTGAGTTGTTGTTCAAAAATATACTTAGTAAGCAAAAAGGTGTTTTATCTTTTACCTTTCTTCCATATGGGCTGCAACTTCTGCAAGCTTTTCCAAGTTTGATTTGTTGTCAATATATGATCTTGATCTTGTTGTCCTAGTGGATGCTTCTTTGAAAATGATATTTTTCTTCTTTGAACCCTTGTGGAGCTTTCTTCTTTTTGAGGATTCTGTTTGTTGTTCTCTAGGGGCTTTGTGTTTGTCTTTATTCTAGGACTTATCAGTCTCTGCAATTGAAGGGGTTATAGTCTATAATCCTTCATATTGTCCTTCTACATCTATGACCTTTGTCAACAAACTTGGATTATGTAGGGCCTTATATTTGAGCCTAAAATTGTTGTTGTATATAGTTTGACTTTTTCTACTACCAGAAAAAAGTTTGGCATCATCTTTCTTTCTCTTGCTGCTAATATCATGCCTTTCATATTTTAGGAGCTCTTCATCAGAATTAATGAGCTAATATTATTTCTGAATTTTCTATCGAATGTCAGCTTTTTAAACTTCTGGTAGCACCTGTGTTTTGGGTTTTTCTATAGTTGTAGACCTGCCTCTCCAAGATCTTGTATAAACATTAGGAAAAGGAGAAACGGGAGGCACCATTTTCATGGATTTAGGTTTAATGGTTGATGATCCTTATCCTTTCTCCAACTTCTTCTAAACCTTGATTGAATGAGCCTTCTCTTTTTTGCATTTAGTCTTTTTATGGATATTCCCCTTCTGAGCCTTTTTCTTTGTTCTTTTGGTAGGCTAAGGGTGTTTCTATGAAGTTGAATATGGTTGAGCTGGAACATATGGTGTAGGTGTAGGTTGGCATGTCCTGTAAAATAGAAAATGATCCCATGATTGATTTCTTTTCCGGAGTTCTGCCTCAACTAACACTTGAATAAGAGTTTGATGATATAATTTGTATTTCTGATGCAGCTGTGCGTGTTTGAATCCTAGATGACATTTTTTTCAACATATTCAATAAAAATAATGGCAAGTTGAGGGTCTTCATACCTGAAACATGAAAAATAAATATCATATGATAAAGAAAAACTAGAGTATAATTCCTCTCACAAGTGAGGTAAATTTCGATGAGCTTAACAACCTTAGCCCATTCACTCTTGAGGTAACCGTTGGGAATTCCTTTAGCCCAGTTGGGGTATTTGTGTCCATCTTTAAGGAAACTATTGATGTCTCCTCCAGTGATGACTTTGCCTTTAAACCATTTTTATCCTTCCTTTGGAAGGTTGAAAGCCTCAAAAATTGAATCTGTTGAGACCTGCAATCTGAGACCATAGATGGTTGCTTCCTCTTCATTGAAAGAATGTGAAAAATCCAAAGATACTCCTAAATGAGAGCTTTCCAATCTTGAACATAGTGGATACCACCCTGCTTTAACAAACAACCTTCTCACATTCACATTAGCATCAAATAGGTCAGCTCCTTGGGTTCAATTCATTTTATCTTTTCTCCTTTCATAGTCATCTTCAATAATAAAGATGATTGTCTATTGAAATCTGATAGGTGGCAAGGCTAGAGGTGCTCACATAATAGGTGTTTCTGTGTCTCCTATGAGATATTGTCTAGAATATAAGACTCCCTTCTCAAGATACTCAGTGGAAAATCTCATTCACCAATAGTTAAACTCAACACTAATGATCTTCATCCCTTTCGGTGGTTTAAAACAGATACATTGGTTCAATTTCCCATGCAAGAAATTTTTCATTACAGTAAGTATCTTAGACTGTAGCATGCACCATGTGATAGTCATTATGATATTCAGTTGGCTACGTAGATTCAAATGGTATGCTACAGGTGGTTGGAGATGAGTGGATCTATAAGTGGTAGTCACCTCCACTGTATCTTGATTAGAGGTCTAAATTTCTGGCAATGTCTATGCGTGATCAACCAAATGGTCATCGCATTAAAAGTGCGGATCCATGATATTTTTCAACAAAAATCATGTACTTTGACAGGAGGATGAACGACTCAACTGACAGACATGATGGAAAATAGTAAGCTACTCTTGACTTCGGATTGACACCTAGCTGCTACCATGTATAACCACGACTCTAACCTAACATTACTAACCGTAAACCTTTCCTATCATGTGACCTAATATCATGATAAAATATTTAAAATGTGTCTTACAATAGGAAAACGTGTCTTGACATAAAGCAAATCTGTAATTTTCGTTAGCATCGGGTTAAAGAAGAAGCAAGACGAAACATAATTAAAACAAACTATTCAAAAAGGGCTAAAACATACGCTACCAGAAATTTTGGTAGCATTCAAATTTTTTTTTTGAAATTTAAAATGTTTCATTCTAAAAACAAAAAAAGTAAATTAGGCTCATGACTTGGCAAAAAATTGTGCTAACAAATGACTATCCAGGGCCCACTTAATAGCTCATCTAGATGGGTGTTTCCTCTAGACAGTTCAAAGTAGCGCATTATAGGAATGTCCGAGATGATGTAAGCATGGGATAAGATGGAAAATAGTAGCAGAACAAGAATAATTTTTATTGGTTGGAGTGGATCCCCCATAATACATCATCCTATCAGAGTTACCCTAAGAAGAACCAAAGAATTGTAAAGAGAGAGCACCCATGATGACACAAATTTTGGTAAAGGTGGCCTGACAGAGGAGAAATGAAAGCATTTTTAATGGAAAATGTTTAAATCAAAGGCCGTCACTTGACAGCTAAGCCTAAAAAGGCTTTCCCGGAAGAATTTTAAGTAGCAAAAGTGGTGAGGTCCAGGATGATTAAGTGTTGGGCTAGCGTGGCAACATTAAATATTAATATAAATGAAGTCGGGAAATTGTGGCAATCATAGTAGTGAAAAGGCTTGAATCTGGTGGTTTTCCCTTTAAAATTTTAACAAAGGAATTCATTGACAAAAACACAAGTCCCAGACTCTTTCTCTCTCCTCTTTGATAGGATGTGTGGAAACATTTCAATGGTTAGCATGATGAAAACTTGTTGTCAGTACATAGGACACATGGCAGAAGAATTCAGTGTTTTTGGATACCCTAATGGGCTAAATATGAGTGAAAAATGTCACCACACAAATGGAACCACTTGGATTTGGTGATGTGAGCATGATATCATCCTTGTAGTTCGATCCCAAAATATTTATAAGGTGCATAGGCATGTATCGTTGGGCTAGTTAGCCACTGATATAGTGTAGAAGGTTTCATAGACATATCACCCCTGCAGCATTTTGATTGGTCCACGCGTGTGGTGGTGTAACCAACAGGGACATATCATCCCAATGGAGTTTCCTCAAAAGTTTTATAAAGTACGTAGTGGAGGATTGCCAAGCTGGTAGTGCTCAGAGACATGATGGTAGTAAAATTGGAAAACACAGGACCAATACGAACGAGTGCAGGATTACCTCACGCAACACATCATCCTAGAAGGAAAACAAAGGCACACAAGGTAGATGGTTAGGATGAAGTGCTGGAGACATGGAAAATTTACCATCATCTGATAGATTCATGACATAACATAATGAACACTTAGGTTTTGGTTTTGCGGTATTTTTATGTGTTGTCAAAACTAAGAGCGCGAAGGAATTTAGAGTGAGAAATAATCCCTCGGGTCTTAAAGAACATGGACCAATGGAGTGATATTTGGAATAATATAAGGCATATGGCATATAATTAGCAGTGTTAAGGCCTTCGAGAACATGGAATGACTTTGTTACTAATTTTGGTATTGTACTCCATAATGGCATGGATGAGTAGGCATCTTGGAATTTGGTAGTTATTCCAAATATAAAGGGAATGCTAAAGATTTATTAATGCAGGCATGAACGAGTTGGAAGTGAGTTAGCGGCATGGAAAAAATTAAAGTAATATTTGGTATTTCAACCAAAATTGGAACACGCTAAAAATAGAATAACCTCTCCTAAATCCACGAGGTATTCACTGGGGGACCAATATCATACCACGTGGGTTCATAATGGGGGATATATTTTGAGAGAAAAATGGCATAATATATTGGGGAATATATAGGGGCTAAAGGGTTTTAATATTGGCACGTATAAAAAATGGAGCTCAAAGTTAATGAAAAAATATAAAGGGGTATAAAAAATGTTAATAAAGAAATGGATACCTACAATATCTAGTGAAAGTAGGGGTTTTTTAAATTGGGAAGGTGTATTGGGTTCATATTGGTAGGGGGTTAAATAATGTGCTTTTCAGAGGTATTTTCTAATATGTATTCAAATTAAGGGTATTTTTTAATACGCCATGAATGCATGTGATATGTCATGGGTTCATTGAGTGAAGCCCTCCTGCCTAAATCCTGTAATTCACGAGAATTGAAGAAAACTATTGTTAGACTTAGTTCTTCTCATCAAAATAATAAATCAAAGTTTGTTTACTTTGAGATCAAGTTTAGAAGACATATTTTGAGAAACAAAAATGAAAAAACAAAAGGTTCATGCAAGCATTAAAGTTGAATATGACTTAATTTAAATTCCAAAAATATAAATTGTAAAATATAAAATCTAAAATATTTATAAGCAGAATCAATTGAGAAATATCCATGAATTTAGGAGGTGTATGGGTTTGAAAATTGAGAAAGTGTGTTGTTGATGTTGTTTGTCTGCTCAGTAATGAAATATTGTTGAATTTGTTACTATGGTGATTTTATTTAGTGTTGAAGTGACAAATTGATTTTTTTTTGTAAAAGGGAATGACTTCATGATTTCTGTATAAAAATTGTATGAAAGATGAACCATTGAGGTCACGCAAGTTGTAGCTTGCAAGGCATGGGTTGTAGCTCCTTCAATATCAATTGGAGGGTTTTTGGGGATTTTTTAGCCATTAATAATAGAGATTCATACATCCAATCCTAAAGAATTTAAGTAAATTCCCAAGTTATTGCTCCATATTGCATAATAATTTCCATCAACACATGAATTTTGTTTGGAGAGAGGCATTTCATTTCATCCATATTTGTTCACAATCTTCCTTATAATGATTCGACTGTTCTGTAGGTAACCTTATCTGACACCAATTGTTGGAAGTATTACAAATAACGAGGGTGGGTGGGTGGGTGGGGATGATTCGATATTGGAAAATTAAAAAAAAAAAAACTTCAAAGACAAGATGAAAATAATACATATCAACAACACATTACTTTATGTATGAAACTTATCTTAAATACTTTCAATGTTTACAAGTAACTTGAAGGACACAATAACCGCATAGTTTACCAACACTTAGTAGAAGGAGAAACCAACCCCATAATTTATAGGATTCAACCTGAAGGAATCTACAAATCCCTTCCCTTGATCCACTTTTACACCTTTATTTAATAAAGAGAAATAAGGACCCCCATACTAGGGATATTGGACCTCTCATATACACTAAATAAGAGAAAAAATTATAGTAGATGTTATTTTCCAAGGTGAAAGCCTATAACAAAATTGTAAATATAACTATAAACCTTCAAAAAGTGTGTCAAAACCGTTTTTAAAAATGCACCAAAAATACCTTCAAAATTGTGCCAAAACTCATTAAAAATATGCCGAAATCCCTTCCATAGATGGCCTCCTCAATATGGCCTTTCCTCACTTCTAGTTCATGAGATATTAACAATATAAAAACTTCGTTTCTTCACTTATTTAAACATGCCCAAATATTGCTTAAGAAATTTTCTAAAATACCTCCTCCTTACGCCAATATATAGTTCTCTTTGGGGTCCAAACCATCATTGTGAGGCAAACTTGTCATTGGATGGGGATGATAAGTCAAAGGCATCATAATTAATAAAATTTAAAAATTCATATATCTTCAACCATAAGATGTTAGAGGGAGTGCCATATACCATTTGAAAGGTATCAGAATAGGATTTCCAACCATCTATGTTATGCTTCCATTTGATCAGGGTAAATGAAGTAAAAATCCATTCAAATAAAGGGTATAAAATTATATTTTTCTTGGACAACCTTTGACATCAATGACAAATTCTTTCAATTTTTAATCATGATAATAATATGAAATCTTATTTGAGATAGGGTTTCACCATAAATACAAGACATAGGTTCTAGTTCTTGAATGGATTAATGAAAATATTGGTTTGTAATGGACTTTCATTTAATCAAACTAGTTGGCCCATCCTTTGAAAACTTTCAAAGCTTTGTACATACTTCTTCGCATCATATAGCAGTGTAGGAAAGAAATTTCCCATATTGATTATCTTGTAAGTATTTCTTTTATCAATTAAGTGTCCTCCACATGGTCCATCATGACAAGTTTTAAGAATCAAGGGTGGAAATTCATCCATTTTACCCATTGTAAAGGACAAGTTAATCAAATTTTTAAATCCTTAACAAGATTCATTTTTAGGACCATGATTTAATTATATGAGTTACAAATTTTAGCAATAAATATCATAGTTGTAGAGCTGTAAGTTCAAATGGAAATCTCAAATAGAAACCCTAGGAAAAATAACATACAAGGTTTTGAAAACCTATAAACAAGAACCCTATAAGATGATAAATAAAACATAATAAGGAAAGTCACAAGTAATAATTTAAATGAAAATAAATGATGGTAAAAACAAAAGTAAATGTAATATCCCAAAATGGGAAAAGACAGTAATACAAAACACAATAACTGGAAACTACAACAATGAATAGATAACATAAATACATCATAAAAATAGATAGAATAGCTGATTCATTTTATTAATATGGAGGTGGAATAAAATGTACAAAATTTCTCAAAAATAGAAACACTCAAGCCAAACAATAAGGATAGAGTGACCTTGAAGTCCTCTCACAAAAGGCACTGCGTAAAAGTTAATTTGTTGGAGGCCATACTGTGTTGTTCCTTCTGCAAATGCTTGAAATATAGCTGTTGGCTGAAATGGAATGTGTGCATTAGGCTATTTAAGAGCTCATATGATGTTGGGATTTCACATCCAAGCTCTATGATGAAAACCCAAAATAACCTAGAAATAATTTCCAGATTGGATAACCTTGGAAATTTACCCTCCTAGGGTTTTCACTTCACAAATGTTGGGTATGAAGATCTACTGCATGAATTGAAGATAAATATGGCTGCAATTAGATACAATTAGATCAATTCATAGAGGGTTGATCCCTCCTCTTCATCTCCAAGCTAGAAGCTTGAGATCTAGATCCTCCTTCCTCCTCCCAAGTTGCAGTTGCTGAATACACAACAACTAGAAATAACTGCACCATCAAGGAGGCTGAATTTGTAGCATATTGCTAGATGATGCAATTAAGCTCAATAATGATGGAAATAATCTAAACAAATTGAGGGGAAGATCCCTCATAGGTTTTTGAGCTAAAATACTAGAAACTTCCTTCCTCCAATAGATCTACAAGACTGCACTGCACAATTCCTGAGGGAATTGTTGTTGCATGGAGGTGTAAACTTATGGCCTGATGTCAGATGTCACAATGATGCTCCAGGAAGACTAAAATGGAAGCATAGGGTGAAAGGATGAATCCTCCACCAGTTTCCTAGCTGAAATGCTAGAAACTACCTCCTCCTCTCAAACCCTTAAGAAAGAATGTGTAATTCTTGAATCTGTATGTGTTGTAGAGAGGGGTTGAATGTTGCACCAATCCCTGATGATGAATGGAAGCTCAAAGAAACCTTCCCAGAGTAGGCACTCGAAGTCCCCTGTGGGTAAGGGTGGGATTCCTTCTTAGAAACACCCATGCGCTAAGCAACACTGTAGACTTAGCTAAACAACTGAAGCGTGCAAAGAAATGTCGAATGATAAATCCAGATCTAAACTCCAAATCTAAAATCCCATTATGAAATATGAGTTCTATGGTTGCCTTCATCTTCCTTTTATGCTTTATGAGTCTCCCCTAGCCTTGGCCCACCTCATAACTGCGCTTCACATGTGGCCACTAGCCTCCATGAACATTGCACTCTCTCTCCATGATCTCCATCATCTCTACATTTAATTTCCACTCTCTCCATCATGTGTGCATTTAATTCACCACTTCCTCCATCACTTCATCATTATTTCTCTATGATCTTACTTTAATCCCACCATGATCTTACTTTGACTCCTCCACTATGTCCATGATCTCCTCATTAATGATCCATGATCTCCACTCTTCCTTCATTAATAAGCTGCTCCACTACTCCATAATGTTTATCTCCTATATAATAACCCACCTACACACACCAAAAGTGAATTTTATTCATCTAATGGGTTTATGGGTCCCTCCACCCTTTTATTTACATAATTAATTAGAAAAAATAAGAACTCTAATATTCCAATTAACTGATGGAAAATTGGGAATATTATAGTCTTCCCCATAAAAATGTTGCTTGTCCTCAAGCAACTGAAAAAGTAGATGCTACAAAAATCCATCACCCTCCAAATGGCATCCTCATAAAAAATTTCTCCCCATCTGCTCCAATGTGCTATGCATGCCCAAATCCATAGCTTCCTCTCTAGAATGTCTAGAATGGCCTCCAATTGAATAGTTCGATGCCTCTCCGCATCAATGAATCTCCAAGTGACAACCATCTATTCCCCAAGAGCCTCCTCTATGCATGAAATATATGAAGTGAAGTTGTTCCTTCCCGAAGTGGAAAGTCCCAACTCATGAACTGTCTCTCCAACCCATGCTACATGGAGTATGATGTATCTCTCCATGCTCCAATCCTTAGCCCTTTTGGTCTTGATTGCTCCAAGAAACATCTCAACACTGTGAAAAACAGGAAGTAGATACATATGGTGTGACATGTAAAATGTCGGACCATACTCTCCCAAGAGTAACCACCGCAAGAATGCCTCTTCTTTCCATGCCATACCATCATCAAACCAAGTAGGGGAGCCATACTCTCTCAAAATAAACCACCACAACAATGCCTCTTGCTTCCACATCACATCATCATCATACTGGCCATACTCTCGCAACATAAGCCAACGTAGTAAGTCCTCCTATTTCCATCCCACATCATCATCATGCACGGTATGGGAGAATGTCATCCCATACGCTCCCAGGAGTAACCAAAGCAACAAGTATTCTTGTTGCCACCTCACATCATCATAATGAAAATCATGGAGAAAAAACATACTAATTGACATGTAGAATGTCATATCAGACCAATACAACCAATCTCCCTACTGCCACATCATGTGAGGGCCATACAATGTCCCAAACACTAACACACCCATTGACATAGGAGATTTCATGTGATGGTCAAACTCTCTCAACAATAACCAGCACAGTGATGCCTCTTGCTACTACATCACACCAGTGCTATGCAAGGCATTGATCATACACATGTGAAATTTTGGGTAGTAACCATACTCACCCAAAAGAAACCAGTGCAACAATGCTTCTTACTGCCCAGTCCCATAGATTTCAAAGTAGCCTTCCAACCACTTGCTCATCATCCTCACCCATCCATCCAACCGTTGGTGATGACTCCTATCATGCTCCAACTTGGTATCCACTCAATGTAGAATACCATCCTCCTCTATCTGATGATAGTCTTTTCACTCCATGATATGTTGAAGTGCACCCTCCTTGAGGTATCTCCATGAAATCCTCTCATCGATGGCCCGATAGAACCCATTAGGTTGTAAATATGATGTAGGTATAAAATCTTCTTTGAGGTGTGAGATGCTCATCGATAAAGCTCCATCCTGACAATGGAAAGTTCTATCCATCACAAGATGTCTACCATCTATCATTTGTCCCTCTAAAGCTTCATAAGTGAATTATTCCTTGGAATGCTCCAAGAATAATTGGGCCCCTAAATCATCACTATTGCTCAGTGACAGTGCTACTAATCTTCATGATGGTGCATCGGTTGTCTCATGGCCATACACAATGTTGAACCCACAGTTCTGCATTCGACTGATTAGGACTATGCTCATCCTATCCTCTGAAACTGTACACTCCAACCCAAAGGGTTGTTTGTAGCTCAACAATGAAAAACCAGGATGGCTATACATCTCCTCCTTGAACAAGTCAAGGGTCCACTACGCAGTGATAGTTTGTTGCTCCAAATAAGCAAGGTGATCTAATCATTGGTTATGCAATTTCCTTGATGGCATGATCTCACAAATTTCAAGTTGGGGTGCTGAATAAGATGGGATGGAAATGTTTGCAAACCTTGGATCAAGTAAAACATGGGAACATATTGTACAACTAAAAAATTTCCTCCAATTGGTGAAATGGCTTCTCCAACTACTGGTAATGGTGTTGCCTGCTCCTCTTCTATTGTACCAGCGCTTGTATTTGTCTCCTCTTCCTCATGCATCTCTTGAATCATGCATGGGACTACCAATGTCAAGAGCTCAAGACCATCTTGCAAAGAATAAAGTGCTTCTTCTCCTGATGCAAGTACTTCTGCACCTGGGGATGGAGGTATTTGATCCTTTTCTGGAGTAATAATGATGACATCTTCCTTTGGCTCCTCATGTACTTTCTCATTAATGTGGAAACATTTCTCTATGGAAAGTGTCTCCGGTTTTCTTCTGCCAAACTTCTTCATCACCCTTTGACTGAAGTCTGCATAAGCAGTCACTCTTGCATGTTTCATATGGCCAAACCACCAATCCTTTCCTTCACCCTCAAGGTGCAGCGCTGCAATCTCAACAACCTCTCTTTCCGCTACTGGGTGTAGCTGGAAAAATGCATCTAACTTCTTCCTCCAAGCCTTTGCTGTGCTTTTGGATGATCCATAAAATGTAGGCAAGAAGAATCTATTCTTTTTGTGCCTTTTTCTTCTAATATTGCTACTGTAGGATCTCCTTTCTTATTTGAGCTGTAAAAAAATGTTAGAGAGTTAGATTATCCTTGAATGATCTAGAATTTGATTTGTACTCTGCAATATATTTACTTAGAGTCTCATGCTCTAATTTTCCTCCATCTCCATGCCATTCTCCTTCCTCTTCAATGAGAGTGGACATATTAGAATGTTGTGGAGCTCTTTGCTTTGTTGGTTTTTTATGTTGCTGATAGGAAGTGCTTGGACCTTCCCCATTCTGAAACCTTCTTGAGGTCCTTTTTTGCCTCTCCCTTCTCATATTTTTGACCTCCTTGGAGAGATCTTGCATAGATCTAAAGAGAAGTGTGGCAAAACTTAATCCCTTTACCATTATATATCTCTACCTTTTGCTTCTTCTTATGATGTCATAAGATGTATTGGCCACAAGCTAAGCCAAAGATCATGCTCTGATACCACTGTAATATCCAAAAATGGGAAAAGGCAGTAACACAAAACACAATAACTGGAAGCTACAACAATAAATAGATAAACTAAATACACCATAAAAATAGATAGAATGGCTGAGTCATTTTATTAATATGGAGGTGGAATACAATGTAGAATAGTGCTCAAAATTAGAAAAACTCAAGCCAAACAAGAAGGCTATAATGATCCTCAAGTCCTCTAACAAAAGGCACCGTGTAACCGTTGATCTGCTGGAGGCCATACTGCGATGTCCCTTCTGCAAATGATAGAAATATTACAGTAAACCTAACAAAATAAAATATGAGGAGGGAACTATGAGCCTAAGACAAGGGGAAGAAAAATAAAATGGCAACAAAGTAGAAAAATAAAGAAGAGGGATGATAAATGAATAACAGGGATAAAGCAAAAGGGGGGGGGGTAGAAAAGGTATCGAGGAGAACAATTACTAACACCAAAAAGGAAACATAATATTCAAATAGGGAAAAAATGGAAAATATGGCAGGGAGGGTTCACACAAGAACATTACCTGTATTTAATTAATTAGATGTTTAATTATTTCCAATGCTTCTCTCATCCATAATTTATAATAACAATTTACTTTTGTTATTATTGAGGTGTCTTCAAGTTTGACATGATTCAAGGTTTTGAGAGAATGTTATACAAGATCCAAGGAGTAAATACACTCTCGTTTGATGTCTATCTATATTATTTTTTCCTAATATGAAATGAGCATTTGATTTCCCTAGTGTAGCATTTTCAACATGAGCAGGTTATCTTATAAATGCATTTGAGTTGCAAATGGTTAACTTGACTTTTATTGATCTCAGTTTCTATCGGATGGTAACCAATGGATTCAAGGATGTATAAAAATCCTTTCTTCTTAAGATCTTATGGATGCCATACATTTTTTATTCTCTTACATAATGTTTCATGATAAGTCCATTCTTAGTATAGAAGAGGCAACCCTAAATTCAATAGCATTGAGAACTTTGTTGAACAATGTGTTGTCATTATTTTAGAAATAGGAATTTTTATGATATTTACTACAACTAAATAGTTATCAATATCTACATACTATAATCAATGAGAAGATAACACAAAGATATGTTCATTAGGAAAATTATCTTCTATAGGCATATATTCACCTTCATTAGATAATCTAGATAAAAATTCCACAACAACATTGTATTTACTATGTTTATCAATAGTAGTGATATATAACTCTTGAAAAAGTAGTATCCATATGGTTACTCTACCAATAGTGATAGGATTATTCATCATATAATTAATGGAAAAATGATATGTATGAATAAAAATAGGGTACCTAGTAATATAGTGTCTAAATTTTTTAATATAATAGAAAACCATGAGAAATTACTTTTCAGTGATTGTGTATCTTAGTTCTATTAGAGCCAATTGTTTTCTAATAAAGTGGGTGGTATAATGCTTATGTGCCTAATTTTATCATAGTATTTCTCCAATGGATATTTTTGAAGCATATTTTGAGATATGGAAGGGAAAGGACCAATATAGTTCTCTTGAAATAAGGACATCAGTCATATGATCTTTGAGTGTTGAAAATGGCAACAAGAAATGTTGAAAATGGCACCAAGAAGGATTTTAATTTAATTTTCATGTAAATCCAAGACGTAACTCCAGAAAATGAATTGTGATTTTCCATTAATATTGATCATAGATATATACAGGAGGGAGAGACTCTTGGGATTCATATTACACCATCTCTCCATATTCCAATTCTCCTTATTTTCTATTCATATTATTTTACATTGATTTACCTAGTCTTGAAGATTAGGTATCAACATCCCCCCCCTTTAATCTAAAGGGATGTTGGTTAGTCCAAGCATAATTCTTAATCTTTTAAACTTTTCTCTTCCAAGGGCTTTGATGAAGATGTATGTAATCTTATCATTTGTGGAACAATGTGTAGGTCAATTGTCCCAGCCTCAACACTATCCAGAATGGATTTTGATAAGTCAAGTCAAAGTTTGCTATATGTTTGAAGACCAAGATCGTCCTAGGTAGAAAAATTGTTCTTGACTTATGCAAAAGTTTACTATCCCAGATGCCCGCGAAATAAATGCCAAATCGAAGAGCTCGACGCGTTGATTCCGGTGGTATCTCTGGATTCACATTTTTCCTCTAAATGAGGGAGAAAACACTCATCGAAGTTTTTCCTACAACTAAGTGAAAACTCAAAGTTACCACAGGTCAAAAGTAAAAACGTAGATAAAGTTCCAGTATACACATGGCACGTAGATAAAGTTCCAGTATACACATGGCATGCCGGGTATTCCATCAAGTGGAAAATCCCTAGCTCGACATGTGGGATGTGGTCAGGTTGGGTTTGATTTGCTAAGTGGCACATATCATATTTCATGTGTTTGTTATATATTTTTCAATGGTGGGCGCCTTAAGGTGTATTGTATACATATAGTGTATTAATTTTATACATAGCGCAAGTGGTTTGGCTTTAAACCATATAAAGTTTACAACCTAATGGTGCTACATCAAATATTACGGTGGATATATTAAATTCAAAGGTGCGGCGTTTTTATATATGTCACAAACCCATGTATTAAACGGTGCAGAGTCTTACGGTTTAAAACCCATAGACTATGGTATGTGGGTGAATACGTATCACAGTGGCAGAGTTAAAGTTCCAACATATGTGACATATTAAACCAAAGTTAGACATATCATCGTGTGTCATAGGCCGTCGATGCCACCATGTCATTTGCCATGGGTTGAAGCCTGGTATGCCACCGTCGACGTTGGAATAGTTATGTGGCACGACAGCGCGGAGGAGGTGGCACGAACGTTCAGCATATTAACACTGCTGAGAATGGTATGTGAGCACAGTTCAGTTACGACACCTGCCATGGGGTCAATACATGTCAGCGGGGATTATGCCAACATTGCCGATGGATAAAATCAAATAGGTGTGTTGTTGCCATGCGGTCAATACATGTTAGCGTGGATTGTGCCAACATCGCAGGTGGATAAATGAAAATAGGTGTGTTGTTCCCACGGGTCAATACATGTCAGCGTGGATTTTTCCAACAACGCCGGTGGATAAATGCAAACAAGTGTGTTGTCGTCACGGGTCATGTGTGTTACCACCAACCACCAGATATGTATGCAGTCACCCGATAGCATATGAATGCCAACTCACCACCCAGTTCACTATCCACGGGTTTCTGGTTCTCCAGACTATCGTGTGTGTGGTTAAATAACCGTTGGAGCAACGCATATGCCACGGGTGTAATGTTGTGTTCGCCCCAACCATCAGGGAGCAGGTCACCACCATAAAGCGGTCCAGTCACTCGGTGCGGGGTTAATTTGGCACGGTGGCATAAGATATGGCGTGGGATTATCCTACCAGTGCGCAGTTAGCAGTGATGTGAAATTTCCATGTTAATGCCGCAGGGAGGGTCCATATTTATCCGTCGAATTGTATGCAAAAACTTTGGATAGGTATTACACCATGGCGCGTGGTATATGTTATTCAGACCAATTTTTTTATACCATGGATATGGTAATGTTAGAACTATGCGCCATATTAAATTTGGTTGTCTTATTATGGTTTCAAACCATACGAATTTCCCCAAACACAAACGCATTAAACCAACCTCACCTTGTATCCAAAGTTTTTTATATGGATTTGTAACGTTGGAAAACTATCATATGCACCAACCTTATGTTTGTTACTTTGTATAGGGTTTAGGTTCCGAGGTCGAATAATTTAACAAAACATATGATTGTAATTGCGCTATTTGATGTAATTCGACTAAGCCAAATATGTAAGGTTGTTATATGGACTCCAAGCTTAGCATTGTAAAGTGTTATAAAAGGAGTTCTTAACACCATTAAAACACAAGCCATCCAGAGGCAACATAAGCAGCTAGAAGGCAAGTAAAACCATTCTAGTGAAGCCATTCAGAGGCAAGTCAAGCAAAGCCAAAGCGGTGTTGCAGTCCAGTTTTTGAGCGCCAAAAGGTGTGGAGCCATTGCACCATCCAGGAGTTGGGCAGCTTGAAGTTTTTGATCAAGTTAGTTTTTGGCTTTCTCGAGGCATACAAAAGCAAATGGACACTTAACGAGCCAAAATGGGGGTTTTGGCTCGCTCCGAACTCAATGACTGTACTTGTTCGTGAGTAGCAACAGAAAATTCCATAGAATACTGTACCTTGAACTATGTCTCACTTAGAAAAGTGGAGATGAGGTAAATAATTAATGTATTGTTGATGATCGAATGCTCGATTTCAGTAGAGGCCAGGGTCATTGTTAGAGACTCTATGTTTTGGTTGTAAATGACACATATTTTATATAATTTCAAGTGAAATTGCGAGAGTTCTCTAAAGGAGGAGAATTTCCATATTGAGGAAATAGCCACAATTGCACCAACAATTTTGACGTACCTCTTTTTATTCACTGAAATACAAGCAACCTAGCCTTTTAGAGCACGGCCTCGAGACGTATCCCAAGAGGGGTGAACTCCGTCAATAATCTCGGTGTCATTCTATTTGATGTTGCATGATTATGTGTGGCATGTCCTTTATGGTTAACTTCCTTAGCTAAACTTAATCACTATTTTGAAAGGCCCATTTAAAACTTTCCAAGTGTCACAAAGAGATATTTTTACGCAATTTCATATCACAACATGATGTTGAATCAGATGGTATTTTGTATTGATCTGCTTTTTTCAATCATGGAACTTTGGGTTCTTGGCCAACTTTATTGTAGAAGTGTTGTCAATCATGAGCGAAGTTGAATGTGCTTGTTTCTCCAACAAATATTCTAGAATTTTCCTAAGCCACATAATTTCCTTTGTTGATTTAGCTGCTGCCACATATTCTACCTTAGTTGTGGAATCTATTGGAACTGAATGTTTGTGTGACATCCAGGAGACATCTTCTGATCCAAGACTCATAACAGAACCTGAAGTACATACCCCAGTTTCTTTATCTCCTTCGAAGTCTGAATCAAAGTATCCAATCAAGCTACAGTGTCCAACCTGTGTATACTTAAGTCCAAAACCTTGAGTTCCCTTCAAGTAATTTAGAACTCTTTTTGCATCTGAGCAATGTCCCTCACAAGGATTTTGAATAAACCTGGAGATGACTCCAACAACAAATGAAATGTCATGTCTGGTAGTAGTCACGTAGTTGAGACTTCCTACAAGTTGTCTATACTTTTTTTCATCCTCAAATTATTTTCCTTTAATCGATGTGAGATTTAAGTTTTGTTCCATTGGAGTATTCAAATGATTGCACTTATCCATGCCAAAATTGTTCAATAGATCTCCAATGTAGTCCTTCTGAGAGAGGAATATAAACTTCGGATGTTGAGTTACTTTAATACGAAGATAATAGTGAACATAGCCCAAGTGAGTCATTTCAAAACCTTCCCTCAATTCCTTATTTATGGATGCAATGTAGCTCTCATTGTTCCATGTAATCAAAATATCATATACATACACCACAATATATACAGTTGTTTTTCCAACATTCTTGACAAATGTTGGTTTGAGGGGTCTTGACCCAGGTTCGGTGTTGCTGCGCAACCAAAAAAACACTCCAACTATTGGCCTTTTCGGCAATGATTTGCTTGTGTAGATTAAAGTCTCACCTAAAGCAGTATGGGCAAGGTCTTGGAAATAGGTTTCCACGCCATTAGGAAGCTTTAGATGTAGTGGCTCTAATCAGACTTAATGCAGATAATATAACATATTCACGCATGCACAATCATCAGACCTAATCCTTCCACATATTATCATAGAATACTCTAATATATTTTGCGCACAGGATACTTCATTTAGATCTATTCATCAACTAATACACACACGGATGCAATTAACCATTAACAAAATTAATTACGCAATAACATAACATATTGATAGCAAATAACAGATAAGAAAATCACATAAGAATCTAGGTTCGCCAAAATGTCTTCTTTATTAAAAGATCTTTCAATTCAAGACATTCATTCCTTCTGCGCACACAACCAGTAGAGTCCACACATAGCCATGACTTAGGTCTTCATGCACACATCGAACAAGAGCCTTTCTACCTAGACAAACCCAGACTTAGATCAAAACATTAAACAAGCATTCATATTTGATACCTTGATATCTTTACTCGACTCAATCCTTACATTTTTATACTATATTAGATGTGCACATACCATGGTTTGTGACTCATGGTCATTCCTTTTAAAATCATTACAATGATTAAGGGACTTTAACCTACCCCAAAGCCCTTTTGACTATTTGCATGCAATTCATAAAACAAAACTTAGACAAAAATAACCCAAAAATGCACCGTAGGGGACCTCGCTCCAATAGGCCCCCAACATAATCTTGTGACCCATCCCGAGTCACTGTGGGGTGGTTGCCTTCATCTTCGATTTTAGTGCTTTGATAAATATCCCTAGTGGCATGATGAATTCAAAATTGTATGCGGCAGCACTCTGCGCTTAATCGACGAATTTTGTTGTTATTGGCCCCTCATTTGCCAAATTGATGCGTCATTGTGTTTGCTGGAGGCTTTTGAGGGTGCCATCAAGATTATGTGAGAGCTACAGGGCTTCCTCAGCCCAAGGTTGTATCCTAGTTTCCAATAGCTGTTCTCGGCGGCACAGGTCTTCAATCTCTATTTGAATTGCCTTACCTTCATGAAATTGGGCAAGCCTCTATGTGGTGACTAATGTTGGCACCACCATCCTAATATTAGTAAATTTTTATTCTTCGATGTGAAGCTCATTTCTCAACTGTTGGACCATTGCGTCGTTCTGAACAAAATTCCAGACACCCATGGCTTCATCTAGGAGCGTTCCACATTCGGCTACTATTGTGGCTAAACTATTTGTGGCAAAATTTACTTCTGATGCGCGTTGCGCTCTAACCTCTGGAAGTGTCTCAGGTTGGAGCTTCATCTACAACTCAATGATCTATTGCTCGAACACAACCCGAATGGTATTTATCTCTGTGTGCGATGCCTTTATCACAATGGCCAGACTTTCCATATTTGTTGTTGGCGCGACTAGTGTAGGACAATGATCTCTGGCAGGTCACTGCACACTTGATTGATCATTGCTTCTAAGGTGGTGCGATGATCCTGAGTTGTGTGGTGTGCCTCTTCTGTTGTCTATTGATTCTGCTACAACGCGGTTACTTGCTCATGACACTTTTTAGCAACATGGAAGGCACGAGCCTCTCAGTACTGCAACTCATCCATGATAATGTTGTGGATCGCATGGAGCTTTCCGCCTGGTAGCACCGCTAGGTCGATGCTAATATCACTGCATGCTCGGAGGGAAGTGCACAAGGTAGGTGGCTCAATGATAATGGTTGGCACAAGGATCTGAATCAGGTGGTTGTCCAAGGGGGATGGTAGAACTATGTCGATTGGTTGCACACTTGTCTATTTGAGGCTGGAGGGTGTCACACTCACTTGTAGCTAGCTCGCTTGCTTCACACTCTTTTGTATCGCGCTAGCTTGCATTTTGAGCTCCTGGATGCTCGATTGTATTGCTTCGAGAATGGATTTTTAATGCGCTTCCATGTCTATCCATATATACATCATGGCTGACTCTACTGTGTTCTCGATATTATTGAAGTCATCATCAATGAGAGTGAGGTCCTTTGTTCTTGCCAACTTGGATCCCTCCCTCTTGTTGTGTGGACCCCTAGTGGCCTGAGAACCGTGATTAGTGCCTTTAGAAATCTGTGTCTTAGGACCCTCTATGCCTTCACAATTTTTCGTTGTTGCGTCCTTCTCAAAATTTATTGTTTCGCCTGTCATAGTAGCCTTAGGCTCTGCTTTAGTGTCCTTTCCTTTCTACTTTCTATCCTTGGTGGTTTGCGACTTGGTCAGAGTCATCAATACTAATGAAGAGGCACCCCCAGTGGTGCATGACTCTAACTAGGGAGGCAAACACTCTTCTATGAGATGCACCAGGTCATCCTCTCTGACCAAGTATAACAAGTCATACCAAACTCCTTCTACAATGCCCTTCGCACGGATGTGCATGTTGTGGAACGTGAATTTTAACGTCCGCAATAAATTTATATTATTCGTAAACGGTCAGAGATAACCTTGGCTTTGACAGAATGGCATGGAAGAGTACAATGTCAAACAACACCTAGAATATATTTTTTTCTGTGACTCTGGTTGGGATCTTTGAGTTCCATAGGGTTGCGTAGTGCCTGGCTTCACACATGTCTGGCTCTATATCAGGGAACCATGTATCTTGAGGCATATTTTAGCCAATAAGCGCCATCAAGAGTAATAACCAGGCATAGTAAAATTGTTTCCCTTGCTCCTGGACTTCGCGCACATTAGCCAAGAATTCAGTGCACACATATTGGTACAAATTAAACTACATACCCTTCTCGCATAGCCCTGCTAGCACAATGACATTGGATGACACTTATTTTTTCCTGCATTTTCTCATCATCTTGCACATGAGTATCAAAGTGCCCATTTAAACTACAGGATCATTGATTTCATGCACCAAGAAGTTGTGGGTAATGTGTGAGACCTCATATTTTTCTTTAACATCCTCAGCCACTTTTCACTCCTGGCTTTTCCCACCAAAATTCATTGCATGGTCATCCCTGTGGTTGGTGAAGCCATTGATTCGATGTATCAGTGCAACATCGATCGAAATTGGCCCTCCTAGCCATAAGAAATAATCATGAATGAGGGTGAGAAGTTCACACACATAGATGTCATTAATTGGGATGTGCCCGATGTGTGGAATATGTAATAGGTTTAGAAACCCTGATTTTTGTAGGCCTAGTGCCCATGACTTCAACTCAACTTTGACTACACCACCGTCATAAGGGATCTTCTCTAGGTACATAGCGGGTGCAAGCTCTAGGGATTTCTCCTAGTCTGTCAGGTCTCAATCCTCCATTTTCAGCAACAGGATTATGGTGAACATATCGCCCTAAATAGGCACATTCTATGGGAGCATCGACATATTGATGTATGACCACACCTTATCTAAGTCCTTGGGGACCTTCACTTAGGAATTGTGTGGTGCGACATATGCAGGAAACCGCGAGATGAGATCTACAACTTCTACAATGTCCTCCTCCATGATAGTTTCTTGAAAGTCTGCCATAGGCTCCTTCTGGCGCTCTACAGTTGTTAAGCGTGACTTTTAGGTCTTCTGATGGGGCACTTTATAGGACCCCGAGGACTATCCATTCTTACTTTGGACCAGCTGTTCGAGTGGGGTCCCTTGGGGTGCATTTTTTGGTAAATTTGTATAATATTTGGTTGAACGCGCTGTGCACAAAGATTTAAAGGGGACTTGGGGCAGGTCAAAGTCCCTTAATCATTGTAATGGTTTTAAAGGCAAAACCATTAGTCTCAGACCATGGTCTTAGACCATGGTATGTGCACATATAGATAGTATAAATATGTAAGGATTGAGTAAGGAAAGGATATCTAATCATGCGATTTTTTGATTAATGCTTTGATCTAAGTCTGTGATTTTGGGTATAAAGGCTCCTGCTGGGTGTGTGCACAGAAACCTAAGTCTTGGATGAATGCGGAATCTGCTGGCTATGTGTGTAGAAGGATTGAATGTAATGGAATTGATAGGTCTCTTAATAAATAAGACAGTTTTGGCGAACCTGAACTATTATGTGATTTGTTGTATTGATTATATATTATTTGCTTTATGATCTAAATCTATTTTGTGTTGCATGTTTACTTCTGTTAATGGGTAGTTTCATTTGCGTGAATATCATTTGATGTTAGATGAATAGATTTGGATAAAGTATACTTAATTATTGTGAACAAAATATAGTAAAGTATTCTATGATAATATGCGAAGGGTTTGATCTTTTGACTATGCATGCATGCATCTCTTATATTATCTGTTATAAGTATGTTTAGGGCCAGTACATAAAAAAGCCCCCTTAGGGTGCGGAAATCCGGTTCCAACACCCCCCCATACTGCTTTGGGTGAGACTTTGATCTCCATAAGAAGGTCACAGCTGAAAGGGCCAATAGTTGAAGGGTTTTGTTGGTTTTGTGATAACTCTGAACCTGGGTCATGACCCTTCAAGCCAACAAACGGTTTTTTTGTCGAGATTGAGATCATTGTTAGGGAGGTTTGATGTTTTGGCATGCGATGCAGAATGAATTACAATATTGGCTTGATAATTCGATAGCAAATTTAGTCACAAATCCTCCCAGAAAAAAATCAATCCAATGATCTACTGCATGGGTGATCTTGTTTCCAGTATTCTTTAATTTTTGTACCAAATTTGGGGTCCACTGAGTGATCATGTCGTCCTTTGCGTAGACCAGGAATTCAGTAAGTTGAGTCAACCACTCGTTCAACTAAGTCGCAAAGGAAGCAAATAAAATTTTGTGGACCTATGTATAGATATAATTTTGTACCCAATATTTGGCAGATAATATAGAGATTATTTTTTCTTAGATCGAAAATTCAAGTATCTTCTTATCAAGCTGTGGCTTGATAAGAAGATACATTATTTTCGAAGTTGTTGATTAAAATGCTATTGTGTGAAAAGGGTACTATGTGCAGTCATATTGAGAGAATGTATAAAGGAGGCCAAACTACACACAGTGGAGGAAATTATAGTGTAAATATAGAAGAAGGTTTTATTTACAGTCATCTCAAAGTTAAATCTGACAGTGACGAAGAATCATAAACTAGTAGCTCTAGTGAATTTGCAAAGTTTGAAGACAAATTCTCGCAAGGTCAGAAAAGTATTGGGTTGTTGGGCATAGTTTAGATCCCATCCACTCCGCATCCAAACACATCTCACTTAAGCTATCCACTCGACCTCCACCTCCAACTCCACCACCAGGCGCAAAGATGGTCGCCTCCATGAAGTTACCTACTTTCTGTGGTATCGGGAATGAAGATACATACCAATTATGGTTTTTCACTAATGCTGTGGACAACACATCAGGTTAATAATGATGATGTTAAGAAAGCACATCTAACCACTTATTTTCATGATCGCACGCTGGATTGGTAAATAAGGTATGTAGCGATGAATCATAATGCCATTATTGATAATATGAAAGAAACATTAAAAGATGAATTCAAGAGGCTGAAATTGTTCACGCAATGTGTCACTGAGTTGAAGGATATTTGCCAAGAATTGAATGAATCTGTATGGGATGCAGATCAAAGGTTGAAGTGCACCCTCAAAGATGCCAGATTTAATATTGATTATACCCAACATAAATAATGGTTTATTACCATGCTACTACTGCATCTGCGTCAGCCCTTGAGTCAAGCCAAAGCCGTAGAGATTGCAATGAAGCTAGAGGCTTCACTGGTACCCATTGCGTAGATTGAGACCTAGCAAACCCAAAGCCATTTGGAGGAAATGCATTTAGAAATAAAGATTCAGTGCAAGGAAAAGAGAAAGGAGGCATGCACAGATGTATGGTGTATACGATGCAAAGTTTTTTGGCATCATAAGGATCAATTCCATGTATTTAATGATTATCTGCAGGCGGGAGGACCAAGCTGACTGAAGAGCGCGACCGAACCAAGTGGGACTCCTACATTGTGGTGAGAAATTTTTCAAGCTATGGGTATGAATACGAAAAACTACTGTCCAAGGATTGGAAAATATATGCCTAAGCTAAAGCAACCTTTTTGAAAATTATGCTTATCATTGGGACATGACGAACGACACTGTCGCAAGTTCGATCTGATGATTGGCTGAGCCAACCTGTATAAAATGCATGGTGAACCTACCTCACCAACATCCCCATCTGGGCATGGTGGATTCCAAACCAGGGGATGAGGCCGAAGAGGAGGAGGAGCTGGCCAAGGAAGGGGAAAAATAATCTGCTACAATTTTGAAGATGCGGGTCATTATGCATGCGACTATCTAAATTCAGCATGACAATCTTGTAGATATTGTAGATAGTTTTATCATGTTATAGAATATTGTCCTATTTTTATTACAAAGATGCAGGAAAAGAAAACAAAGACTCCTATGAAAAACATTCAGATGGTAAAAGCGGAGCTGCATGAAGAAGAACCAAGTGTGAATATTGTAACTAGGAGTGGTGCAACCAGTGGTGAAGCCAAAGGAAATAAGCTTGAGAATGATATTTGGATCCAAAAATCACCTGAAAATAAGTAATGATTCAAATTACAACGCGAAAAAAGAAAACTTTGTAGAAGCGAAAAAGGGGTTCGCAGAAACGAGTGCATCAACATCAAGTAAAACTATGTATGTGGTAAGAGTAGATGAAGAAATAAAGCCCTTCCTACAAGCTTGTATCAAATTATTGCGTAATAATAAGGGAACCGAGAACCTACAAGCACTGATAGACAACTACGTAGAGAAACAACATCCCCGGATGGAGTAGAAGGTTGTTAATAAGATCTATAAGAAAGACCTTGACGAGAGATATGCTTGACTGCTTAGATTGGTGCATATGAAATGGATCAAGTCATTCTCGACCTCAGATCTGATGTGAATGTTTTACCAAAGCAGAATTGGAAATGCATGGGAGAACCTAAGTTGGAATGGTATGCTATCGAGCTGTGCATGGAAAATCAAAATAATATTATTCCATTAGGAAGGCTCTTTCAAGTCATAGTAGATATTGAAGGAGTAAAGGTGCTTGTAGATTTTGAAGTTATACATATTGTGGATGATATTGAACCTTATCCTACTATATTGGGCTTATATTGGGATATTTATATAGATGGAATCATCAATATTAAGTGAAGAAGTATGGTATTTGAGAATAATGGAACCAAAGTTGTGGTCCCCTTAGATCCCACAGAAGGTGAAAGATATACAGAACCAGTGCGCAAAAATTATGATGTCGATCATATCTATAAGTTGACTGCGCGAGATGAATATTGGATCAACCCAACATCCAATGGAAGACTCAACTGGGAGAAGGATAGTTCCCAATTTTCAAATTTCAATGAAAAAATGGAGAAATAGCATAACCGACTGCATGAAGTATCTGCATTGCGCTGCAATCGGGTGACAAGAGCTCTTCGATGCATATCCTTTGAGGTACAAGAATTGCCTTATTATGATGGTCTGACTAATGTTAACATGTTTTTAGGAGAGCTTGAAAAAGTTTTTCTAGAAGCATAGAGATTCCATGCACTTGATATAGCACTGCGCTCAACCCCAGTACGATGGTGAGAGACACACAAGGGAAACTTGGGTAACTGGGAAGAATTCACCTGCATGATGCGTCTGCGATTCAAGTTTTCAAATACCAGAATGGAAGAGACCTATTCCAGAAAAGGTGATCCACACAAAAATTTGGCTAAATGGATTGAAGCATGGGGTACAGAGTCGAGGCTAGAATGGGTTCATATATTCATCCACTCTTTGGGGAAGGTGCCTACAAAATTGTACCTTGAAAATGATCTCTGACAAGGAAAAAATGAATGGACTACGTTGACAAAAATTTTTAACTCGACCTTTATTTCTAAAAGTGGGTTCGAATGACTGTGAAAATCACTACAACATATTCAGGAGTCATTTTTGACACCACAAAACTGAATGTGGAGCACACCTTTCCATCATGGGATGTGGATGATGGACATTGTCAACTGTCAAAAAATTTCAGTTGAAGATAATGAGGAAGATCCAACGAATATTATGATCCCTGAATTTGAAAGACAACATGGATTTGTTGGGCCTTCTATTGAGTCACTAGATGTAACTAAGCCTATAAAGATTTGGCAAGTTAACATTGGCTCAGAGGAACAGTCAAAATTAGAAAATATCTGAGATTACTGGGATGATGATATGTTGGGAAAGGTCGCTGAGATGTTGAACAAATATCAGACCTATTTCCTACAATTTTTTCTGAGGTGAAGCGGATAATAGGAGATCTCTGGGTGATGAGGATTAATTTGAAACCTGATGCATGGCTTGTGAAGCATCGCCCATATAGGCTGAATCCAAAATATAAGCTGAAAGTCAATGAAGAATCAGAGAAAATGGTTAATGCAGGAATCATAGAATCAATGGAGTAATCAGATTGGGTGAGCCCTATGGAGGTCTAGGACAAGAAAATGAAGGGATAAATAAGGATTTGCATTGATATGAACAAATTGATTGATTCTTGCGTTCATTACCCACTCCTGGCTCTGTTTTCTAATGAGATCCTCTACAATTTAGGAGGACATGAGGCCTATTCATTTACAGATGGTTTCACACGATACCACTAGATTAGAATCTCGTCAAAATATAGGAGTAAGACAACATTTCTGACAGAATGGGGATCCTTTCAGTATATAGTCATGCCATTCAGTTTGAAGAATGAGCTAGTTATCTTCTCACGCGTGGTAGTATCCGTGTTCAAAGAATACATCCATAAGTTCTTAGAAGTCTACTTTGATTATTGTACTATCTTTGGATTGTTGAATAAGCATGTATCAAGTCTGTGCCTAATGATAGATATTTGTCTGAAGTATCAGATCTCACTTAATCTAAAAAAGTGTATATTTTCTATGCCATTAAGGATCTTGCTCGATTATATTGTTTGTCAGGAAGGATTGATGGTGGACCTGGCTAAGGTTGTTGTTATTGTTAACCTGGAAGTTCCTGCAAACATGAAATAGTTGCGCTCAATTTTGGGGCATACAGGGCATTATCGGAAGTTCATCCAAGGTTACGCGTTGATCACTACACCCATTGTCAGGTCCCTATATTATTAGTTTAATCCCTTATTGTTATTAATGTAGCCCCCTTATTGTTATTGTTGTACCCCTGTAACCCCAATATTGTTATTATCGTGCCCTTACATTCTTATTGTTAGGTCGAATAGGATTATATTGTGGGCCCATGGACTCCTATATATAGAAGGAGGTTTTGGTCATTTGTATCATCCAATAATTTTTCATTTATGTAATGTACTGGAGGTTTCCCCCTCGAAGTGGCTAATTTCTAAGGTGTTGATCTCTCTTTTCTTCTATTTTTGGAGATGGTTTCATAAAATTTGGTATCAGAGCTTTGCATTCTAGGGTTTTGCTGCTCCAAACAGGTCATCATAGAGTTTTCGCAATAACGTTTTTTCTACGAAGGTTCAGAAGCTAAAATTTGTACAGCGCAAAGCCAAAATCCTGAGGAACTACCTGTAAAAATTTCAGATCATTAGGGGAATTTTGAGGTCTAAAATGGGCCTCCTAAGAAAAATGTACAACAAAAATAAAATTTATAACAACCAATATGATTCAAGATGATGATGTCAACCATGGGGGATGATTTACCATTTTTTAAATAAAAGAGTAAAAATATTAAAAGTAACAAAATAATAAAACTACTTTTTCAACTTATATCCCAAAATTTTTACTTAGATTTTGAGTGGGAGTACTCGTTGGATGAAAAATTTAATTCCTCATCCAAGGAGTACCCATGTTGCATACTTTCAATGAACCCTGCTACATGAAAAATGAGAAATACATAAAAAAACATGATTACAATCACGTTTTTTTATATATTTCTCATTTTTCGTGTAGTAGGGCCCATCGAAAGTATGCAACATGAGTACTCCTTGGATGAGGAATTAAATTTCACGTCCAACGAGTACTCCCACTCAAAATTTGAGTAAAAACTTTGGGGGATAAGTTGAAAATATGAGTTGAAAAGGTAGTCTTTTCATTTTTCCCTCTAAAATTTGATGATATGATCAAATATTATTTGATTTTTTCCACTATTATTTTATAATTTCCTTAGGAGGCCCATTTTAGACCTCAAAATTCCCCTAATGCTTGGTTGACATTAGTTTCAGAGATATGATCTGGGGAGGTTAGGCTTTTTTTAGGATTCTGAATTTCAACTAAAATAGGTCATCGTGGAATTTTTGCTATAAATTTTCGTATACAAAGTTTGATAAGGTAAAATTTGTACAGTGTGAAGCCAAAATCCCGAGTAACCTCCTATAAAAATTTCAGATCTTGATTCGAAAAATTTGTGGAGATATGATCTATGGAAGTTAGGATTGTTTCAGGCTTCCGAATTTCATCGCAAAGAGGTGACCATGGGAAAAATGTCATAACTCTCTCTCTGAGCGTCGAATTGGGATGCTATAAAAAGTGGCTACAAGTACACAAATTGTAGCTTTCGTTATATCAATTTTAGAGTCAAAGGAGGAAACAATGACATGTGGAAAGTCGTACAAGTATGCACTACTGAACTAGTCCATAATTAGGTCATCATGGGAGATTGGGCATAATTTTGTCTTGAAGAATCCAAATCAGGTCAGACTTGTGGCATCCGAAAGAAGATTCAGAGGGATACTTCAAGGCTAAATTTCAGATATTGAAGATCCGAAATTACAGAGATAATTCAGTTTCAATATCGAGCTCATCAAAAGCAAGAAAAATGTGTGTATTGTTTTTGAATTACGTAAGTCTTGTTTGAAAAAAAATTAGTTTGAATTTATTCTAAGGGAATATTGAAGAATAGATATCAATATTGGGTTCTAAAATTCCCCCTAAAAATAATTCAACACCCATTAAGCCTTCAGAAGGCTCTACTATGACTCATGAAGATGAAGAAACATGACATGAGCTATAAAAATTACAAGAGCAAGTGCACCAAATTTCGCTATTGCAAAGAGCAAAAAAAAATGAAATGGAAGTTTTGAAGAAAGGAGTGGAAACTAAGATAGATGGTTTGAAGAAAGGCGTGGAAGCTAATATGAATGGTTTGGAAGCTAAGGTGGATGGCATGGAAGTGGGCATGGAAGCTATGATGGATGACATGAAAGCTAAGATTGATGAAAAAATGAAAGAAAACATGTAAAACATGAAGAATGATCTAAAAGTAGACATCGAAGGTTTAGAAAAGTTGATACACGAAATGTTTCCTAATGGCAAAAATATAGTAGAGGAAACTCATGATGAGAAAAAAAAATAAACGTTAATCGTGATTTCATAAACTCTAATATTGGATGGAAGAACCACCATATTCCAAAGATGGATATGAGGAAGTTTGATGGCAAGGATCCTGTAACATGGATACTACAGATGGAGCAATATTTTGATCTCAATAATGTGCAAAACACACAAAAGGTATGCATTGCAACTTTACATTTAGAACAAAATACATTTGTATGGTATCGATGGCTTTGCTCTCGTAAAAAAATTGTCACTTAGTCAATTTTTATGGAGGAAATGGTAGCACATTATGAGGATACAAAAAGAAACACCTTCTTTAGCCAATTGATAAATCTCAAACAAAAGGGTTAAGTGGTGGAGCACATTGAGGACATCCAAAATTTGAATATAAGGGTAACTGATATTCCAGAGGAACATAGGATTGATGTCTTCATAGGGAATTTAAAGGATAACATCCAACATGAAGTTCACGTTTGGGAACCTGATTCATTGGAAAAGGCATTTAGGTTGGCAAGAAAAATTGAATGTAAAATTATGGCAACAAGGAAGCCTACCACTCACATATATAAAGATGGAAGTGTTGTGACTCCTAGACTTCCACAACCTACAAGTTTGACACCACAACAATTGGAATAAAAAGGAGAAAAAGGGATTTTCTACAGTTGTGATATAAAATACACTAAAGGTCATAAGTGTGCTGAGAAGAAATTATTTTACATAGATTGTGAAGATGAAGAAGAAAATGAACAATAATCTTCAAAAGAAGAGGATATACACTAGGAACCAACCCTAGATGAGGAAGAAATGAGTCTGACCATATCATATAATGCATTGGTAGGAATTACCACTCCTCAAACTCTCAAGATAGAAGGACATATCAAGAAGAAAAAGGTAATAGTGTTGATTGATTCGAGTAGTACCCATAATTTTATTCATTTTAAGGTAGCCAAGGAATTGAATTTTTTCCTATACCGAGCACCAAAATTTCAAGTGATGTTTGCAAATGGAGGAACTATAATTTTCTCTAGAAAATGCCATAATATCAAGCTAACCATGGGGGAGTATTTATTGAATAGCCCAATGCTTTCCATTCCTATGGGAGGTGTTGATGTTGTACTAGGAGTACAATGGTTACAATATTTGGGGGCGGTAGCTTTTAATTTTCAAGAACTTTTCTTGAAAAAAAACTTCAGAAGGAAAGGAAGTCGAATTACGGGGTATCGTAGGGAAGATGACAAAGATAATAAGCTCTAATGTCATGACAAAGCTTCTGAAGAAAGAACAACGAGGCATAATTACACAATTATGCTCACTAGAAGTTCCAACATCAAAATCATCTATTTCTGCAGATCTCCAAAAAGTCTTGGACAATCATTACAAGGTGTTTGAAACTCCAAAAGGACTCCCACCTATTCATGATCATGATCATGCTATTCATTTGATTCCAGGAAGTGTTCCTTCAAACATTAGGCTCTATAGATATCCTTATGTCCAAAAGTGCAAATTGAACTTATGATTGCAGAAATGTTAGAGGCTGGTATAATTCAACCTATTCAAAGTCCTTTCTCTGCTCCAGTAGTATTGGTGCACAAGAAGGATGGATTATGATGCATGTGTCTAGATTATAGGGAGCTCAATAAGCTCACCATTAAAGATAAATTTCCCATTCCTGAGATTGATGAATTATTGGATGAATTACATGGAGAAAATTATTTTACCAAGTTGGATCTTCATTCACGATATCATCAAATTAGAATGAAGACTTAAGATATTCTGAAAAAAGAATTTTGAACTCATGAGGGTCATTATGAATTTTTGGTCATGCCTTTTTGCCTTACCCATGCACCTTCTACATTTCAAGGGTTGATGAATTCCATTTTCAAACCCTTCCTTAGAAAATTTGTGCTAGTATTTTTTGATGATATACTAATCTACAGCAGGTCTTGGAAGGATCATGTTCAACATGTTGACATGGTGCTCAAACTATTGCAGGAGAAACAATTATATGAAAAAACATCCAAATGTTTCTTTGGAGTACAAGAGGTTGAATATCTGGGTCATATTTTATCTCACGAGGGTGTTAAGGTAGAACCTAACAAAACTAAAGCCATTAAGCAATGGAAAGTCCCCTTTACCATAAAGTATTTGCGAGGATTTCTTGGGTTAACAAGGTATTATTGCAATTTTGTTAAGAATTATGGGAGAATAGCAACACCTTTAACAACATTATTGAAGAAATATGCACTTTCATGGACTCCTGAAGCAACTATGGCCTTTTAACATCTTAAAGAGGCAATGTGCCTAGCACTGGTCTTAGACAACATTATGGAAGAAATATGCACTTTCATGGACTCCTGAAGAAACTAAGGCCTTTTAACATCTTAAAGAGGCAATGTGCCTAGCACTGGTCTTAGCTACGCCAGACTTCACAAAAAAATTTATTGTGGAATGTGATGCCTCAGGAAATGGAATTGGTGTTGTTTTAATGCAAGAAGGAAGACCCATTTCTTTTGAAAGTCATCCAATCAAAGGAAAGATATTTATAGAAAGATATTTATGAGAAGGAGATGTTAGCAATACTACATGCACTAAAGAAATAGCGACCTTACCTAATGGGAAGACACTTCAAGGTAAAAAATTATCATGATAGTCTTAAACACTTTTTGGAACAAAGACTATCGTCAGAAGAGCAAAAAAAATGGGTCACAAAGATGTTGGGTTATGACTTTCAAATAATCTACAAAAAAGGGAAGCTAAATGTTGTTGCAGATGCACTCTCAAGAAATAATGAAGAGGTGGAAACATTGCTTTGTGACATTTCTATTATCCAACTAGATTGGATAACTGAAGCAAGGGATGAATGGAAGAAGGATGAAGATGTGTGGACACTCATTCAAAAGTTGCAGCAAGATCTTAGTGCATTTGATACATTTAGTTGGAAAAATGATTCCTTATGGTACAAAGATCGCTTATATCTTTGTAATAATTCCCAATTAAAACAAAATATTCTTTTGGAATTGCACACTTCTCCTTTAGGAGGACATTCAGGATTTTTAAAAACATACAAGAGGGTGAAGAATTTTTTTTTTGTGATGACCTTAAATTTGATATTCAAAATTTTGTGATGGAATGTTTGGTTTTCTAGCAAAACAAAGTTGAGACAATTAAGACCCCAGGTCTTCTACAACCTTTATCCATTCCAAGTCAATGTTGGGAGGAGATTTAAATGGATTTTATTATAGGTTTACCTAATTCCGAAGGAAAGAGTGTCATCATGGTGGTAGTTGATAAAATTACCAAGTATGCACACTTTTGTGCATTATCTCATCCATTTAAAGCAAATACAATTGCTACTACATTTATGGAGATAATTCAAAAGCCAAATGGAAACCCAAAGGTTATTGTGAGCGATAGAGATCCCATTTTTACTGGAAATTTTTGGACAGAGTTATTTTCTTGTTTAGGTACTCAATTAGCTAATAGCTCATCTTATCATCCTCAATCCAATGGTCAAACTGAGATAGTTAATAAATGTTTGGAAGGATATATTTGTTTTTTTGTATCTGAAAAACAAACAAAATAGGTCAAGTGGTTACCTCTCGCTGAATGGTGGTATAATACTTCCTTCCATACTACAACAAAAATGACCACATTAATGGCACTTTATGGATATCATACACCATCCATCACATCATATTTAAGAGAAAATTATAAGGTTAAAGTAGTGGAAGATCACATTGAGCATCAAAAATAAGTTCTCAAACTCTTAAAGGATAACCTAAATTTGACACAAAATAGAATGAAACAGTAGGCAGATCAACATCACAGCGAGAGAATTTTTGATGTAGGAGACTGGGTATTTTTACGACTACAACCATACAAAAAAGTGTCCCTCAAGCAAGCTAAGAAGGATAATAAATTATCACCAAAGTAATATGGTCCTTACAAGGTGTTGCAAAGTATTGATACTATGGAATAAAAATTGGAGCTTCCTGCTTCTTCGCTAGTGCATCCAGTTTTCCATGTTTCATGCTTAAACAAGGTTATAGGTGAAAAAATTCCAGTTCAAACAATATTTGCAGAACTTGATGAGGAAGGAAAAAACATATTCGAACTTGAAGCGGTCACAGAAACAAGAACTCGATAGCTACGAAATCGATCAATTTCAGAGTATCTCATCAAGTGGAAGAACTTACCCACTGAAGATTCTACATGGGAGGATGAGAATTTTATACAGAATCACCCAGAGCTACTCAAGCATTGAGGACAACACTTTTTTGAAGGAGAGGGGCATGTTAGGTCCCTATATTACTAGTTTAGTCCCTTATTTTTATTATTGTAGTCCCCTTATTATTATTATTGTACCCCTATAACCCAAATATTGTTATTATTGTGCTTTTACATTGTTATTGTTAGGTCAGCTAGCATTATATTGTGGGAACATGGACTCCTATATGTAGAAGGAGGTTTTGGTCATTTGTTTCATCCAAGAATTGTTCATTTATGTAATGTATTGGAGGTTTCCCCCTCGAAGTGGATGATTTCTAAGGCGTTGATCTCTCTTTTCTTCTATTTTTGGAGCTGGTTTCATAACACCCATGGAGAAATTGATCAAGAAGGATTCATCATTTTGTTGGGATGAAAAAATCCAAAAGAGTTTTGAATTTCTTAAGGAAAAGATGGTCACTGCACCCATATTGGTATTTCCAGACTGGTCAAAGGTATTCAATGTGCATGTTGATGCCTCCTGCATCATGGTAGGAGTTATTTTAGCGCAGCCAGGAGATGGGAGATTGACCACCCTATTGCATTTGCAAGTAGGAAGCTATCAAACACAGAGATTAATTACTTGACCATGGAGAGGGAAGTATTGGCTATGTTCTACGCACTATAGAAATTCTGCCATTATCTATTGCGACACCACTTTAAGATGTTTACTGACCACTCTTCTCTGAAGTACCTGGTCAATAAGCCTGTATTTTGGGGGAAGATCTGCAGATGGTTGCTGCTATTTCAGGAGTATGAATTTGAAGTAATTTTGAAACCTGTAAGACTGAATGTTGGGCCATATCATATGTCATGCATTGAAAATGGAGAAGAGCCAACTAGCCTGGAAGATGGTTTAATAGATGCACAACTATTTACTATAAAGGTAGTTGATGATCATTTTGTTGATATTAGTCATTTTTTGACAACTAAAAGTGTGCCCATGGAGTGTACGATGGAGTAGAAGAAAGAGCTGGATGTGCATGCAACTGATTTTAATCTAATTTCTGGTCAGATGTATAAAATGGGTGTTGATGAAGTCCTACAAAGGTATGTGTTGGAATTTGAAAGATGAGATATATTAGTTTAGGCTCACATAGGGGTTGTCGGAGGTCACTATGGAGGGAAAGAAACTGTGTAGAAGATCCTACGAGCTGGTTTATGGTCTCCCAGAGTGCACAGTGATGCACATGCATATTGCTGCTCTTGTGATGTATGCCAAAGGACAAGGAAACTATCGCACAGAGATGAGATTTCGTTGCACCCACAAACGGAATTGCAAGCTTTGAAAAGTGGGTCATTGATTTTGTTGGACCTATTTACCCTCCAGGAAAGAAGAAAGGTGCGTGTCACATAATCACTGCAACAAACTATGTTACTAGATGGGCTCAAGCTAAGCCTGTGAAGGACTGTAGTGAAGACACTGTTGCACACTTCATCTTTGAGAACATATTGACTCGGTTTGGGTGCCCTAATATTTTGATGAGAAATCAAGGTACGCACTTTGTAAATGAAACTATTGAAGCTCTCATAGAAGAATCCTAGATTCATCATCAAAAGAGTACTCCATATCACCCACAGGCGAATGGTGCAGTGGAAGATTTTAATAATATGTTGGAGACTGCACTCATTAGGATCTGCAATGCTAATCAAAATTATCGGGATGTGCGTATACCTGCAGTTCTTTGGGCATATAGAACCACATGCAAAAAGATGACAGGAAAGACACCACTTAGAATGGTGTATAGGAAGGAAGTCGTTATGCCATTGGAGTACATTGTTCCAAGTTCACTAATATGGCAGAGCAATATATTATGGAGGAGCGATACTTGCATTTGGTCACACTGGAAGAAGATTGATTCATTGTAGATCTTCATCAGCAGGTGAAAAAGGCGTGCGAAAAGGCTTAGCATGATAGTCACATTAGAAAGAAGATATTTAAGGAAGAGGATTTGGTTTTGTTGTATGACGTCAAGTTTGTGTGCCCCCCAAGGAAGTTCAAAATGCATTGGTTTAGACCATATGTTTTCAAGGAAATCACAGATGGAGGTACAGTACGCCTAACCACATCAAGCAGAGAAAACCTTCCTGGGTATGCATTAGGGGAATTTTGAAGTATAAAATGGGCCTCTTATGGAGATTATAAAATAATAGTGGAAATAAGAAAATAATATTACATTACATCATCAAATTTTAGAGGGAAATAAGAAAAACTACTTTTTCAACTTATATTTTCAAATTATCTCCCTTTGGGTTTACTCAAATTTCGAACGAGAACACTTGTTGGATGCAAAATTTGATTCCTCATCGAAGGAGTACCCATGTTGCATATTTTTTATGCACCCCGCTACACGAAAAATGATAAATACATGAAAAACGTGATTGTAATAATGTTTTTCAGGTATTTCTCATTTTTCATGTAGTATGGTCCATCGGAAGTATGCATCATGAGTACTCCTTGGATGAGGAATTAAATTTTGCATCCAATGATTACTCTACTCCCATTTGAAATTTGAGTAAAACATTAGTGAGATAAGTTGAAAATACAAGTTGAAAAAGTAGTTTTATTATTTTACTATTTTTTAATCTTTTTACTTTTTTGCCCCAAAATCGTGAATCATTCCCCATGGTTGACATCATCATCTTGAATCCTATTGGTTCTTATAAATTTTATTTTGGTTGTACATTTTTCTTAGGAGGCCCATTTATACCTCAAAAGTTATCTAATGTCAATGGAAGTCGATTGAAACCATACAGGGATGACCCTCTCCCTGCGTGCACCAAATGGCTATATGGTCAAAAATATGGATTTGCGCAGCAAGGGTGGTGGATGCATAGGAAAGTGCAAAAAGTGCACAGTAGCTGCGTACAGAGGTTGACTGGGTCATAGAGATGCCAAAATATAGCCATTGTATTAGTAATTCTAGACAAGACAACATTCTTACCATTTGGAGGAGAGTCTAAATGGAATTTAATGAAGAGATTATGCTAGATTTGGAGTTTTTTTAGCATCTATGGGGCTACATTAATACACAAAAGATTTTTTAATGTGCACCTATGCTATAAATATGACCAAAGGGGTCGCATTAGTTTTCTTTGCTTTCTATGCTATTTCTACTAATTGTGCTCTCTACTCTCTCAAATTTTTCTATAGCTTATGTCTGGCCTTGATCCACTCTTTGAGGAGGAGGTGCACCGCCAAGGTTTGATTCCACCAGGCATGAATGCCACGAAGCCTACCCCTTCTATGACTCTAGGTTAAGATATTGCTGCGCAAGCTCCTACACTAGTGTAAAATAAGAAGGGACAGTCCTCAGGGTCCTGAATGTTGCCCCGTCAAAATACCCCAAAGCCACGCTCCACTGCTACAGAGCACCAAAAGAAGCCTATGGCCGACTTACCAGAAACTATAATGGAGGAGGAAATTGTAGAAATTGTTGACCCCATCTCGGGGTTGCTTGCGTATGTCCCACCGCAGAACGCCTCTGTGAAGGTATTGAAGGATATTGATAAGGTGCGGTCATATATCAATATGTCGCTAATCCCCGAGAATGTACCTATTGAAGGCGATATGTTCGCCAAAATTCCGCTGCTAAAATTGGATGATTGGGACTTGGCAGACTGGCGAAAATTTCTAGATATTGAGCCCAGTATGTATTTAGAACTTGTCACATATGACGATGGGGTGATCAAGGTTGAGCCAAAGCCTTGGGCGTTGGGCCTACAAAAATCTTATTTGATAAACCTATTTCATATTCTGCACTTTGAACGTATCCCCATTAATGATATCTATGTGCGCCAAATGCTTGCTTTGGTGCATGATGACTATTTGTGGCTCAGAGAGCATATTCCAAAAGATGTCGCACTGATCCATAAGATCATCGACTTGCTTGAACAAGGGGAAGACCTTGTGGTGGCCTTTGGAGGAAAAGGGGATGAGAAGAAAGTTGTAGACAAAGTCAATAAATACTATAAGGTATCGCGTAACACTCAAGGAATCCTTGTCAGTGAAATCAGGGACCCCGCAGTGCAATTTGGCACGATCATCCTCACCTGTAAGGTGATGAGGAAGTGTCTACCAAAGGAAGTCCCAACCCATGTAATTGCTTTAGCTGGGTAGTGCGAGAAGGGTTTACAATATAACTAGGCTTACTAATTGTTCAGAGAGTTCCTAGAGAATGTGCGTGAGGCCCAGGAGGAGGGAAATTTTTTTACTATGCCTCGTTATTACTCCTGATTGTGCCCATCAGATGGAAGATAACTCAAGACATATGATTCCGAGATATAGAGCCATACATGTGTGAAGCCGCGCGATACGCAACCCTGTAGAGTTCAAAGATCCAAACCAGAGTCATGGAAAAAAAAGAAAATTGGGTGCTTTTTGACTTTGCACTCTTCCAAGCTATTCAGTTGATGCCAAGGCTATCACCTACCTTATATGAGTAGTATAGGTTAATTTCAGACTTCAAAGCAACATTCCATAATATTGATATCTGTGCGAAGGGTGTTGTGGAAGGTATTTGGTATGACCTACCATACTTGGTCACAGAATATGACCTGGTGCGTGTTATGACAGAATGCCCGCCTATCTGGTTATATCCGTGCACCACTTGGGGTGACTCTTCATTAGTATTGAAGACTCCAAATAAGCCAAGAACTACCAAAGGTACACAATAGAAATGGAATTATGTTGAAGCAGAGCCTGAGCCCACTACAACAGGTGAAACAATAAATTTGGAGAAGGACGAAATAGAAAAATATGGTGAAGGAAGTAAGGGTCCTAAGACGTAGATCGCGAAAGGTACTAAGCATGCTTCTAAAGCCATGGGAGGTCCACGCAAGAAGAGAAAGGGGTCCAAATTGGTAGGCACAGAGGACCTCACGTTCACGAAGGATGGTTTCACATTGATAGAAAACATAGTCAGGTGGGCCACAGAGGATATCTGGATAGACATGGAATCACAATATAAATTTGTGCTCGAGGGAGTGCAGTCGGGTATCCAAGAGCTAAAATTGAAAGTGAGCCAGATACAAGAGAGCATGCAGCAAGCGAGCCAAATGCAAGCGAGCATGACAACTTCCAGCCTAGGGCAGATGAGCGTGCAACCCATCAGCACAATGATTCCATCTCTCAGGCATAGCCGCCTACTTCAAATCCCCATGCCAACCATCATAGTGGAGCCACCTCTATTGCGCATGTCCCTCAGAGCCTATGGAGAGATCAACATCGATCTGGCGGTGCTGCTAGGTGCAAATCTCCATGCAATACACAACATGTTCGTGGTTGAATTGTTGTATTAGGAGGCCTGTGTCTTCCATGTTGCAAATGATTCTCAACAGCAACCAACGATGCTCCAAAATAAGCAACAAACAATAGAAGAAGCGCGTCGCGCAACTGAGGATCAACAACCTTCATCAGAGACAATGATCAACCAAGTCTGCAGTGAACTACCAGAGGTCACTATCCTTGTATCAACCACGCCAATAGAAAAATTATAGGGCCTGGTTGTTGCGATAAAGGCATCATGCATGGAAATTCAGAGCATCTGAGCCAATTTGGAGCAAGATATTTCTTAGATACAAATGGAGCTCCAGCCTAAGACACTGCTGAATGTCAGAGCGCAAAACGCAACAGAGCTTAAGGCTACCACAAATAGTGTCACAATCATAGTAACATAAAGTGACATGCTATTGGATGAAGCCATGGGTGTTTGGACAACTTTTCAAAATGACTTGATGGTACAACAATTGCGAAATGAGCTTCACATCAAAGAGCAATAGTTCACTAAAATCAGGATAGCGGCAACCACTTTGGTAAGAGCGAATAAACTTTCTAGATTGCATGAAGGCAAGGGAATTTAGACTGAGATAGAAGACCTACACTGCCAAGAGAAATTATTGGAAAAAAATATGCAACCTTCGGTTAAGGAAGCCCTGCAACTCTCACATAATCTTGATAGTGCCCTCAAAAGCCTCCAACAAACAAAACGCAACATGAACTTGGCAGTTGAGGCGTTGATGACAAAAAAGTTGGTTGATGAAGTGCAGAGCATTTCTGCACAGACCTTTGAAGTTATTTTGCAACTCTAGAGCTCTGTCGAAGCACTGAAGATGAATATTAAGGTGACCACCCCATAGTGATTCAGGACGAGTCACGAGATTGTTTTGGGGGCCTATTGGAGCGGGGTCCCTTGGGGTGCATTTTTGGGTAATTTTGTATAAGTTTTGGTTGAACGTGTTGCACACAAAGAGTCAAAGGGGATTTGGGGCGGGACAAAGTCCCTTAATCATTGTAATGGGTTAAAGGGAAAACCATGAGTCTCAAACCATGGTTTGAGACCATGGTATGTGCGCATCTAGATAGTATAAATATGTAAGGGTTGAGTCAAGAAAGGATTTCTGATCATGCAATGTTTTGATTGATGTTTTTATCTAAGTATGGGTTTTTGGGTAGAAACGCTCCTACTGGGTGTGTGCGTGGAGACATAAGTCCTAGTTGTGTGCAGAATCTGTGGGTTGTGTGCACAGAAGGATTGAATGTACTTGAATTGATAGATCTCTTAATAAAGAAGACATTTTTGGTGAACCAGGATGCTTATGTGAGTTGTTGTATTGATTTTATATTATTTTCTTTAAGATCTAAATATGTTATGTGTTGCATATTTACTTTTGTTAATGGGTAATTGCATCTACGTGAATATGATTTGATGTTAGATGAATATATCTAGATAAAATATACCTAATTACTGTGCACAAAATATAGTAAAGTATTTTGTGATAATCTGCGAAGGGTTTGATCTATTGAATATGCATGTGTGCATCTATTATATTATCTTTTATAAGTCTATTTAGGGCCACTACATCAATAAGCTCCCTCAGGTACGGAAACCTAATTCCAACCCCCCATACTTCTTCGGGTGAGACTTTTATCTGCACAAGCAGGTAATTGTCGAAAGGGCTTGTTGTTGGAGGGTTTTGTTGGTTTCACGATAACTCAGAATCTGGGATAGGACCCCTCAAGCCAAAACTAGTGCAGGGGTCTCAATAGCCCGCGCATAGGTCTCTTTAGCTGGCATCACAGAAAGGGTGGGCTTAGTGGTATCCATGCTTTGTAGAATCAGGTGACCCAAACCTTGACGGTGCATATCCTCCTCAAAGATCGGATCAAGGCCAGACATAATCTTAAGAAAATATTCAGATAATAAAGAGAACAACTCACAGAAATAGAAGAGAAATAAAAGGGAAATAACGCAACCCCTTCAGTCATATTTATAGTGTAGGCGCGTCTTAAACAATCTTTTGTTCATTAATGTAGCCCCATAAATGCTAAAAGGGCTCCAAATATAGAGTAATATCCTCATTAAATTCAATTTAGTTGCTCCTCCATATGGTAAGAATGTTTTCTTGTCCATATTTACTATTAGAATGGTTATATTATGGCACCTCTGCGACCCAATCAACCTTCTCATGCAGTCACTACGCACGCGCCACACCTGTTTTCACATCTGCCATCCTTGCTACACAGATCCATATTTCTGGCCATATAGTCATTTGGTGTGCGCATGGTGAGGGTTATCCCTATATGGTTTCAATCGGCTTCCATTGACATACCCAGCAAGGTCTTCTCTGCTTAATGTGGCCAGGTGTACCGCACCTCCATCTGTGATTTCCTTGACAATAGATGGTCTGAGCCAATGCATTTTGAACTTCCCTGGGTGGCACGCAAAATTTTTGTTATACAAAAAAACAAAATCCTCTTCCTTAAAGACCTTATGTCTAATGTGGCTATCATGCCAAGCCTTTTCGCGTGCCTTTTTCAACTGTTGATGGAAAGTTGCAATGAACCGATCTTCCTCTAGCAAAACCAACTGCGACAATCATTCTTCCATAATATCCTCCTCTACCATATTAGTGAATGTTTCAATGCACACACTTGGGAAAATACATTCCATTGGCATAATAGCTTGTTGCTCATACACCATCCTAAACAATGTCTTTCCTATCAACTTCTTGCACGTGGTTCTGTATGCCTAAAGTACCACAGGTATGTGCACATCCCAATTATTTATATTGTCATTACAGATCTTGGTGAGTACAGTCCCCAATATCTTATTAAGAGATTCCACTGCACCATTCACATGTGGGTGATACAGAGTACTCTTCTAATAATGAATATGGAATTCTTTTGTTAGAGCTTCAATAGTTTCCTTGAAAAAGTGTGTACCTCGGTTGCTCATCAAATTCTTAGGGCACCGAAACCGAGTCAAGATGTTCTAAAAATGAAGTGCGCGGTTGTGTTGACACCTCAATCCTTCACAGGATTAGCCTTAACCCATCTAGTCACATAATCTGTCACAGTCATTATGTAATGTGCACCTGTCTTCTTTCCTGGAGGGTTGATAGGTCTGAAAAAATCAATGGCCCATTTGTCAAAAAACTTGCAACGCCATTTTTGGGTGCAATGACATCTCATCTCCGTGCGACAATTTTCTTGTACTTTGGCATACATCACAAGCATGAAAATATGCATGTGCATCGTTATGCACTATGGGCCACTAAAAACTAGCTCATAGGATCTTCTGTGCAGTTTCTTTACCTTTATAGTGACCTCCTGCAACCCCTGCATGAGTCTCGACCGAGATATCCCGTCTTTCAAATTCCAACACATACCTTCACAGGACTTCATCTGCCCCCATTTTTTATAGCTGACCGACAATTAGAGTAAATTTAGTTGCGTGCATGGCCAACTCTTTCTTTTGTTGCAACATGTATTCTGTGGGCCCACTTCCAGTGGCTAGAAAATGAATAATATCTCCAAATTTATCATCGAATACCTTGATAGCAAATAGTTTCACATATGGTAAGTCATCGTCCAAGTTGGTTGGTTCTTCTCCACTTTCGATGCGCAATAGATGGTTCGGCCCAGAATTAAATCTTCCATGTTTCACAATCACTTCAAATTCATACTCCTTAAATAGTAGCAACCATCTACAAATATTCCCCCCCAACACAAGCTTATTGAACAGGTACTTTAGAGAAGAGTGGTTAGTAAGCATCTTAAAGTGGCATCCCAACAGATAGTGGCAGAATTTTTGCAATGCATAGAGCATAACTAATCTTTGCCTCTTTTTGGTCAAGTAATTATTCTTCATGCTTGATAACTTCCTACTTTCAAAGGCAATAGGGTGGTCAATCTCCCTGGATCTTGGATGTGCTAAAATAGCTCCCAGCGCAATGCAGGAGGCATCAACGTGTACATGGAATATCTTCATCTAGTATGCAAATACCAATATGGGCACAATGACCATCTTCTCCTTAAGTAATTCAAAGCTCTTCTAACAATCTTCAACCGAAAAAAATGAGGCATCCTTCTTCAAAATTTTCTACATGGGCGCACTGATCATCGCGTAACCTTGATTGAAATTTTTGTAATACCCTGTATGTCCCAAAATTGAACGTAGTTGTTTCACATTTGCAAGAAATTCTAGGTTAATAATAACAATGATATTTTTGGTATCCATAATCAATCCTTGCTGAAAAACACTATGTCGTAGCATGATCCCTAATGCAACACAGAATATACACTTTTTCAAATTAAGTGAGATCTAGTACTTCCAAAAAGTATCCAACACTAGGAGTAGACTCGACACATGCTTCTTCAATAATCCAAAGAAAGTCCAGTAATCAAAGTAGACTTCTAAGAACTTATTGATGTATTCTTTGAACATAGCTACTACCACACGCGATAGGATAGCTGGCACATTATTCATACCGAATGGCATGAATGTATACTGAAGGGATCCCCATTATGTCTCAAAGGTTGTCTTGCTTCTATCTTCTGGTGTGATTATGATCTGGGGATATCCTGAGAAACCATTTGTAAATGAGTAAGCTTCATGTCCTCCTACATTTTCCAGGATTTCATCAGAAAATGGGGTTGGGAATGGGTCATGTACGCAAGCATCATTCAATTTGTGCAGATCCAAAAAAATCCTTATTTCTCCCTTATATTTTTTGTCCTCAACCACCATAGGGCTCACCTAATCAAATTCTTCCACTAGTTCTATGATTCCTGCAGCAACCATTTTCTCCAATTCCTCTTTAAATTTATACTTATATTTTGGATTCAACCTATACAGGTGCTGCATCATAGGTCATGCATCTAGTTTCAAGGTAATCTTCATCACCCTGAGATCTCCTAATATCCCCTTTAGTTCATAAAATTTTGTAGGAAACGGGTCCTGATATTCAATCAATAACTCAACGACCTTTCCCACTGTGTCATCATCACAATAATCGTCGATCCTCGCTAATTTATGTTTTTCCTTTGAGCCAATATTAACTTGTTGAACCTTCAAAGGCTTAGTTACATCTAGTGACTCAATCATAGGTCTAGAAATTGTGCATTGTCCTTCAGATTCATGGATTGTAATGTTCCTTGGATCTTCCTCAATATCTTCAACTATTTTTTTTGGATTTCGGTAATTAACAATGTCATTCATCTGTGCATCCCATGCTGGAAAAGCGTGCTCAAAATTTAGTTTTTTGGTGTCAAATATGAACTCCTCAATATCCTGTAGTGCCTCATCCAGGCATTCAAACCCACTTTCAAAACTAAAGGCCTGGAGAAAAATTTCTATCAGTGCAGTCCATTCGTTGGTTCCTTGTTGCAGCTTAGTTTCAAGGTACCAGTCCGTAGGCACCTTCCCCAATGTGTGGATGAATATATTCACCCATTCGAGCCTCAGATCTGCGCCCCATGCTTCAGTCCATTTATCCAAATTTTTGTTGAAAATGCAGCAAGATGATGGAGCTTGGTGAAATGAAGTCGCCTTCACCAAGTGGGCCCGCAGGCAAATTCTGGCGCAAAATCTATTTTTAGACTATGTCTATTTTTAGACATATGGAGTATGGTTCGGGGATTCCAGTATGAGATTCTTGGAGCATTGGTCATGTTGGTAAAATATATGGGACTCTATTTTTTTGACCTATAGGTCGAAGAGGTCGAAGTCTATTTTTAGACTGCCTCTCCTAAAAATAGGGAAGTCAAATATTATTTACCCTTAATAATATTTGGACTATAAACTTCAGTTTACTCTCTTGGAGCACTTCAGTTCAAGCCTTGGAAGTGGCTCATGCATTTGACAGAGGAATTACGCTATTCCCAAGGGTTTGATGGCATCATGCATGGTTGACTTCAGTTAGGACTTCAGTGGCAGAAGTTTGGTGGAGTTAATGAGACAGCTAGTGGAGTTGTGTTCTGTTTATTTTAGTTGAGCTGGTTGAGATTAGTTTAACTAGCTAATCAATTAGTTATGAGTGGAGTGAATTAAATATTATTTAATTCATTAATTAGTAACTCATTATTCAACTCAAGAACACATCAGTTCACTACAGTGCATGATCAGTTCAGTGGAGACCAGTGAAAGAGATAGATGAAAGGGTGGAGTTAGCTATCAGTGGCGACATCAGTTGTGCATGAGATTTTCACCACACTTGGAGGAATTTCCCATGATGATTGCGATGTCAAGCCGAGGAGATTCTAACCTTGGATATCTATATAGACAGGCCTGGATTGCGCAATAGAGGCAAGGCAATTGGCGGTGAGTTTTGAACCAGTAACCTGTTCAAAACTGAGCTAGATTGTGTGTAACTTCATGAGAAAGTACTGAGTACTTGTGAGGAGTATTGTATTGAGTTTGTTACATGATTTCTCCATTATAATATACACAATAGATGCGGGGTTTTCAGCTATAATATTTCCCCATACATACTATGTTAATGTGTATGATGATTTGATGTGTTATCGCTTGATTTTATTTCCGCATGTTTGATGATCTGAGTGGAAGAGATTATGTGTTGCATATAAATTCGAATTGTATGTGATCAGGATAGTCTCGGTGGATAATTAATCATTATTCAGCAAATTTCTACATCGTATCGGAGCTATTGAAGCAGAGATTGATCATCACAGTGATTACAAACTTATTTCGGTAGACAGAGTCTGCATGCGGGCCAGGTAGCCTCCGGATTCATCTTTCTTCGGAAAGTGAAAGGTCTGGTAAATGCCCCTTGTAGTCGATCTCTATGCTAGAAATAATTTGTTCTCACAGATCTAGAGTGGTTGAGCTTTGAGGTGGAATTCGAAATTTTGCAGCAGTTTTTTTTTCTTGGTGCCAGTGTTGAAAATGTCTTTCAACGGTTTGCGACTCGAATATGCTCTTGAAGGCAATTCGAATTATGTTGCATGGAAGGATCACATGGAAGCAGTATTAGAAGATAATGGTCTGAAGGAGTTTGTAGATACGGATGTCCAAAAGCCCACTGATGCCGCTGAAGTTGATGCATGGCAAAAGAAGATGGCGAAATGTCGAAGGATCCTGTTGGAGGGCGTCAAGGATCATATTGTATCCAGCCTGCATGGAAAGGCTACTCCATATTTAATGTGGAAAGCTTTGACGGATCTATTCCAGAGTAAGAGTGACCAAAGGAAGCTGGCGCTCAAAGACAAGCTCAGGAACATCAAGATGGAGAAGGGCGACAGTATCGCTAAATACCTCACGAAGTTCACTCAATGCAGAAATGAACTGGGAAGTGTGGGAGTTACTGTCGATGAAGAGGATATGGTCGACCTGGCTCTCCTTGGTCTTCCGAAGGCTTGGCACTCATATCAAGATAGTGTCAATGGTCGGGAGAAGCTGTCGGGATGGGAGCGCCTTTGGGCGGATCTCATGCAGGAGGAGATAAGGAGGACTACTCGTGATGGATCTTCATCAAAGGGAGCTGATGAAGAAAATTGCGCTTTGGTGGCCAAAGCAAAGAAAGGGAAGGGTAAGAAAACCTCTCATTCTGGTGCAAAGGGAAAGAAGCAGGATATGGCGAAAGTGAAGTGTTTTCACTGCCATGATCACGGACATTATGCTACTAATTGTCCAAAGAAGAAGAAGAACAAGCAAGCGGGAAGATCTGCAGATGGAGAAGCTTTGGCTTCACAGTTCGAGCTTGACTTTTCACTGATTGCATGCTGGGTTTCAAGTGTGATGGGATCGGTGTGGTTCTTGGACAGCGGTGCGTCATTTCATATGACGGGAGATCGGGAGTTGTTCTCAGATCTGGAGAACAAAGATTTGGGTGTGCACATCAAGATGGGCGATGATGGTAGATACAGTGCGACTGGTATCGGTACCGTATCCTTTCAGAGGGAGTCTGGTAAACCCTTTGTCTTAAAGGATGTCATGCATGTACCTGGATTGAAGAAGAACCTGATTTCAGTAGCGATGTTGGAGGATAAGGGGTATGATGTGGTCTTCGGCGAAGGAAAAGCCTTCCTGCGCAGTAAGACTACTGGAGAGACCCGGAAGATAGGGGTTCGAACTCAGAACCTTTATCAGTTGCAGGTAGATGACTGCGCAGCTATGGCATGCAAGGCTGGAGATGTGGTGAGCCGGGATGATGAGGGCGAGCTATGGCACAGGAGATTGGGCCATCTTCACCATGGAGCTTTGAAGATTCTGCAGCAGATTTCTACTGGACTTCCTAAGGGCACCCTTGCGCAGTCAGATCAGTGCAAGGGGTGTACTTTAGGGAAGTATGTGAAAGCCACCTTTCACGAGAAGGATAGTCGTGCCACGACGATCCTTGAGAGAGTTCACACAGACGTGTGTGGTCCTTTCTCGGTTGCTTCGACAGCAAAGCACAAGTATTATGTGATCTTTGTTGATGATTTCTCTCGAAAGTGCTGGATCTTCTTCATGCAGAAGAAGAGCGATACATTCGCGAAGTTCTGTGAGTTTAAAGCACTGGTCGAGAAGGAGTCGGGGAAGAAGGTGATTGCTCTAGGGAGTGATAACGGTGGTGAATTCATCTCGGCTGAATTCAAGGAGTTCTGCAGCGCAGAAGGGATTCGGAGAGAGCTCATCGCACCCCATAACCCACAGCAGAACGGGGTGGCTGAGCGGAAGAACAGAACGATCGTGGGTGCTGCACGGGCGATGTTGCATGATCAGGGGCTACCCCTTCACTTGTGGGCTGAGGCATGCAATACAGCAGTGTATGTGCAGAACCGTTGTCCTCACAAGGTTCTTGGCATGAGTACACCAGAGGAGGCTTATTCTGGCAAGAGGCCTGATATTTCCCATTTGCGGATTTTCGGATCTTCTGTCTACATGCATGTGACGAAGGATGCAAGAAGGAAGCTGGATCCAACTGCTGAAGTTGGAATATTTGTGGGGTACACTGATACACCTCACAACTATCGGGTGTATGTGCCAGACAGTCGCAAGACTGTTGTGCGACGGGATATAAAATTTCGGGAGGAGAAAGCCATGCAGTGTTCGCTTGAGAGGGAGCTACACTTGCATGCAGATGAGGAGCTGTTAGTTCCTAAGGAGGAGCTTCCGGATGTGGATCAGCCACAAGAGGAAGTTTAGGAGGTGGAAGAAACCACCTAGGCAGCGCCAACCATCAGAGGGCGCATGCGCACTACAGAAGCTGAGCGACTGGCTCGGAATGCAGAGAAGGTTGTAGGACCACCTACAGCACAACGCAGACAGAGACAGTCACCGGATCGGTACACTGGATACATGGCTCTTATGAGTCAATGTGTTGTGACAGAGCCATCCTCTTTTGAGGAAGCTGTGGAGGAACCCGCATGGGTTGATGCCATGATCAAAGAATATGATTCGATCATCAGGAACAGTGCATGGGAGATTGTCCCAAGACCGGTGGGAAAATCAGTGGTGGGTTCGCGATGGATCTACAAAGTGAAGCAGGCGGCTGACGGGAGTGTGGAGAAGTACAAGGCGAGATTTGTCGCCCGTGGCTTTTCACGGATCGAGGGGATTGATTATGAGGAGACCTTTGCACCTGTCGCAAGGTACTCTTCCATACGGACGATCCTTGCTCTCTCAGCGCAGATGGGGTGGCACATTCATTAGATGGATGTGAAGACTGCGTTCCTCAATGGAGTTATTGAGGAGGAGGTGTACATAGAGCAGCTTGAAGGTTTCGAGATCTTCAGCAGTGAGTCGCATGTGTGCCGACTCAAGAGAGCACTGTACGGGCTGAAGCAAGCACCTCGTGCTTGGTACACTCGGATAGACAGCTACTTCACCGGGCTTGGATTCTCCAAGAGTGAGGCGGATCCAAACCTGTACCAGATTGTGGTGGAGGGAAAGCTGTTGATCATCGTACTGTATGTAGATGATCTGATTTTGACTGGCGACGAGCAGTTGATACTTTCATGCAAGGAGGATCTTGCACGAGAGTTTGAGATGAAGGACCTGGGCATCCTTCATTATTTCCTGGGATTGGAGATTTGGCGGCGCAGTGGAGGACTGTTTGTTTCTCAGGGCAAGTATGCCCGGGAGATTCTGGAGAGGTTCAACATGCAAGGCTGCAAGCCTGTTGACACTCCTCTTCTTGGTGGTTGGAGGAAGGAGGATGCTACTTCAGCGGAGGTAGTGGATGCCACTGTCTATCGACAGTTGGTGGGGTCGCTTATGTATCTGGTCAATACACGACCCGATATATGCTATGCGGTTAACCAGCTTTCGCAAGCTATGGTTAAGCCTACCAAGCTCTTTTGGAAGGCGGGCAAGCATGTATTGCGCTATATTAGAGGCACATCGAGATATGGTCTATGGTACAGACAGGAGGATGGAGCGAAGCTTTCTGGCTTCACTGATGCAGATTGGGCAGGGAGTCCAACGGACCGAAAGAGCACATCTGGAGGAGTTTTCAACATTGGGTCGATAGCAGTTTCCTGGTACAGCAGGAAGCAGAGATCCGTGGCACTCAGTTCAGCAGAGGCCGAGTACATGGCAGCTAGCTTGGCTGCATGCGAGGCTATTTGGATGAGGAAGATCCTCGTTGGATTGTTCGAGTTGCATTTGGAGCCTACAGTGATTTACTGTGATAACCAGAGTTGCATTAAACTCTCGGCTAATCTAGTATTTCATGATAGGTCCAAACACATCGACATCAGGTACCATCATATCAGAGATTGTGTTCAGCGAAGAATCATGATGCTTTCATATGTTCCCATGGAGGATCAGGATGCCGACATCCTGACGAAGGCGCTCACCAGGAGCAAGTTCGAATTCCACAGAGGCAGGATAGGGGTTGCAGATAATCCATATCTTGCTGAGAGGGAGTGTTGAAAATGCAACAAGATGATGGAGCTTGGTGAAATGAAGTCGCCTTCACTAAGTGGGCCCGCAGGCAAATTCTGGCGCAAAATCTATTTTTAGACTATGTCTATTTTTAGACATATGGAGCATGGTTCAGGGATTCCAGTTTGAGATTCTTGAAGTATGTGTCATGTTGGTAAAAATAGATGAGACTCTATTTTTGAGGTCAAAGAGGTCGAAGTCTATTTTTAGACTGCCTCTCCTAAAAATAGGAAGTCAAATATTATTTACCCTTAATAATATTTAGACTATAAACAGCAGTTTACTCTCTTGGAGCACTTCAGTTTGAGCTACAGAAGTGGCTCATGCATCTGACAGAGGAATCACGTGGTTCCCAAGGGTTTGATGGAATCATGCATGGTTGACTTCAGTTGGACTTCAGTGGCAGAAGTTTGGAGGAGTTAATGAGACAGATAGTGGAGTTGTGTTCTGTTTATTTTAGTTGAACTAGTTGAGATTAGTTTAACTAGCTAATCAATTAGTTATGAGTGGAGTGAATTAAATAATATTTAATTCATTAATTAAGTAACTCATTATTCAACTCAGGAACACATCAGTTCACTACAGTGCATGATCAGTTCAGTGGAGACCAGTGAAAGAGGTAGATGAAAGGGTGGAGTTAGCTATCAGTGGCGACATCGGTTGTGCATGAGATTTGCACCACACTTGGAGGATTTGTCCATGACAATTGCGCAGTCAAGCCAAGGAGATTCGAACCTTGGATCTCTATATAGACAGGCCTGGATTGCGCAATAGAGGCAAGGCAATTGGCGGTGAGTTTTGAACCAGTAAACTGTTCAAAACTGAGCTAGATTGTGGGTAACTTCATGAGAAAGTACTGAGTACTTGTGAGGAGTATTGTACTGAGTTTGTTACTTGATTTCTCCATTATAATATACACAATAGCTGCGGGGTTTTCAGCTATAAGCTTTCCCCATACATACTGTGTTAATGTGTATGATTATTTGATGTGTTATCGCTTGATTTTATTTCCGCATGTGTGATGATCTGAGTGGAAGAGATTATGTGTTGCATATAAATTCGAATTGTATGTGATCAGGATAGTCTCGGTGAATAATTAATCATTATTCAGAAAATTTCTACAATGTTTACACATATTTCCTTCTCTAGAATATGTTTCTCTCATTCTAGTATTTGGATGCTCAAATTACAGACGCATCATGTGGGTGCATTCTTCCCAGTTAGCCAAGTTTCCGTTATGTGTCTCCTACCATTGTGTTGGGGTTGAGCATAGTGCTATATATAGTGCATGAAATCTTTGTGCTTCTGGAACAAATTTTGAGGGTTCTTCTAAAAACAGGTTAACACTAGTCAGACCATCATAATACGACAATTCTTGTACCTTTGAGGATATGCACCGAAGAGATTTTTTCACCTGGTTATAACACAGCGCAGATACTTCATGCAGTCAGTTCTACTAGTTCTCTAGTTCCTCATCTGAATCTGAAAATAAAGAACTATCCTTCTCCTAGTTGATTCTTTCATCGACTATCAGGTTGACCCAATCATCGTCTCACACAGTCAACATATATATATGATCGAAATCATTATTTGCAGAGAATGGATCTGTATATCTTTCTCCTTTTCCCAAATCTAGGGGGACCACAATCCTGGTTCCATTATTCTCAAATACCATACTTCTGCACTCATTATTGATGATTGCAGCCATATCAATAGCCCAATCTAAACCGAACAGTGCAGGTTAGGGATCAATATCATCCAAAATTTGTATAACTTCAAAGTCTGTGAGAACCTTTACTCCTTCGATATCCACTCTAACATGCGATAGACTTCTAAATGGGATAATATTTTGTTTATTTTCCATGTGCAATTGGATCGTGGACCATTCTAACTTAGTTTGTCCCATTCATTTCCAAGTCTAGTTTTTTAAAGTATTAACATAAGATCCTAGATCTAGAATGACCCGATCCATCTCATATGCACCAATTTGAGTAGTCCAGCACATCTCTCATCCAGTTCTTTTTTTATTCTTATAGATCTTGTTAAAAACATTCTACTCCATATGAGGTTTTTCTTTCTTTGTGTAGTTGTATATCAATGCTTAGAGGTTATCGAATGCCTTATTATTGCACAATAATTTGATGCAAGCCTGTAGAAAGGGCTTTATCTATTCATTTTCCCTGACTACGTCCATAGGTTTACTTGATGTTGAGGCACCTACTTCTACTAAACCCTTTTTCGCTTCTATAAAGCTTTCTTTTTCTTGCTGTAAGTTGCATCCTTCCTTCTTCTTAGGTGCTTTTTGGATCTAGAGATCAACATCTGACTTGGTCCCTTTGTCTCTAGCAATGGTTGCACCACTCCTAGTGAAGACATTCACACTTGGTTCTTCTTTGCACAACTCCAATCTTACCATTTGAATGTTTTGAGTAGGAGTTTGCGTTTTATTTTCCTGCATATTTTCAATCAAAGAAGGACAATATTCAATGACATGATCAATTTTTCTATTGTACATGCAATATTGTAATGATGGATTTGGACAGTCACGTATATAATGATTCATGTCTCTACAATTGTAGAAGATGAGATGCCCCCTTCCTTGACCAGCTCCTCATACTCTTCCTCATCCTCTAGTTTGGAATCCAACATGCCTAGATAGGGAGGATGGCAAGGCAGGTTCAGCATGCATTCTATATAGGTTAGCTCGATCAATCACCAACTCAAAGTTGCGACAGTGTTGTGCGTCATGTCCCATCGATGATAAAAATTTGAAGAAAGGTCGCTTTAGTTCAGGCATATATTTACCAATCCTCAGACAATAGACTATCGTATGTATATAAATATATTGAAAAATTTCACACCATAAGCTAGGAGTTCCACTTGGTCCAGCCATGCTCTTTAGTAGGCTTGGTCCTCCAGCTTGCATATAGTCATTAAATACGGGGCACTAATCCTTGTGATGTCCTGCAACTTTGCAGCATATACACCATACATTTGCGCATGCCTCCTTACCCTTATCCTTGAATAGACTCTGTATTTATAAGTGAATTGCCTCCAACTAGATTTAGATTTGCTGAGTCTCAATCTGCACAATGGGTATCGATGAAGCTTATAGCTTCATTACAATCTCTACGACTTTGGTGTGCGTGGAAATTTTCTGTTGACTTAAGGGCTGGTGTAGATGAAGTATTAGGATGGAAATAAACCACTATTTGTGTTGGGTGTCATCAATATTAAATCCCCCATCACTAATAGTGCGCTTCAACCTTTGATCCTCATCCCATACGAATTTGTTCAATTCTTGGCGAATATCCTTCAACTCAGTTACACATTGTGCAAATGATTTCGGCCTCTTGAATTTTTCTTTTAGTGTGGCCTTCAGATTATCAATAGTTGCATTAATATTTGTCACTACATACCTTATGTACCAATTGAGTGCGTGATCTTGAAAATAAGTGGCCAGCTACGCTTTCTTAACATTTTCATTATTAACATGTTGCGCTGTCCACACAACGTTAGTGACAAACTAGAATTCGTATGTATCTTCATTCCCGATACCATGAAAAGTAGGTAAATTCATGGAGGTGGCCATCTTAGCGCATGTTGGTGGACGTGGATGTGGAGGTGGAGTGGATAGCTTGTTAGAGTGAAATGATTTTTGGAAGTGGAGTGGATGTGATCTGAATTATGGCCAACAACCCAAGACTATTCTAATCTTTCACTACTTCTTCTCTAGAGCGTGCAGATTCAATAGGGCTACTAGTTTTTGATTCCTCGTCACTGTTAGAATTACCCTTGAGAGGACTAAAAATAAAACCTTCTTCTAGATCTACTTTGTAAGTTCTTACACTACGTGTAGTTTGGCCTCTGCGGGACATTCATTCAATATGATTGCACAAAATACCCTTTTCACACAATAGAATTTTAATCCACAACTTCAGAGAGCACAGGAACTTACCTCTAGGACCCTTAAAAAACCTTCGGTCAACTTCAAAATACGGTACAAATTGATCAATAACAAATTCTGTCACAAATCCTCCTAGAACATGATCGATCCAATGATATACCAAGTGGGTTATCTTGTTGCTAGTCTTCTCTAATTGTTTTACCAACTCCAAGGTCCACTGAGTGAGCATCATCCTTTGCACAGGTCTAGAATTCAGTGAGCCAATAAAACCACTCATTAAACTCAGTCGCAAAGGAAGCAAATAAAATTTCGTGGACTTCTGTATAGATATACTTTTGTGTCTAATATTTGGTAGACAATTTAGAGCTTTTGTTTTCTTGGATCGCAAATTCAATTATCTTCTTATCGTGCCAGTATTGTAATTTGTTCCGCGTCAAATGCCAATACATAAAATACCCCTCTAAATTTTCCTAGTCCTGGAAATGAAACCATTTTTTGGCTTGAGGGGTCTTGATCCAGGTTTGGAGTTATCGCACAATGAACAAGACCCTCCAACTACTGGCCATTTTGGTAGTGATCTTCTTCCACAGATCAAAGTCTCAGCCGAAGTAGTATGGGGGGGTGCTGGAACTAGGTTTCCACACCCTAAGGAAGCTTTTGATGTAGTTTCCCTAATCAGAGTTAATGAAGATAATATAACATATTCATACATGCACAATAAATAGATCTAATCCTTCTGTAGATTATCAAAAAATACTCTAATATATTTTGCGCACAATATACTTCATTCAGGTCTACTCATCAACTGATATTTGTGTAGATGAAATTAACCATTAACATAAGTAAATGTGAAATAGAAAAATAGATTGACAACAAATAACATATAAGAAAATCACATAAGGGTCCATGTTTTCCAAAATTTCTTCTTTATTAAGAGATATTTCAATTCAATACATTCATTTCTTTTGTGCACACATCCAACAGAGTTTGCACACAATTAGGACTTAGGTCTCCGCACACACAACCAACATGAGGCTTTCTACCTAGACAAACCCAGACTTGGATCACAAAATTAAATAACCATTCATATATGATATCTTGATATCTTTAATCAACTCAATCCTTACTTATTTATACTTTCATATACGCACACATACCATGGTATCAAACCATGACTTGAGACTCATGGTTTTTCCCTTTAAACCCATTATAATGATTAAGGGAATTTGACCCACCCCAAGTCCCCTTTGACTATTTGCATGTAGTGTGTACAAAAAAACTTTGAAATAACTAAACCCAAAATTGACCCGAGGGGACCATGCTCCAACAACAAAAAAAGTTGCATCATCAAGACAATAATGTTTAAAGTGGACTTTCAGAAGATGCTCAGTTAACTTGTCATACCAAGTTTGTGGTGCTTGCTTGAGACCATACAAGGATTTTAGAAGGTTTCGTGCTTTGTGTTCTTGATCCTTCGAAAAAAATCCTTCTGGAAGGGACATAAAAACATTCTCTTTCAGATATCCATTCAAGAAAGTAGTTTTTACATCCATTTCATGGAATTTCTGACCATTTCGAGCTACCAAGGAAAAGAGTGTCCAGATGGTAGCCCATCTTGCTATGGGGGAAAAATTATGCTCATTGTTGACTTGTTACTTCTGTGAGAAACCTTTTTCCATAAGCATGGATTTGTGCTTGTCAAGTGCACCATCAAATTTATACTTCTTCATGTTGACCCACTTGTAGCCTATTGGTTTGGTTCCAAATGGAGAATCAGCAAAATTCCATGTGTCATTTTTTATCAAGGCATCATATTATTTCTACATTGTTTCTTTCCATTCATTATGAGAAGTAGATTATTTGAAGGAATTTGGTTGAAAATAAGAGAAATTCAGTTCACAACCATATGAAACATCCATTTTTTCTAGTTGTGCTTCTTTTTCCCGTATTTCCAATATCATCAAGATGAACACTTTCAAGTGTTTTTGTCAACCATTTTGGAGGACCTTTCTGAGATGGCATATGATTCTTAGTTGACTGTGCTGGGGTTGAGTCGATATTTAATCTCCAAATTATGTCAATCACATCACTCAAAGTGTCATCAGTGGATGGAGCTTCATGTGGGGGAGAGAGTGCTTCAAAAGAATATTCCTAAGAATGATCGAGTTTAGGAATATCCCCTTCAATATGTGGAAAATCATTATTAATTTATTGAAAAGACTTTGCATGTCCGAATTTGTTCAAGCGATCAAGTTGTTACTAAACAACATTGTCAGTCTTGGAAGATTCAAGAAATATCACATCTCTAAATAATACAAACTTCTTATTAACTTCATCATAGAGATGGTATTATTTGGAGGTATTTGAATACCCTGAGAAGATACCATTACGACTCCTTGAACCAAGTTTGTTTCTTTGTTCCTTAGGTATTAAGGCATAACAGGTGGAACCAAAGACCCGTAGATCCTTTACCGAAGGAATGTGGCCATACCACATTTCATAAGTAGTCTTGTTTCTAATAGCATTAGATGGACACATATTATTTATATACAGATCAAATAGAAATGCATCAACCCAAAACATTAGTTTAACATTGTTGAAAAACATCATGGAATGTACCATATTTAAGATTGTCTTGTTCATTCTTTCAGCTAGAAATGCATCAACCCAAAAAATTAGTTTAACATTATTGAAAAACATCATGGAATGTACCATATTTAAGATTGTCTTGTTCATTCTTTCAGCTACTCCATTCTGTTGGGGATTATACGACACATGTCTTCGATGTTTGATACCATGTTAGCGAAGATAATTTAGAAATTCATTTGAAGTGTATTATTTTACATTATCACTGTGAATAGAGCCAATATGATATTCTTCATAATTTTCAATCTATGCATGAAAGTTATTGAATGTTTGAAAAGCATTATATTTTTTCTTCAATAAATAAACCTGACAAATTTTGGTGTAGTCATCAATAAATTCCATCATATGTTTATTACCATTTCTAGATGGAAAAAGAATTGGGCCACATAAGTATGAATGAAAAAGTTCAAGTTTTATATGTGCTCTGGAATGAGAATTATGAAAATACTATTTTCTATGCTTTCCTAGAATACAAACATCACATTGCTTAAGTTTCCTAGGAATTTTAGGAAAACAACTAACACCATTTTTTGTCAAGTTCAAGTGTCCAAAACATGCATGCCATAAAATAATTGATGGAAATTTACCTTCATCATAGTGAGAATCGTATGAAATATTTTGTGCACAAGAAGAGGTACCTTGCAGCTTCAAAAGTCTATCTTATTCTTTCCCCGCCATGATAAGTGAGTGATTTGATTATTTTATGAACTTAACTTTTACATCAAATATATGAATGGAGTGTCCATGTTGGTGGATGTGGACCAAATACAACAAGTCTCTCCTCAATTCTGAGAGGTATAGAAAACCATGTAGAAGAAAGTTTGGAAGACAAGGAAGTTTGCTCCTGATGGTGCCATACCCTGATGGATTGAGTTTTGACTTATCTGCAAAATATACTAATACATAAACATTGTTAGTGAATTCTCCAAAAGATATCTTCTAATGTGGCAAGTTGCTCCTGAATCATGAAACCAATCATCTTTTCACGAAGCAAGTGAAGAATTAAATAAGTGTTTAGTTAATCCAATGTTTCAATGTTCCACAACATAGTGAGTGGATTCAGTTGCTTTACCTTTCCCTTCGTCATTGAAATGTGCCCCCCTGCCTCTAAAATTCCTTCTTTCTCATCCTCTTTGGTCAAGTTTTCCTCTAGAAGAATCTTGTGCATGATTCTTATCTCTATGTGGAAGACACACAACTTCTTAAGAAGATTGAGGAGTTGTCTTCTTCCCATAACCCTTCTATCTGTTAGGAAACTTATTCTCAAGGGAGTCAAAGGTAGTATCCTTTAGGTTTCGAATTGCTTGATATGAATCAAGAAAATGTGAATAAGTGGAATATTTCCTTCACATAAGCTATGACAGGAATGTCTATTTCAACAGTAGTGGTTTTTATATCCTGCATAAGGAATCTTACTTCTTATGCTAAAGAAAGAGGGTCATCATTTTTCAATTCAAGACTGAACAATTTAATCATCAATTCAACAACTTCAAGTTCAAAGTGTGAGTGTAATATTCCCATTTTAGCACATGGCTAAATGGAATATTAAAATTTTTCTCTTATCACCTAGCAGCCAAATAAATGGGTAATGAGGCCCATGTCTATTGAAAACATGAATAAAATCCCCCACATATGGAAAGGGATAGAAAATTTAACTTTATTTTGCACCCTCAAGTGTGAAAAGGGGCAAATGCATGAAGACAAGGTCAGGTTTGACCAAGTCAACAACATTGCCATAGGAGGAGTGGCTTACTTTGGAAGACAATGCAGGAATTGAGGAAGAGGATATTTGGTGGAGGAAACCCTAATGGATAGGGCCCATAGAGAGAGAGCCTTCACTTGTTTAAAAGGATGGCAAGGCAACCATTGTTTCTCATGCTTGGATTATTCATTTCACGTCTATTCAGACATTGTGCATTCTTTTGTTGTTTAGAAAGAATTTCCAGGGAATTCCTGTTTAGGATTCCTCCTCCTTCTTGAGAGGCCTCTTGAAGGATTGTTCTTCATTGTCCACATCTCTTGGCTCAAGTCCAAAGCTTCTGCTTTCAGATACTGCGTTATTTCTGCTCAAGTATAACACAGTGTTGCTGGGGTGTTGCAGTGGAGGATATCATATACCATTTCCTTGGCTCATATGTCAGAGGAGGGAGCTTCTATTCCTCTAGGAGGTTAGTGAGGGAGATCCAGGAGCATATTTCAGATCATTGGCATCAGGACAATCATTAATCTTCCCCAACAATGCAGTCCCTTCTCTAGATTGTGTTATTTCTGAGTGTATTTGTGGTGGGGACTTGCTCCACATGTTTGGAGGGTGAGATCTTAGGTGAGAGGATCATATTTTCACTCTATGGATCCTTTGGATGAGATTTAGCCATCTATTGTAGTAGCATCAACTATCTACATCCATTTCCAGTTTTGAGTTGCTGTAGCTACCCAAAAACTCTGACATTTCTGCAGATTTTCCATTTTGTACTTATTTCAGCCAATCCTTTCAAGGATTGTGTATTGTATGTTTCCAGGGGTTGAGATATTTCTCCCCCTTCTTATTTGAGCTATTTATTTTCATATCTACATGTTATTGACATTTTTCAACAGTTCTCCTTCAAGGATTGCACAGTCATAGCTAGGACTTCTCTTGTATAGCAGTATTTCTCCATTTTCCATGTATATGTTTCATTGAGGCTGCATTGCCTAGCTTGAGAAATAATTTCCTTAAGATCGTGTATACATTTTTTGCTGCTATAATCTAATGTAATGGTTATGTGGATCTTCTGGCATTTTGGTTTTAATGCATTCACTGCTATTTTCCAGCTCATGTTTATCTATTGCTGATCTACACATTGGTAATATCTTGAGATATTCCCTTTTGTGTAGTTGTTCCTAATCTGGAACATTACAGTGTTATCAGAGCATGATCTATGGCTTAGCCTGTGAGTCTCAGCCAAAGAAGATCGATATGATGAAAAAGATGAGTTTACTCTCATCTATTTTCAGATCCAGAGGAGACCTCTCTAGGTCAAGAAGATTGAAGAAGGAGAAGAGGAAGGACCATGCACTTCCTATTCTCACAAAGAAGAAGACCAGAAGCATGAAGAACACTTGGAATTCAAAATTCTAGGTGAGTACCTTGCTGAATACTGAGAAAAACCTAGAGCCTTCCAAGAGACTCTAGCTTTTCCATAATTTATTCAGCAGAAAGAAGAAAGAAGACCCCACAGCTACGGGATGATGAGAGGCAATAGATTTCTATTTTCCACATTTTATGGATCACTCACATATGCAGCAGAGGTTTGGGTGAAGAAGCTAGAGGCTTTCTTTTTACTACATCATGTATTAGACAGAGAGGCTGTAGAAATTACAGCACTGCACCTTGAAGGTGAGGCAAAGAATTGGTGGATCAACCATCTAAGCCATACAAGGGTTTCTACTCTTGTTGAGTTTTCTCAGAGCTTGATCAGGAGGTTTGGAAAAAAGAGGGAGGAGCCCTCACCACTAGTTGATGAGGCATGTACCAGCGTTGTTGAGTCCATGGAGGAGCAACCTTCATCTTCAATAGTTTGGGAGGCCAACACTTATGGGGAGGAAACTCTTGCAGCCTGTTGAAGCCTAGAAAATCTCTGCTTCAAACATTAGGGAAAACCACCCGGTCGGGACCTTAGGACAGCTCCTTTTCCGTTTGGTATGGTGGCTCCGACTGGATTTAAAGGACCAGTTTCCTTATAACTAATGGGTTGGTGATGGGTTGATTTGGATGAGTGAAAGTGGGACTAAATTGACCGAAATAAAACTATCTAATTTAAACTAAATACTGATAAAGAAATTTTAACACTAACCCGAGAAATTATATGTGGATACAACTTAAGATTATTCCAATTTAACAATAACCATAAAAATGTATTATCATTTAAATCGAAATGTGTAGCAACAAATAAAGATAACTCTGTTTAAGAAATTAAACAGAGTTGTATTAACATATTGCATTCATCATAATATATCATCTACATGTACTTATAAAAGATAACATTTCAATTATACTCAGAAATGATATATAAAGAAACGTTGTGAAAACCAAATATATATGTAAATGATAGCAATTTTAAAAAGAATATCATAAGACAAAAGAAATCAACAGTGAATAGATAGAAATACCTTATTCATCTTGAAGGCTTTCAAATGAAATCTGATACTCTAATCCAGTAATTCTGATGCAAAATCAAATTCCAAGGTACATAAATGCAACACTTCAAAGATAATTCCGCATAAAATCACCAGATGTGATCACTTTAAAAAAAATATTAAGCCAATGGAGTACAGAAATGTAATCTCCAAGTCAAAATATTAAAATCCAGGACCCTTCTCTAAATGCACGAGAAGGGTTTAAATACTACTTAGCTAAATCTAAAAATAGTCTATTACAAAAATTTAAGGATTCGGTTTAATGACCGTCCTTTTCCTAGGCTAAAATACAGTAAAATTAAAACTAAATCTAAAAAATAAAGACTATTAACTAACTATTTATGAACTTGATCTTTAAACTTGCAAGCATCTAGCATAGTTTTGAGAAGATGTGGTTGACCGACTTCAGAATTCAATTGTCCTGAAAAGACAGAGTCGGCAAGTGTAGGCGCAATCTTCTCTGTAGAATTGATGATACAATTAAGCGCACTGTGCTGACTGTGTGGCTTCACTAAGTATGTCCAGTATGAGTCCCAATTTAATCTTGTCAGCCCTTGAATTGATTTTGCTCTTTCTTTTGCCTTTTGCCTCCATTCTGTTTGCAGTTGATGTGCCTGTGGGAGATATCCTGGAACAGTTTCTGAAATCAAATTAGCTTTGTGTAAATTATCATTTACACAATCAGTAATAGTGTTTGCCGCTGTAGCCGCCTCCTCTGCTGCCTTCTCTGCCCTTCTTATTTGTGCATCCCAGTTATTGAACAGTATTTATTTATGGTTTTCATTAATAATGGGTGTACCAGCTTTTCTGTCTTCTTCTGTTTTGTGCATTCTCCTCTTCCTTTTTCTCATATCATACTTCAGCTAAGGTAGTTTCTTCTTTATATATTCGACCTTTCACAGTAGTTCTTCTCTTTGCCAAACATGCTCCACATATTTTTGTTACTCAGCATTAAATGCCTTGAATTTTGTCAATGTTTCCTCATTTTTTTTTACAGTTATTTCAAGTCTCTTCAACTCCCGACTTTTCTAAATAAGAGCTTTATGTTTCCCTAAGAGCTCCTGATCTTCAACAGCTTTTTCAGTAACTTCTAAAAGCTCTATAGGGGATAATTTTGCAAACTCACATACCTTATCTTGTGGTAGAAACTGCGTCAAATTGCCCAGTTGGATATTGAACTTGTGAACGACGTCTGAAATATTTTTTTTGGTACTGTCCGCCCGTGTTTGTTTTTTTCTTCAATGGTTCATCTCTTTTGGTCCACGCCTGTGTGCATTATGAAAAATTCGCATGTTCTCTGGCAAAATCTTCCATGAATTGCTTATTATAAGTCACCTGAGGTTCTGGCAACTTATACATCAGCCTCACATCTTCCATGGTGAATGACCCGATTAGCTCTTGAGATGGAGTTCTAAATTGCCTGTCTGAAATATCTATGTTGTCTAGCACCCATTTCACCATGTTTGTATATGGGAGAATCCTCGGCCTTGCCGCTATCCTATGCAGAAATGAACAAGCCAGTTCTTTGAGAGTTGCCTCAGACGTATTACTGGAACTTGCTGTAGCTGCAACTTTTATCACCACATGATTTTCTTCTTCCAGAAAATTATACATTCCTTCCCATGTGGTTATACCAGCATCCTTATTGCAAGAGGTGTCTGCATACAGTGAAGCCATTTCTCTATTTTCAGAATTCGAGCTCTTCTCCTTCTTACCCATAATGTTCTGTGAAAGCTTTGTATAGACGTTTGCTCCTTTGTGCCTGCGTTTTACGAGTTAAATGAGAGTAATGGCATAAGAAAGGTGATGAGATAGTTTTAAATGCAAAGGCGGATGAAATATATTATTATAACGTGAAACGACTTTTAATCAAAACAAAATCTCATTTACCATTAATTGACAATCCATTCATTTAATCCAATCATTAAAGCGCATAACAGATATTGATATATGGGAAGATTTCTTTGAACAACGCGCTTTTATGAATCTGCGACATTGCGATCTACGCAATATCGCAATATCGCAATATTGCAAAACGTAACCATCGCAATTTTGCAAATAGCGCAAAAGCGCAAATTGCGAAATATCGCAAAAGCGCACATCGCAAATATCGCAAAAGCGCACATCGCAAATATCGCAAAAGCGCAAAATTGTAAATAGCGCAAAAGGTATTCGTTTAACATTTCTCTTTTCTGCGCTATGCGATCTGCGACCAATATGTTATTGTATAGGCTTTTGGGATCGCATTATCGCAAAATCGCAAAATCGCATTTTCAGTTTTACAAAAGATATATACCATTTTGCGATGGATGTGCTATTTTGTTTAAAGAACAATTTTATTGTAATCTATCATAAACTTAAGTGTTTCTTAAGGTTCTTTCTAAGGTATTTCTCTAAGTTTATGATAGAAAGTTTTATTTGAAAAGGAAAACAAATCCTAATTAATTTTTTGGATTTTTTAACTAAGGGTCCCCATTTATTTAGTATTATTACTAATATTAAATAAAAGGGGGGTTGTTGCTGGTCACAACAATTGGCAATTCACTGAAAGAAACAGTTATCTCTGAAAAAATAAAATGAACACTATATTTCTAGTAAATAAATATTTTTAAAGAAAATGAAAACTATATTAGGATATTTTAAATAAAATCTAACTATGAAAAAGAAATAAAAATCATTCACAATTTCTTTCTAATTCCTTAAGAATAAAAACATTTTTTGGGTTGTCTGAAGCTTTGATTGGTGTTAATAATGAAGTAAGTGGATTTCTCCAAGTTTTGGGTTTATAATATACTCTATTGCCATAGGTATTGCCTCTACTACCTGCAAACGTTCATAGTCTTGACAGGGTTACCTTTAAACCATTAACCATTCATTGTCCCATCCAACTAAAATTATGACTTTTTAAAAGATAAATTCATAAGACCTATTATCTCATGTTTTTGTCTTTTACTTATTTTTATTTTTAAGAGCCATTGTTCTGGTTTGGTAGCCAGTTAATAACAATGCCATTCATTATTTATAATTAAACTGAACAAGATGGCTCGTGATGAGACCCCTTGTCTTATATTTATAAGCCATTACCCTGTTTTGGTATGCAGTATTGGTAATGTCAGTTTTATTACTCCTTATGAACATGGTAAGTCAGCTCATAATGAGACCTCTTATCTCTTAAATTTTCATATAATTTCTTAGAATTACATTCTAAAGAATCACAACTTAAATGGATGGGGTGAAATAGTTTTATCCTTAAGAATTAATGGATGACAATTTTCAGAGTTTTTTGAGTACCAAGACTTTGAAAAATCTTTACTTTTATAGATAACCTTTCTCTGCTCAATAAAATTATAATGATTTACATTCTCCTCAAGTTTTCAAAAGATCCTGCAAATGATTGAAATAATCTTTCAAAGTTTAACATCTTATTTTAAACTATCCAAAAACTGTGATCATCTCTTTAAAAATTCTTATTTACACAAAATAAATATTTATAATATTTTTCCTAAGAAATTTTCCTAAATAGTAAATAGTCAATTATAGACTTATTAACAACCTTTATTTGCAAAAACAATAAAAAAAAATTTCAGAAAGGAATATGTACAGTTTAAGAAGGGGTTACCTCCTTATAAAAAGAATTTCTTCAAGATAAGCCCATTTACAGGAAGAGATTCTCTCTTACCTGTCAGATCTTGGAGTATGAATGTATTTGAGCCTATCTTTTCAACGATCTGAAATGGTCCAAGCCACATTCTCTGAAAATTGGTATGTTTACCTTTTTCTTCATGTGCTTTATCCCATTTCAGAACAAGATCACCAATTGACAAAATTTTTGAGCCGGTAGAACTTGCATCAAAAGAAGATTTTACAAGCTGTTGATGTTTTTCATGAATAATTTTTGCTTTATCTCTATCTTCTTCTAGTTTAAGGATTTGATCTTATCTCAATTGAATGGATGAAGAAGGATTTTCTTCAATAAATTGCACTAGGGCTAATGATGGAAGAGCTAAATTTGATGGTATCACAACTTATTTTCCATAAACTAAATTGAAAGGTGAAGTTCTTATTGAAGCGTTTTCAGTGATACGATCAGCCCATAATGAAAATATTAAAGACTTGTGCCAATTCTTTTGACTTTGATCAATGGTCCTTTTAATGATTTTGATAAGATTTTTGTTAGTGGATTCAACCAAACCATTACCTTGTGGATAATAATTTGCTGAATATTTCAATTTAAAACCTCTTTTGACTGCAAATTCTATTAAACTATTTCCAGAGAAGTAAGATGCATTATCAAAGACTAGAGCGTTAGGTACACCAAACCTGGTTATGATGAATTGATCTATGAAATCAATAATTTCATCAGAATTGGCTACCTTCAACGAGATTGCTTCTACCCATTTTTTAAAGTAATCAGTTGTAGTAAGGATGTACTTGTGTTGTTTGGAAGAATGAGGTACTATCTCACCAATAATTTCAAGCCCCCATTGTTCGAATGGTTGCTCAATACTCACTGGTTGCAAAGGAAAAGCTGGTTTCCTTTGTCTTCCACTTGCAGTTTGACAAATTCTGCACTTCCTTACGTAATCATGCGTATCTTTAAAAGGGTAGGCCAGTAATAACCAGCACGAATTATTTTGCGAGCTATGGTATCACCTCCAAAATGACCTCCTGCTGGTCCATCATGCAATTCCTGCAAAACCTTTTCAGCTTCAGTCTTTTCAAGACATCTTAATAAGATTGAATCATAATTTTTTCTGAATAACACATTATCAATGATCTCATATTTAATAGCCTTTAACCTTAAAGCGCGTTTACTCTTATAGCTGAGATTAGAAGGATCATACCCATTTTTCAAGTAATAGATAAGATCAGCATACTGAGATTCAGAATCTGTAACACTTATCTGGCCTACTTGAATATCTTGATTTGAATATTGATTTTCTGGTATGTTATGAGTTCCTGCCAATAATTTGCAAAAACCTTGTCCTCTAACAATCTTAGCTAGTTTAATATCAACATCATATTCTTGCATGGCTGTTACCCAGTTAGCTCTCTTTTCTCCTACTTCTTTTTGAATTAATAATTGCCTCACTGCAGAGAATGGGACAATGATTTTTGTATGTGTTTTCAAGAGAAAAGGTCTGAAATGTTTGATTGATTTAAACACAGCAAAGGCTTGTTTTTCAACATCGGAATAATTAAGGTCGGCTCCTTGCAAATTTGAGCTAAAGAAGGAAATTGGTGCCTCAATTTTCTGATCATTGAGCTGTGTTAAAACAACTGCATAAGATGTTCCGGTGTCCATAGTATACAAAGTAAAATCTTTAGAAAAACCTGGGGTATTCAATGCTGGTGCATTAATGATCGCTTGTTTGATTGCCTCAAAGGATTCTTTTTCTTTATGCCCCAATTTGAATATTGAATTCTTCTTGATCATATTTTGCATAGGTAAAAAAATTAAAGAAAAATCAGGAATGAATCTTTTTACAAAATTGATCTGTCCAAGAAATGATTGCATGGATTTTTTGTTATGAGGTAAAGAAATATCATAAATTTCTTTCACTCTATCTGGATCAATATATATACCATCTTTTGACACAACAAATCCTAAGAGTTTTCCTTCATCCAAAGCAAAGAAATATTTCTTTGGATTTAAGGAAATACCAAACCTTCTACATCTTTCAAATATTTTCTTTAAATCATGTAGATGATTGGCTCTCTTTTTTGAAAATACTGTTATGTCATCAAGATAAACAACAATTGATTTATTGATCAGACCTTTAAATGCTATGTCCATGGCTCTTTGGAAAGTTGCTCCTGCATTTATTAGACCAAAAGGCATTTTATGATAAGCATAAGTTCCCCATTTTGTTCTGAATGTTGTTTTCAATCTGTCATATTGATGAACTAAAACTTGATTATAGCCTGAAAATCCATCAAGAAAGGACATAAGTTCAGAACCAGCTACCTTTTGAAGTATCTATTCCATGGTTGGCAATGGGAAATTGTATTTTAAACATGCCTGGTTTAAGTTTCTAAAATCAATACAGATTCTTATATCACCATTCTTCTTCCTTACAGGTACCATATTGGAAACCCAATTGGAGTGCCTTACAAGAAAAATGATTTTGGCTTTTAAAAGTTTATTAAGTTCTGATTTGATTTTTCCTTCGAGATTTGGATGAACCTTCCTTAACTTTTGTTGAACATGTTTAATATCAGGAAGCATTGGAATTGTGTGTTGAATAACCGAAGTATCATACGTTTTTAAATCATCATAATTCCAAGCAAAAACATTTTTATATTTGTTCAAGAGTTTAATGAAAGCATTCCTTTCCTCTGGTGTTAAATTGAGTCCTAAATTAACGTTTTGAGGTTTAGAATCAAAACCAAGATTTACTAATTCAAACTTCAAAGTGGAACTTTGAAGTTTAGTATTAGTGACTTTCTTGAATCTTTCTTTAATATCATATAAGTCCTCTAATTTAACAACAGATTTTGGAATGGGATTTTCATTTCCTTTTGAAGCAATTTGTAAATCATGATCATTCTCATCAATAATTTTCTCATCATATGATTTCTCTGAAGTCATGAAATTTAAAATATCTTGATCATGATAGAAAACTCCCCAATTTGTAACATTATCTGGGACAGATGGGCGAAAAATCAATTCTACAGAAAACCTATCAGGACTGCAATCTGCAGCAGGAAGGAGTTTGGATGCAACATTAGATAGCAAGTCAGCTGATGTATTTGATTCCTAGGAATAGGAGAAATATTGAATGCTAAAAAATGAGTGGTAAGATCTTGTACTAGGGTTTGATAGTGTTTAAGATGTCCTGAAAGGTAATGAATAGTATTCCTAAATTGTTTTATAACAATTTCAGAATCACCAAAGACTTTCAAGTATTTAACATCTAACCCTATAGCTTTATAAAGTCCTTGAACTAAGGCTTCATATTCTGCGGTATTGTTCATACACTCAAATTCTAACCTACATGATAGCATGGTTTTCTCTCCATCTTGATCAATTAAGATGCACCCTGCTCCAGCTCCATCACTAGACTTTGATCCATCAAAATATAACGAACAAAATAATGATTTATCTATTGGCTTATCTACAATTATATCAGAAATATTTACAATTCTGGAAGAATCAGATTGTGAAAAATTTTCTATTTGAGAAAAAAAAGTATTTACAGAAAAAGGTGATTGAGGTGCTTTGAAGTTTCCAAGAAATGATTCAGCAGAATAACCTCCAAGAATATTGTTGTTGAATGGCACAGGCTCATTAGGTTGTTCAAATTCAGTGACAATGTGCGTCATATGTTTTTCTCGTTCAACTTTGATTTGATTTGGTTTCCCTTTGTAGGGAAGCCACATATGTGAATAATCGGTTGAGATATAACCATTAAGTTTCATAGACCAGTCCCTGCTTAATATTAATCCATAGAATTCAGGAATATCTGCAATCAAAATATGAATTCTTTGGACAATCCTAGGATCGGAAGCTAATCTGATAGTAACTGAATTGATTTCTCCTACAACTTGAACTTTAGAGCGATCCAATTGAACAATATGAACTGCTGATTTCTATGGTTTGATATTCAATTTGGCACAAACAGAAGTAGGCATTATATTAGAGGAAGCTCCAGAATCAATTAAACAATTATGCAAATTTTTATTGTACATTTCATAAGTCAAAAGAAAAGGAGGAGTCTAAGAATTTGACTTTTCTCCAATGAGCATGGTATCAGTAGCATCTACCTTGTCTGGTGGCTTACCAGCTCCTCTAGTTGCTTTTGCAACTACACCACTTGGTAAAGGAGCAATTGGTGTAGCGTTTAATTCTTTCAATAGCAACTTCTGCTGGTGTTTTAGTTTGCTGAGTTCATGTAAGGAAATGTTGGCTTTAATCTTTTTCATGTCTTCAACAATGTTATACTCCATAGGATCTGACACCACTAAAGTCTTTGTTGTTGATGAAGGAGGATTAGAAGATGATGGTTGATTTTGAGTAGGTAATGGAGAAGCTTTCTTTGTAGGGGATTTGTCTTTGGTACTTGGAGTTGTAATTTTCTTCTTTGGAGCTGTTTGTACAGGCTCTGATGTAGATTTACTCCTAGTACTTACAGGCATAGCTTCTTGTTCTACCTCACTATCAGAATTAGGGAGAATAAAATCCCACATTCCATGCAATTCAACTATTTCTTCATTCTCATCTTCCTCATCTGATACTAAAGACATATCTTCTTCTTCTTCCTCTTCTTCTGATTCTGCATTAGAGATTGCATTAGGAGGTTTAGATTCAACTTGGTTTCTTCTGAAATTTCGGAATGGTTTTTTAGTAGAAGTTTCAGCTACTTGTTTTTTAATTTCAACCATTTCATTTGACATGGTTTTAAGGACTTTCTATAAACCTTCCATATCGTATGGGTCTTTGGTCTTTTTCTTTGAATCATCTTTGAAGCTAACTTTCTTTGATTTCCTTTCCTCAATAGCATTTTTCTTTTCTAGAGAAATAATTCATTTTTCTACTGCAATAGCCTCTTTCATATTTTCGGCTAATGTAGGTTTTGCAGCTCTATCTACAAAAATTGCTATGTTTGAGGGTAAGGCAGTTATGTACCATTCACTTATGACTTGTTCACTAGGCCTTGAATCTATGTGAATTTTGTTCAAGAGTTTGTTGAATCTAGCGTTGAAATCTTTAATGGGTTCCTTGGGTTCTGCTTTCAAATTTGAGAGATCGTTGATTAAAGTAGCTATTGATCTGTCATCTCCAAATTTGGTTAAAAAATGATATGCAAAAATGGCCCAACTTGTTATGGATCCTGAAGGTAATGAAAAGTACCAGGATCCTGCTGCCCCTTGAAGAGTATAAGGGAATAGTCTGACTACAACATCTTCATGTACGACTCCATTCAAATTTACAGCCAGCATAAAGTTATTGATATGTTCTTCAGCTTGAATGTTAAGATCTGGGCTAAACTTTGGAAGCCATTTTCCAGGATTGTCAGGTAAATCATGTAAAGGTGCAGCCATGTTGACAGCCCCTGGAGTAGCCCATGGTCTAGCCATTATTGGAACAACTATTGGAGGAGTAGTAGAGGCTGGTGGTGTTTGAATAGAAGTTGTTGGAATAGATGATGTTGAGATTGATGATGATTGAGGAGATGATGTGGAAACAACTGTACTTTGTTGAGTTGGGATTTCGGAAACAGGTAATTGAATATTAGATGTTGAACTTATATCACTTACTGATTCCGATTGAGTTTTTCTTGTTTTGACTCTACTAGGTAAAGAGAATTCTTTTGGAGAAATACCAAGTTTTTCACTTTGAAGCCTAGTAAGAGGTTTCGAAGAAACAAATTTTGAAGTTACACTACCTTCAGATATTTTAGACTCTTCTAGAGATAATGAGAATCCTTTCAATTTATGAATTAAATCTTGAACTTCAGGAGACTCGGGATTTTGATTGTCTGAATGTTTTGAGATTTTGGTAGTGGGTGTATGAATATTCTTCTCAATTCCTTCTATAGGATTTTGTATTTCAGAAGAAATTGAAGAAGTTGATGAGGGTGTTTTTCTCTCAGAATGGCTTGTGGGTAAAGATTTACTTGCCATTCATAGCTCAGGCCCTCCTTCTAGCGCCAAAAATGTTGAAGCCTAGAAAATATCTGCTTCAAACATTGGGGAAAACCACCCGGTCGGGACCTTAGGACAGCTCCTTTTCCGTTTGGTATGGTGGCTCCGACTGGATTTAAAGGACTAGTTTCCTTATGTCTAAATGGGTTGGTGATGGGTTGATTTGGATGAGTGGAAATGGGACTAAATTGACTGAAATAAAACTATCTAATTTAAACTGAATACTGATAAAGAAATTCTAAAACTAACCCGGGCAATCATATGTGAATACAACTTAAGATTGTTCCAATTTAACAATAACCATAAAAATGTATTATCATTTAAATCGAAATGTGCAGCAACAAATAAAGATAACTCTATTTAAGAAATTAAACAGAGTTGTATTAACATATTGCATTCATCATAATATATCATCTACATGTACTTATAAAAGATAACATTTCAATTATACTCAGAAATGATATATAAAGAAACGTTGTGAAAACCAAATATATATGTAAATGATAGCAACTTTAAAACGAATATCATAAGACAAAAGAAATCAACAGTGAACAGATAGAAATACCTTATTCATCTTGAAGGCTTTCAAATGAAATCTGATACTCTAATCTAGTAATTCTGATGCAAAATCAAATTCCAAGGTACAGAAATGCAACACTTCAAAGATAATTCCGCATAAAATCACCAGATGTGATCCTTTTAAAAAATATATTAAGCCAATGGAGTACAGAAATGTAGTCTCCAAGTCAAAAAATATTAAAATCCAGGACCCTTCTCTAAATGCATGAGAAGGGTTTAAATACTACTTAGCTAAATCTAAAAATAGTCTATTACAAAAATTTAAGGATTCGGTTTAATGGCCGTCCTTTTCCTAGGCTAAAATACAGTAAAATTAAAACTAAATCTAAAAAATAAAGACTATTAACTAACTATTTATGAACTTGATCTTTAAACTTGCAGGCATCTAGCATATTTTTGAGAAGATGTCGTTGACCGACTTCAGAATTCAACTGTCCTGAAAAGACAGAGTCGGCAAGTGTAGGTACAATCTTCTCTGTAGAATTGATGATAAAATTAAGCGCACTGTGCTGACTGTGTGGCTTCACTAAATATGTCCAGTAAGAATCCCAATTTAATCTTGTCAGCCCTTGGATTGATTTTTCTCTTTCTTCTGCTTTTTGCCTCCATTCTGTTTGAAGTTGATGTGCCTGTGGGATATATCCTAGAACATTTTCTGAAATCAAATTAGCTTTGTGTAAATTATCATTTACACAATCAGTAAGAGTGTTTGCCGCTGTAGCCGCCTCCTCTGCTGCCTTCTCTGCTCTTCTGATTTGTGCATTCTCCTCTATTGGAGCCTTTTGCTCTGCTATTAATCTTGCAATTTCATCTCGATTTCGCTTTGCCATTTTCTCCTTTTTCTTTTTCTCATATCATACTTCAGCCAAGGTAGTTTCTTCTTTATAGATTCGACCTTTCGCAGTAGTTTTTCTCTTTGCCGAACACGCTCCACATCTTTTTCTTGCTCAGCATTAAGTGCCTTGAATTTGGTCAATGTTTCCTCATTTTTCTTTACAGTTATTTCAAGTCTCTTCAACTCCCAACTTTTCTCAATAAGAGCATTATGTTTTCCTGAGAGCTCCTGATCTCCAACAGCTTTCTCAGTAACTTCTAAAAGCTCTATAGGGGATAATTTGGCAAACTCACATACCCTATCTTGTGGTAGAAATTGTGTCAAATTGCCCACTTGGATATTGAACTTGTGAATAATGTCTAAAACATCCTTTTTTGGTACTGTCCACCCGTGTTTGTTTTTCTTCAACGGTTCATCTCTTTTGGTCCACTCCTATGTGCATTCTGACAAATTCACATGTACACTGGCAAAATCTTCCATGAATTTCTTATTATAAGTCACCTGAGGTTCCGACAACTTATACATCAGCCTCAAATCTTCCGTGGTGAATGACCCGATTAGCTCTTGAGATGGAGTTCTAAATTGCCTGTCTGAAATATCAGTGCTATCCAGCACCCATTTCACCGTGTCTGTATACGGAAGAATCCTCAGCCTTGCCACTATCCTATGCAGAAATGAGCAAGCCAGTTCTTTAAGAGTTTCCTCAGACGTATTACTGGAACCTGTTGTAGCCGCAACTTTAATCATCACTGGATTTTCTTCTTCCAACAAATTATACATTCCTTCCCATGTGGTTATACTGGCATCCTTATTGCAAGCGGTGTCTGCATACAGTGAAGCCATTTCTCTGTTTTCAGAATTCGAGCTCTTCTCTTTCTTACCCATAGTGTTATGTGAATGCTTTGTATAGACGTTTTCTCCTTCGTGCCTGCGTTTTACGAGTTAAATGAGAATAATGGCATAAGAAAGGTGATGAGATAGTTTTAAATGCAAAGGCGGATGAAATATATTATTATAGCGTGAAACGACTTTCAATCAAAACAAAATCTCATTTACCATTAATTGATAATCCATTCATTTAATCCAATCATTAAAGCTTATAACACATATTGATATATGGGAAGATTTTCTTTGAATAACGCGCTTTTATGAATCTGCGACATTGCGATCTGCGCAATATCGCAATATCGCAATATCGCAAAACGTAACCATCGCAATTTTGCAAATAACGCAAAAGCGCAAATTACGAAATAGCGCAAAAACACATATCGCAAATATCGCAAAAGCGCACATCGCAAATATCGCAAATGTGTAAAATTGTAAATAGCGCAAAAGGTATTCGTTTAACATTTCTCTTTTCTACGCTATGCGATATGCGACCAATATGTTATTGTATAGACTTTTTTGGGATCGCGTTATCGCAAAATCGCAAAATCGCATTTTCAGTTTTACAAAAGATATCTACCATTTTGCGATGGATGCGCTATTTTGTTTAAAGAACAATTTTATTGTAATCTATCATAAACTTAAGTGTTTCTTAAGGTTCTTTCTAAGGGATTTCTCTAATTTTATGATAGAAAGTTTTATTTGAAAAGGAAAACAAATCCTAATTGATTTTTTTGGATTTTTTAACTAAGGGTCCCCATTTATTTAGTATTATTACTAATATTAAATAAAAAGGGGGGTTGTTGCCGGTCACAACACAGCCCTGCAAGGAGCTTCCACATTTCACCAAGGTATGATTAAAAATCCATCTCTTGTCATTTCAGCAAACACTTCAGATGGTTCTATATCATTGGATGCAGCTGACCTAGAGCAGCAGAATAGCACTGCGCTGTACAAGAGCAGTGATGAAGAAAAGATGAACGATTCCTCATATGAGCACCCAAAGAGCAGCTTCATTTAGGAAGCCATGGAGAAAGCAAAGAGAAGGAGTAGACATCTGGAGATAAGAAACTCTTTCTCCTCTCTAGATGACACTCTCTCAATGAGCATGCCACAGCTCAATGAGAGACTTCTACTTGTAGTAGATCTAAGGCCTCTTTGGTTTTGGAAGTAGATGCATGAGGAGGAGATCTTCTGGAGAGATTTCAGCAGAGGTGCACTCCCACACATCATGGAGTGCAAGAATCTTCATCAGTTTGAGGAGGTACTTCCATTCTCACAGGAGCAGATAGTATATGGAGGACATCTTCGGATGGATAAAATATCTCATGATTGTGATGGAAATTCCTTGAGCCATGCACATCATGATGGTAGGTTTTTACCTACCACCTATTTGGATCCTCATAGGGTCAAATTGATCCTCAGGAAGATTGCATTTCAAGATCCCATGAAATTCAGGAGTTTGATTTGGGAGGATGGTAGCTCTCATGTGAGGAGTACCAAGATGAAGGATGGAAGGAGACATCCACAATTGTTTGAGTGGATGATGAGCAAGGAGCTGGTAAGCTACTTTTAGATTTATGATACCAGGCAACAGGAGGCTTGGCTGCACTAGTTACTCTTGAAGGATTTTGGCCATCACTTGGAAAACAATCTTTTCAAGGGTATGAGGATGGAGAAGATGTGGTTGGATGCTGGCATCATTGAGCAACAAATACTATGGGTGCATAGTGATGATGCAACATTCATATCATACACTATGTATTCATCACATATCTTGTATGATGAGAACATGAGGATGCAAAAAAAACAATTGTTACTGGGGTTATTCTTTGGAGAGAAAGAGCAGATTTACTCTCATTTATTGTATGATGTTGCAGGAGTAGGAGATGGCACTATCATGGTGTAAAGGAGACACTCCTTGACCTTTGATGATCAGGAATTACTTCCACCTTGGGAGAGATTCCATAATTGCAACAACATTATTGGAATATTTCCCATATATGTTGGAGAAGCTGAGGGCAACAATGTTGTACCACCTAGAGACTATCTAGTGCCTCATGCAGAGGAAGGAGGAGATCTTGCTCCAGATAGAGGGATTCTTGCATCTTTTCAACGAAGTCCCCAGGATATCATGTGTGGAGATCAAGGCACAACCCATGTCCTACATGTGCCGTTGTTGAGGAGGTGTGTAACCATGGAGACACAAGGAGGTGATAGGGAGTATGACCATCATGATGTGATGAGGAGCACACATCCATGTCTATTTTATGAGGTTGATGCACCTAAGAAGGTGATTGGATTGCGCAGTGGGAGCATGGATAGATTTGTTCACTCATATATGCAGTCACCTCTTGATGATGATGTCTCATTGCATGGAGAAATTTTTCCAGGGAGACCACTAGAGTAGAAAATGATGAGAAATGCTTCACATGTTGAGGCACCATTCATTGGTTTCAGAGGAGTGGAGACCTTGGGAGATAACCATATGAAAGATGTCCTTGATGGGGAATCATCAGCACTGTCACTGTGGAGGACAGATACATGTTGGAGCTTTGGGTTGTTGATGGAGTATTCCCAGGATCATCTTGCCTGCATGATATTGACAGATCAGCATATGAGGAGATGCATAAAGAATGTGTAGATGGAGGAGATACATAACTCTTTGGAGGAGTTAGCACATCCACCTCTTTTCTCTTTGAGGATGAGAGGAGACTCATTTTTGAGCCACCCCATTTGAGGGTATAGTTTATTTGCATGATGATTTGTATATTCATCCCTTAACCATATTTGTACAGGATGTTGCTCCAAGGAGGAGCATTCTTTCTTGTAGACCCCATGGTCTACTTGAGGCCATGATCACTATTGGTGACCACTTCCTAGGAGGACTTGGGTAGGAAATGTATTTTGGAGGATTTACTCACCTTGAACCATATATCATTCACTTCCTCCATACATTTGAGGAGATTAGGACAACAAACAAGTGGTTGAGAGGCCACACTTTTTGTCACACTCTTTTGCAGTTGAGGGTTAAATTGCACTAGTTACAATTGAGGGACCATTGTCCTTCTCCCTTGCCACATATGATAGCAGGCATGGTTTCTATTATGGTTCATTATATTTCAGTTGTCTTTGTAATTTTTAAGACCATGATTGGGGGAATATCACATTGGTTGGATGTGTCCTTTGGGGGAGAGATCTCCCATATTATTTGCATTGCATGTTCTAATGGGAGCATGAGAGCACATGTGGCCACTACAACAAAACATTTGTTTCCATTTGAGGTGAGCCATATGATTGATTGGATGCCATATTGTGGTGACTTCCAACTCATCACATATGAGATTATTTGGGACATCATGTTTCATAACGCTGGAGGAGAGATCCTTGGAGGTCTAGTCTTCATTTTGCCACTTGAGGGCAACATTGTTGCAGCCCAATATCAACATACACTCTACACTTATCCTAAGTGGAGAGGAGGACAACGTGGGGTAGGCTATTTTTTCTACCAAGATCATATTTTCAGCCCACCTACATTGCAGGAGCCAAAGGTGGAAGATGATTGTCAGGAGTTTCCATGTTGGGAGGTAACTCACTTTGTGTGGAAGATTGCTTGGGGGATGGAGGATCTACATTAGGAAGATGTTCCTCAACATATTTCAAACTCCATGCCTTGGGTGGATATTCCTCAATTCTATCCTTGCATTTGCTTGAGGACAAACAACATTTGGGAGGGGAGGACTGTAATATTCCCATTTTAGCACATGGCTAAATGGAATATTAAAATTTTGCTCTTATCACCTAGCAATCAAATAAATGGGTAAGGAGGCCCATGTCTATTGAAAACATGAATAAAATCCCTCACATATGGAAAGGGATAGACATAAGAGCTTGATTTTGCACCCTCAAGTGTGAAAAGGGGCAAATGCATGAAGATAAGGTCAGGTTTGACCAAGTCAACAACGCTGCCATAGGAGGAGTGGCTTACTTTGGGAGACAACACAGTGTGAATGAGGAAGAGGATATTTGGTGGAGGAAACCCTAATGGATGGGGCCCATAGAGAGAGATCCTTCACTTTTTTAAAAGGAGGGCAAGGCAACCATTGTTTCTCATGCTTGGATTATTCATTTCACATCTATTCAGACATTGTGCATTCTTTTGCTATTTAGCAAGACTTGCCGGGGAATTCCTGTTTAGGATTCCTCCTCCTTCTTGAGAGGCCTCTTTAAGGATTTTTCTTCATTTTCCACATATCTTGGCTCAAGGCCAAAGCTTCTCCTTTCAGATACTGCGTTATTTATGCTCAAGTATAACGCAATGTTGCTGGGCTGTTGTAGGGAGGACACCATATACCATTTCCTTGGCTCATCTGTCAGAGGAGGGAGCTTCTATTCCTCTGGGAGGTTAGTGAGGGAGATCTAGGAGAATATTTCAGATCATTGGCATCAAGCCAAGCATTACTCTTCACCAACAACATAGTCCCTTCTCTAGACTTCGTTATTTCTTAGTGTATTTGCAGTGGGGACTTTCTCCACATGTTTGGAGGGTGAGATCTTAGGTGAGAGGATCAGCCTTTCACTCTAGAGATCCTTTGGATGAGATTTAGCCATCTATTGCAGCATCATCATCTATCTACATCCATTTCCAGCTTTTAGTTGTTGCAGCTACCTAGCAACTCCGGAATTTTTGTAGATTTGCCATTTTGTACTTATTTTAGCCAATCCTTTCAAGGATTGTGCATTGTATGTTTCCAGGGGTTGAGATATTGCTCCCCCTTCTTATTTGAGCTATTTATTGTCATATCTACATGTTATTGAAAATTTTCAGTAGTTCTCCTTCAAGGATTGCGCAGTCATAGCTAGGACTTCTCTTGTATAGCAGTATTTCTCCATTTTCCATGTATATGTTTCATTAAGGCTGCATTGCCTAGCTTGAGAAATCATTTCCTCAAGATCTTGTATAAATTTTTTGCTACTATAATCTAATGTAATGGCTATGTGGATCTTCCGGCATTTTGGTTTTAATGCATTCACTGTTATTTTCCAGCTCATGTTTATGTATTGATGATCTACACATTGGTAATATCTTGAGATGTTACCATTTGTGTAGTTTTTCCTAATCCAGAACATTACAGTGAGTCATATGATTCCTTCAACTTATTTAATGCATCAAAATCATTTGATATGGTGAAATGTGGTGAATCATATCTTAATTGACAGATGTTGCAATCAAGGCATAGGCCTTGTTGTTCTTATTTTTCCATATGGAAATCACATTATCTAAGGTGGGATTTGCAGGTGCATTATCTCCTTCTCCTTCACAAACTCCTCTCTACAACTCATTAAAAATGGGAGTGTGTTTTATCTTCCTTGACCATTTAGGATATTCTCTTTTCCAGAGAGAAATACTCCAACAATGTATATCAATGAATGCATTAAAAATATGTGTATTGTGTAAAAGAAACTGCACTTTTGGTGGAAAAAAAATGCACTTATGCTGGAAAAATTTGTTTAAATTTGAAAAAAAAAATGAGGACTAATATATCATAGTTATTACTAGGGGAGGGGCTATATGGGGGAGGTGTTATATGGGGGAGGGTGTATATGGGGAAGGATTATATGGGGGAGGTGGTATATGCGAAAGGTATTAACTATGCAGGGCTATGAACTAGGGGAGGTGGTATATGTTATAACTGATATGTGTTATATGTATTATAACCGAAGTATGGAGGAGGCTTATATGGAGGGCGGAATTATAGGTGTCAGGGTAAACATATGACCGGGAGTTAGGGGCGGGTTTATAACAATCCCACGAAGGGTGGTTTGTGTAGCCATAAACAGTGATTTATTCAATGAAATTTCACATGGCACGTGAAGTGGTGGTATGGTTTGGTGGAGCGATGTTATGGTGTGATACCACAACATACCATCACATCACATGAAAAATTGTAAGAATTAACTTAATTTGACTTATTTGGTTTCGTTAATTAAATTTTAGGGTCTAACTTGAGTCATGTAAAGTGGTTCCTACTTTTTACCAGCCTTGGTTGAGTTTATTTTGAGTTGCAATTAATTAACTCAATTTATCTGAGTTAAAATCAGTTTAACTTCTTCCAATTGTTGGAGGAACTAGTGAGAGGTCAAAATGTGGAACTTTAACTTGAAACACATGCAGTGATCAATCAGATAATGGATAAATGATCCATAAATAACGCATGCATTTTAAATCAGAGATAGACCTAGTTGGCAACAAGAAATGTTAAAAATGGAACTAAGAGAGATTCTAATTTAATTTTCCCTTGAATTAAATTAGAATAAAATTTCAATGCCACATCACATGAAAACTTGTACTAGTTAAATAAGTTATTTTGACTTATTTTGTTTAGTTAATTCGAGTTGAGGGTCTAACTTGAGTCATGTAGAGTGGTTGCCAATTTTGAGGGGCCTTGGTTGAGTTTATATGAGTTAAAGTTAGTTTAACTAATTCCAAATGTGGAGAGATCAAAATGTGGAACTTGAACTTGAATGACATGTAGTGATAAATTAGATAACTGATAAATCAACCATAAATAACTCATGCATGTCATATCAGAGAAATACGTAGTTGTTATTTGAGTTCAAGGGTAGTGTATAGTAGCATTTGTATAATCATCCAAATTGTACAGGTGGTGCATGTAGTCATAATAAGGCCTTAGATGAATCACTTATTTGTGGATGGGAATTTACCTAATTAATAGGGTCTAATTACAAAAGGAAACAACTTAAGGAAATAAGGATCATGGAAAGAAGAAAATTGGTTAAGTATTGGCCTAGGCTTGTCTAGGAAGCAGTGAGAGAGATAGAGATAGTGCAGAGGTTTCTTTGGTCGGATAAAAGAATTGTAAATTCTCATATTTTTAGACTTGTGAAACATACAGATGGTGTGATTTTTCACTCAGGATTTCCCCAGGAAATTATTGTGTAATGTGTGATTGAAATTATTTCTCTTGTATGCTTTGTGATTTCGGGATTGTAATTAGTTTCTACAATTGGTAGAGTAGATTCAAGTCTATTATTTAAGCATATTAAAATTAGCAGTTTGAATATACGTGGATTTTCTACATGGTATCCGAGTTGAAATAACTATAGAAGAGAAGAATATGAGTTTGTACTTGTAGGAGGAACAAGTTTTTCAAATATCTTCTCTAGATATAGCAGCAGGAACATGATGGCACTGTATGGTCCAAGGCTCAAGTATGCCCTTGAGGTTAGCTCAAGTTACAATGCTTGGAGAGATGGGATGGAATCAGTATTGGAATAAAATGGATTGAATGAGTTAATTGATAAGTACATCCTGAAAATAGCTCCAACTAATGCAGAGGATCTAGCAGAGTGGAAGAAATGTGTTGCAAAGGTGAGAAGGATTCTACTAGAAAGTGTTCGAGATCATATTGTCTCAAAACTCCATGGAAAGGAAACCAAATTTTCAATGTGTAAGGCCTTAATATAATTGTTTCAAAACAACATAGACCACAAGAAACTGGAACTGAAGGACTTGCTCAGGAAAATAAATATGGAGAAGAGTGACACAATACCAAAGTACAAGACAAATTTTACTCAATGTCGTGATGAGCTTCGAAGTGTTGGTGTTATAGTTTCCAAATATGATCTAGTGAGCCTAGCACTTCCAGACATTCCTAAGACCTGGAATAGCTACCAATATTTGGTAAATGGGAGGGAGAAGCTACTAGAGTGGGAGAATTTATGGTCTGACTTGGTGCAAGAAGAGACTCGACGAAACACTTTCAAAGAAGTGGAAGATGATTTCCCATTAGTCATCAAAGAAAATAAATCCAAGGAAAATAAGTCCCAATGAAAAGAGGTCAAGAAGAAAAACTTGTCCAACATCGAATTTTTTCCTGTCATGAGTTCAGGAATAATGCCACGAAATGTCCACAGAAGAAGGCAAGCAAGAAGCAGCCTGGACTAGTAGCAACAAGTGAAGCTCTAGCTTCACAATTAGAACTTGATTTCACTCTCATTACATGCATGGAAAGCACTATAATGGGAAGCATGTGGTATCACAAAAATGGTGTATCATTCCATATGACAAGGAATAAAGATCTCTTAAGTGACTTAGAGGAGAAATACCTCAAGAAAAACATAGAGTTTGGATTTGATGCGAGGTATAGTGTGACTGGAATCGGTAAATTTACTTTTTAGAGGGAGTCTGTCTCCCCTCTCAGACTCATAGATGTGTTGTTTTTTCCAGGGCTAAAGAATAATCTTGTGTTCATCGTGGTATTGGAAGAATATGGTTATGATGTGATATTTACCAAAGGAATTTTTTTCCTTAAACACATAGCCATGGGATAGGTGAAGCCGATCAGTGTGTGAGTAAAGAACCTATATGCACTTGAGGTAAAATATGCATGCAAAGGCTTGAGGAGCAAGGAAAATTTTAAATACTTGTTGGTTGAGAGGGAGCATGAACTACCTCTCAACATGCAGCCTCAGAAGAAGCATCAGCAAGTTTTGGACCAGCCACAATTAGAGAGTAAAGAGGAGGCTTGGTGGAGAGATCCACTCATGAAGAGACCTCTAGTAGGGGGGGATTTCGAGCGAAGTGGGAAGAGGGAGCACATGCAACCATATCTCTAGGTGAGAGGTGGAGAAATGTGAAGAAATAGTCCCAATAGTGCAAAAATTTCAGCAGGGTGCACTGAGGAGTCCACCTCATGGATCATTACCTTTTTATGGGGGCTCATAGTATATAGTAGAAGGATGGATCAGTGGCGGTCAATGCAGTCATATGTGAGAGTGATAGATGCAAAGAATAGCAACATTCAGATACTGAGGAGTGTAGTGCAAAGTTAACAACAGTGTAAAGTGGAATAGTGTAGAGTTAGCAACAATGCAATTTCTTTAGAAACAATGCAGAGGCTAGTAGTAGTCATAGACTCAAGTGATAGTTGCATCATAATGATCATAGTTGATTCAAATTTTTATTTTTTTGGGTGATTTTTAGTTTCACATGTTGCAGTCACAAAAAAAATAGAGAGAAGTGTTACATGCAGAACATTCCAAACGTACTAGATTGGGATAGATTTGAATTCCTTTCTTGTTGAGAGGGAGTGTTGAAAATGGCAGCAAGAAACGTTGGAAATGACACCAAGAAATATTCTAATATAATTTCCCATTGAATTAAATTAGAATAAAATTGTAATTCCACATCCCATGACAACTTGTATGAGTTAAATAAGTTATTTTGACTTAGTTGGTTCAATTAATTCGATTTGAGGGTCTAAATTGAGTCATGTAGCCTTAGTTGAGTTTATTTTGAGTTGTAATTAATTACCTCATTTTAGCTAAGATAAAGTCAGTTTAACTAATTACAACTATTGGAGGAACTAGTGAGAGGTCAAAGTTTGAAAATTTTCTTTTTTTAATCCTCCAAGATCATTTGGATTTGATTGCAATCTATGAATGAAAACTACTTCTTCGCATCTAGGGTATAAATAAATTCATCTATAATGTAAAAGAGTAATCATATTTCTTCATAGCCTTATTTAGATCTCTATAATTGGCACATATTCTCCATTTTCCACCCCCATTTGCTACTAAAGGAGAGATCCAATAAACAACGGATATAGGATAGATGAATTTCATGTGTAGTAGATTTTATAATTCCTACGTGAGCATCTCTTTTAGAGTCAAGTTAATTCTACATTGTGGTTGTTTAATGGTTTGAGTCATCCTTTATGTATATGTGATGCATACATAATATTGTGTGTATTCCCTTGAGATATATATAATCCCACACAAATGACTCACTTTTCTCTTAAATAATTTTAATCAATTTTTGTTTCTAGTATTTAGAGATGTGTAGATTAATGTTTAATGTTTTTCCAATGCTAATTTCTATAGGAAAAATAGTATCATTTTCATTTAAAATAGAAGTACTAGTGGTTAAGAATTTAGTAGATGGACATTGAGTGATATCTACTTGGTCATTGTGCAATATGGTGATTGAAAGTTTGGTGTGAGTGTTAGAGGAAGCATTAGCATTATGCTGAGGCCCTCAAAATTGGTACAACAACATCAGGGAAAACCACCTAGTCGGGGACTTAAAAACTGTCCCCTTTCTGTTTCGAATGGTGGCTCTGACTCGATTTATGGGACTGGTTTCCCAATGAAATATAATTGGGTGAGTGGATGGATTTATAACTGTCTGTAACCTGGTAGATTGAAGTAATAGAAATATTGTAGTAAATAATATATCTATCTATTATGCATCCAGGGATGAAATATATTCTCTGTGTGATTTATAAAAATGAACTCTTAGTGGATGAAAATGAAGATTATACAAACACTTAGAGATGTGAAAATGACTTAAAATAATTGATTTAATTAAATAATTAATTAAATGAATTGGATAAATCTTATATCACAACTATTAAATGCCTGTATTGAATATGTTAGAAACTTATATATTACAGAGCAACACAACACATAAAATATGTGGAAACACAAACACAAAAAACATATAAAACTAGAGAGACACAGATATACGTGGTTCACCCAATTTGGGCTAGGTCCACCCCGAACAACTAGTCTTTCCTTTATATATACAACAAAACGAAGAGACACAACCTACAACAGATCCGCTATAATATCCTCTGTTCTCTCTAATAGTCTCCCTATCTATTTCTCGCTCTGAGAATACACATAAAATACACAACCGCAATACAATACCCTCATACAAAATGAGGGGTTGACTTTTAGGGCAAAAGAACCTTAAATTAAACATAACTTCTACCGTGAGATTGTCTTCCTAATAAATGACCTAGATTGACTAGAAATTAAAATACTTTTACAAGGAAATTTTACATCTATTTTTAGCTTCGGGGGCACTTCCCCTGAAACGCCCCGCTAGGGGGGGATCCATAAAGTCAAAACCGCCCCCCCTGGACCCCCCTAGGCAACGTTTAAGCGATGGGAAGCATTGCCACCCATTAAGAACAGGGGTCCAATGTTGTGATACATATAAATAAAGAAAATAATCAGGCTCCACACCCAACAAAATATGTACCAAAAGATAACATTATGACATGTTCAAAAGTGAGTTAGTGCCTGACTGTTTTCAAATAAATACATGAAACAAAACATCATAAGATAAATGACCATTTCTCATTTGAAAAAAAATATAACATATAGGATAAAAGTACCATGTATATGTTCACACTTCTCATTTGAGAAAAATTACTTGGTCCAACCCTTTCTATGAAGAAAACTTCAAGAGTACAAAAGTGTGACTTCTTTAAAGTCTTCCTTTCCAAATTTCAGGAACCCTTCTTAAAAGACATGAAGGTGTTTAAATAATAAAATAAAAATTCTTAAACTTTAGTTATTACAATAAAAGCTAAGGATGTTTAAAATGACTATCCTTAAACTAAGTGAAAATTAAACAAAAACATAACTTAAAGGATGAATTTCTTGATGGTTATCATGTTGTCTCATCAACCATTCATTCCTTCAACTGAAGGATGTTAAGCATAGGCTTAAACTCAGGAGGCTGACCTGGCCTGATGTGCAACTTTCTAGTGAAAATAACATCAGAAAGGGGAGGCGAGATGTAGGAGGATGTATTTGTAAGATAGTGCAGCATAAGCCATTGGCTTTGTGTCTTTACCAAATATCTCCAATACTTATCCCAATCTAGTTTTTCCAACTTTCTGATGTGTTCCTCTTTGACCTTTTAAACTTCTTGCCATTGTCTTATCAAGTATTTCATGATAGGAAGTGAAGCAGGAGGACATCTATCAATAAGGTTTGCAGGGATGAGATTTGACTGAAAGTTTCCACAATTTTATTAGCCACATATTTTTCTTTGAAAATAGATCTTTCAACATGTTTCAATTTTATGTCCCAGTCAGTAAACAATATTTCCATTTTAGAGTCTTCAACCCTCGGCAGGTTGTCCTTTTGGCCATCAGAATAATCCTGCTAGGTGACATACTGTGAAACCTTATCATCAATATCATCAAAAATAATCCTTTGATTTGATATTCGATGCATCAGTGAATCAATTTGGTCACACAATTCAAGAATATTTGATAAAGTTTGACAAAAAATAACTTGTTGTTGTGCCAATAGGGTATTTAGTTCCAATACCTCTTTTCTAAATTCATCTATCTTTGGATTATGTTTCAATTACTCTACAGAAAATTGTAATTGATGAATTTGAGTGTCCTTTGAACTGATTTCATTTTGGTTCTAAATATTTTCAATTGGTCCATGATCTCTTGGAGCTACGTTACCTGTAGCTATAGCTGTTGATTTATGTTTTGCTTATCTACATGTAGCTCAAGTTCTAATTGGATGATTCTTTCATCCTTTTCTTTCATTAACTGTTGAACCTAAAAAAAATTATCTATAGTTGCATATGCATAAGATCCAACGAACTGGGTTAGGCGAGTTAGACCTCGTGAAGGATCGTCCTTTGAGTCTTTCCAGACAACTTCCATTAAGACATCTCCTAGGAAAAGGAGTTGAGATTGCTCTGATCTCGTTTTTTTCTTTTTTTTTCTCATAACTGATTTATGTTTAATAATGTAGAAAATATCCAATTGAGGGATTTCCTAATTATTAAGTACAATTTATATAGTGGGGAAGGCTAGGATGAATTCCACTTACTCTGTGCTTACTATTTTTTTTGAGGGCCCACCAGTGAACGAGTTCTGACTTTTAGTTTGAGGCATATGCACAATTTTTTGTTGACCAATAATTAAAACTTCCTGGTATCCCTGAAGTTTTTTGTTAAACGCCTTCCAAACATCATTTAGATTACTTGGGAAATCTAATTCCATAGTTTGAACTTCGTCAGATTTATCTTGCTTAGTTTTACTAAGGACTTCAGTATCCTTAGGTGTTGGTTCATTTTCTTTTTATTTCTATGTTAAGGGTTGCGATACTTCCAACATTTTCAATTAAATTCCTTCCAGTCTCTTGTTCTTGTAATTTTTAAAATTTGGCGATTTCTATGGATGGAGGTGTAGGGCTCCCAACTTCTGAACCACAGTTTAATTATCAACCCACTCAAATAATTCATAGAACTCATCATCTTCATGAACAAAAGGCCTAATTTTAACTTGGGTAGTAAACTTATTGGAAACTTTAATCGGGTCATATTGTCTGTTTGAAATTGTAAACAATGTAAAACATTCAATTTGGTTGATCTCTCAAACAAGATGCTTGTAATTTTCCAGTGTTAGGTCCCTATAATACTAATGTATCCACTTATTTTTGTTAGTGCATCCCCCTTATTGTTATTGTTGTACCCATGTAGCCCACATATTATTATTATTGTACTCGATAAAAGCCACTGTTGTTATTGTTGTGCCCTTACATTATTATTGTTAGGTCGGCTAGGATTATATTGTGACCCCATGGACTCTTATATATAGAAAGGAGGTTTTTTCATTTGTATCATCTAAGAATTTTTCATTTATGTAATGTAAATGTGATTTCCCCGTAGAAGTGGCCTATTTCTAAGGCACTGATCTCTCTTTTATTCTATTTTTGGAGTTGGTTTCATAAAATTTGGTACCAGATCGTTGGATTCTAGGGTTTTGCTACTTCAAATAGATCATCATAGCATTTTTTGCTATTTTTTTTTTGTTATGAAGGTTCATATGCTAAGAAAAAACCCATTTGTGAATATATCCTAGGGAACTTTGTGTAAACATTTCAGATATTTGTTCGCAATATTTTTGAAGATATGATCTGTGGAACTTAGGGTTTTTGCAAGCTCTTGAATTTCATCTAAAAGAGGTGACCTTGGGAAAATCGTCATAAATATCTCTCAAAGCATTGGATTGGAATTCTGTAAAAAGTGGTTGAAAATAAATGGTATGCAGTTTCCCTTGAATCAATTTTAGAGCTGAAGGAGGAAACAATGACACGTGGAATGTCGTACAAGTTCACTCTACTGAACTAGTCCCTAATTATGTTATTGTGGGAGATTGGGCATAAATTTTTCTTGAAGAATCCAAATCAGGTCAGACCTATGCCATTGGAAAGATGATTAAGAGGGATACTAAAGGACCAAAGATAAAATCTCAGGGATCCAAAATTTGTTGGGTGTGGAGCCTGATTATCTTGTTTAGTTTGTATCACAGCATTGGACCCCTATACCTTCAAAGGGGTGGAAACGCTGCCCGTAATTAATCACTACCATGGGGGGTGGCAGCGCTTTTCGGAGCCCCCCCTGGCGGGGTTTTTCGGGGGTAGCGCCCCCGAAGCTAAAAACAGATGTAAAATTTCCTTGTAAAAGTATAGTAATTTCTAGTCAATCTGGGCCGTTCATTAGGCAAATGATCTAACGGTAGAAGTTATGTTTAGATTAGGGTTTTTTTTTCCCTAGAAGGCAACCCCCTTGTATATATGAGGGTATTGTATTGCGGTTGTGTATTATGTGTGTATTCTCGGAGTGAGCGAGGGGGAAGCGTGAGAAAAAGAATAGAGGATGTTACGGTGGATCACATTTGTAGGCTGTCTCTTCATTTTTGCTGGATAATAGAAAGGAAGGACTGGCTGTTTGGGGTGGACGTAGCCCAAACTAGGTGAACCACGTATATCTGTATCTCTCTGGTTTTATGTGTTTTGTGTGCTTGTATTTTTCCGCATATTTTATGATTTTCATTGCTCTGTGATATTTAATTTTCTAACAAATGGTATCAGATCCGAAGGTATATTTGGCTGATAAACTCGCAGGAAAGAAGGGTTTCTGGTTCGAGTGGGAGCAATGGCGGACGATGGTAATTTTAGGGTCGAGAAATTTAATGGCCAAAAATTTCTGCTGTGGAAGATGCAGATGGAAGATTATATGTATCAGAAAGATCTGTACCTACCATTGAGTATAAAAACAAAGAAGCTAGCGGCCATGACAGACGCGGAATGGAACATTCTTGATAGAAAGGCACTCGGAACAGTACGTTTGTGCCTTGCAGCATCAGTCGCCTTCAATATTTCGAAGGAAACAACAACAGAGGGTTTGATGCAGACGTTGGCGAAACTATATGAAAAACCATCGGCCTCAAACAAGGTATTTCTTATGAAATGACTATTTAATATGAAGATGTCAGAAGGTGGATCTGTTGCAGACCATTTAAATGAATTTAATATAGTTACTAGTCAGTTAAGTTCTGCAGGGGTAAACTTTGATGATGAAGTTAGAGCTCTGTTATTCTTGTGCTCATTTCCAGAGAGTTGGAATGGTTTAGTAATGGCCATTAGTAACTCTGTCTCTGGATCTAGTACTTTAAAGTTTGATGATGTTGTTGGTGCTATCCTTAGCGAGGAAATGCAACGAAAAAGCTCCAGTGAGACATCAAGTAATGCTTTGAGTGCAGAGTCTAGGGGAAGAAGAATGGAAAGAGGAAAGAGCTCGGGATATCGCAGTAAATCAAGGAAAGGAAGATCCAAGTCCAGATCAGGAATAGTGTGCTGGAATTGCGGAAAGAAAGGACACCTAAAGAAAGACTGTAGATCTCGGAAAGGAAAATAAGGAGACACACAACAAGAAAACAATCATGAAGCAAATGTGACAGGTGATGTGTTACAAGATTCTTTGATTCTTTCTTTCGAAAATGTTACTGATTCTTGGGTTGTAGATTCAGGGGCTTCATTCCATGCCACACCTGATAAGAAATATTTTCATGACTATGTTCAAGGAGATTTTGGACAAGTTCGTTTGGGTGATGATAAACCCTGTAAAATTGTTGGAATGGGTAAAGTTTTTGTAAAACAACAGAATGGAAACCAATGGCTACTAAAGGAGGTAAGGCATGTTCCAGATCTGAAGAAAAATCTGATTTCAACAGGGCAGTTAGGCAGTGAAGGTTGTGTGACAACTTTCATAGATAAAACTTGGAAGGTCACCAAAGGAGCGCTGGTAATAGCAAAAGGTGAAAAGGTTGGTACATTGTATTTATGCAATGGTATTTCTAACTCTGTTAATGCTTTAACTTCCAAAGGAGCGGATGCAGCATTATGGCATCATAGGCTCGGACACATGAGTGAGAAGGGAATGAAGATTCTTCACTCAAGAAATTTGTTGCCAGGATTGAAGAATGTTGATTTGGATTTCTGTGAGAATTGCATTTATGGAAAACAAAAGAGAGTCAGATTTCTCAGAGTTGGGAAAGAAAATAAGAGCGAAAAATTGGAGCTTGTGCATACATATGTATGGGGACTTGCTCAGGTATCATCTCTCGGTGGCTCTCGTTATTATGTTACTTTTATTGATGATGCAACTACAAAAACATGGATTTATTGTATTCAGAATAAATCTGATGTATTTGATACTTTGAAGAAATGGAAAGATTTGGTTGAGATTGAGACAGGAAAGAAGTTGAAGTGTCTCAGATCAGACAATGGAGGTGAGTATTGCAGCAAAGAGTTTGATAGGTACTGTTCAGAGCATGGAATTCGTAGAGAGAAGACAGTTCCAAGAACACCACAAGAAAATGGTGTGTCAGAAAGGATGAACAAAACAATCATGGAGCGTGCAAGGTGCATGAGATTACATGCAGGATTGCCTTTACAATTTTGGGCAGATGCTATAGATACTGTTGTTTATCTAATAAACAGAGGGCCTTCAAGTTCCTTGGATGGTGGTATTCCAGAGGAAGCATGGACAGGTAAAAAGGTAAACTACTCTTTTTTAAAGCCTTTTGGTTGTGAGGCCTTTGTCCATATTAATAAAGAAAACAAAAAAAAGCTTGAGGCAAAATCAAAAAAATGTACCTTTATTGGATATGGTGCTAATGATTTTGGTTATTGCTTATATGATTATGAAAATCACAAAATCATTAGGAGCAGAGATGCAATATTCAATGAAAAGGTCTTGTATAAGAATCAGTTGCAGGAAAATAAACAGGAAAAATAAAGCAAGGAATAAATGGTTCTTGATGAGATAACTGAAAAATTAAAGGTGCCTGAAAATAATAATAATCAACAGTGACAGTAGCCGCAACCACCACAACAGCAACAGGCACCTCAAACACCTGAAAGTGGTGTTAGAAGATATGCCAGGATAAGTAGACCCCCTGAACGATACTCTCCTTCATTATATTATTTATTGTTGACTGATTCTGGTGAACCTGAATGTTATGAAGAAGCAATGCAGGTTGAAAGCAGGAAGAAGTGGGAGCTAGCCATAGAAGAAGAGATGGAATCCTTAATGCATAACCAGACTTGGGACTTAGTCAGGTTGCCTACAGGTAAAACTGCATTGCAGAATAAATGGGTTTACAGGCTGAAGGAAGAAGACGGAGGAAAAAAGAGGTACAAATCTAGACTTGTGGTGAAGGGGTTCGCACAGAAGAAAGGTATTGATTTTGATGAAATATTTTCTCCTATTGTTAAAATGAATTCAATCAGAACTATTTTAAGTCTTGTAGCAGCAGAAGATTTACATCTTGAACAGTTAGATGTAAAGACAACATTTCTCCATGGATATTTGGAGGAAGAGATATACATGCAAAAACCAGAAGGATATGAGGTATAAGGGAAAGAAAAATTGGTGTGCAGGTTAAAGAAGAGCCTGTATGGCTTAAAACAGGCTCCAAGGCAGTGGTATCTAAAATTTGACAAGTTTATGTCTGAACAAGGTTATACTATATGTCACTATGATCATTGTGTTTATCTAAAAAGGAAAAATGATGGCAGCTATATTATATTGTTATTGTATGTAGATGACATGCTTGTTGCAGGGTTTAACATGTAGGAAATAAATGTGCTCAAAATAAAATTGGCAAATTCCTTTGCAATGAAGGATTTGGGAGCTGCAAAACAAATCCTTGGTATGAGGATAACTAGAGACACGAAAAATCACAAATTAACACTGTCTCAGAATGAGTACATAGAAAAGGTGTTGAAAAGATTCAATATGCAGAATGCAAAACCAGTTAGTACACCTTTTGCTAGCCATTTCAAACTTAGTAAGGAGATGTGCCCCAAGACCCACGAAGAAATGGAATATATGTCTAAAGTTCCATATGCATTAGCAGTTGGAAGCTTAATGTATGCAATGGTCTGCACAAGGCTTGATATTGCACATGCAGTGGAAGTTGTAAGCAGGTACATAAACAATCCAAGAAAAGAACATTGGATGGCAGTAAAATGGATTCTCAGATATTTGAGAGGTACCACAAATCAAGCATTATGCTTTGGTGGTTCAAACATTGCTCTACGGGGATATGTTGATGCAGATATGGCAGGTGACAGAGATAACAGGAGGAGCACTACAGGATATGTATTTACTGTAGGTGGAACAACTGTCAGTTGGGTTTCAAAAATCCAAAGTGTTGTTGCACTTTCAACAACAGAAGCCGAGTATGTTGCTGCTACAGAGGCTAGTAAAGAAATTATTTGGTTACAAATGTTTATGGATGAATTCGGTAAGAAGCAAGATATGGGCACGTTATACAGTGATATCCAAAGTGCCATTCATCTTGCAAAGAACTCAACATTTCATTGCAGGAATAAACACATACATCTCAAGTACCATTTCATACGGTCAGTATTGGAAGATGGAGAGTTGAAGCTGGAAAAGATACACACTAGCCAGAATCCTGTAGATATGCTGACAAAAGTTGTAACCAGGGCGAAACTGAGAATGTGCTCAGTTTCAATTGGTCTTCAAGGATGACGATGAAGATGAGGAATAGCCAGGTCCAAAAAGGAGTCATTGTCCAGCAAATGAAGCAGCGATGGCGTTGCTACAATCAGTCTCCAAGTGGGATATTGTTGGGTGTGGAGCCTGATTATCTTGTTTACTTTTTATCATAGCATTGGACCCTTATAACTTCAAAGGGGCGGCAACGCCGCCCGTAATTAATTGCTGCCATGGGGGGTCCAAGGGGGGCGGCAACACTTTTCGGAGCCCCCCCCTGGCAGGGGTTTTCGGGGGTAGCGCCCCCGAAGCTAAAAACAGATGTAAAATTGCCTTGTAAAAGTATAGTAATTTATAGTCAATCTGGGCCGTTCATTAGGCAAATTATATGACGGTAGAAGTTATGTTTAGATTAGGGTTTTTTTTTCCCTAGAAGGCAACCCCCTTGTATATATGAGGGTATTGTATTGCGGTTGTGTATTATGTGTGTATTCTCGGAGCGAGAAACAAAGAGGGAGACTGTGAGAGAGAACAAAGGATATTACAGTGGATCTTCTGTAGGTTTTGTCTCTTCATTTTTGCTGGATAATAGAAAGGAAGGACTGGCTATTCAGGGTGGATGTAGCCCAAACTGGGTGAATCACGTATATCTGTGTCTCTCTGGTTTTATGTGTTTTGTGTGCTTGTATTTTTCCGCATATTTTATGAGTTGCATTGCTCTGTAATATTTAATTTTCTAACAAAATTATAGAGGTACATCAGTTTCAATATTGAGCTCCTCAAAATCAATAAAAAAGTGTATTTTTTTTTCAAATTGCATAACTGTTGTTTGAAAAATTAGTTCGAAGTGATTCCAAGGGCATATTGAAGCATACATATCAGTATTGGGTTATAAAATCCCCCTAAAAATAATTCAACATCCATTAAGTCCTCAGAATACTCTACTATCACTCATGAAGATGAAGAATTACAATATGATATATCAAATTACAGTACCAAGTGCAACAAATTTCAATCTTACAAAGAGAAATCGAATATGACATACATGGTTTAAAAGAAAAAATGCAGGCTAAGTTGGACGGTTTGAAGGATCAAATGAAATCTAGTATGGATGATAAAGTAGTGGAATATCACATCGAGCATCAAAAACAAGTTCTCCAACTCTCAAAGGATAGCCTAACTTTGGTGCAGAATCAAATGAAACAACAGGAAGATCAACATCACAGCGAAAGAAGTTCTGAAGTAGACACATAAACAAGAACTCAAAAAATAAAAAATCGATCAATTTCAGAGTATCTCAGCAAGTGGAAGAACTTACTCGTTGAAGATTTCACATGGGAGGATGATAATTTTATACAAAAGCATCCAGAAATAATCAATTGTTGAGGGCAACACTTTTTTGAAGGAGAGGGGCATGTTAGGTCCCTATAATACTAGTGTATTCCATTATTGTTGTTAGTGTAGCCCCCTTTTTTTTAATGTTTTACCCATATAGCCCCCATATTGTTATTATTGTTACCCATAAAAGCCACTATAGTTATTGTTGTGCCCTTACATTATTATTGTTAGGTCAGCTAGGATTATATTGTGACCCCATGTACTCCTATATATAGAAAGGAGGTTTTGTCATTTGTATCATCCAATAATTTTTCATTTATGTAATGTAAATGAGGTTCCCCCCCTCGAAGTGGCCTATTTATAAGGCATTGATCTCTCTTTTATTCTATTTTTGGAGTTGGTTTCCTAACATCCAGACCATAAACACCACAATTAATTGAAAGGAAAGGTCATGACACTTTATTAGCTTCCTTAAGAAACCTGGTTAATCCATTTCCAACAATTTGATATGCTACTTCTCTTACGAGAAGCTTATCAGGAACATAAAAGGGTAAAACATGCAACCGAGCTAGGCTCCAAAATAATCTGACATAGGTAAACAACTATTCTCCAAACAATTTTCCAATGGAGGAAAAATCAGCTTGAGCTTCTTTTGACAATCTGGGGGCTTTCTCATTAAAGACAACCTAAAAAAAGGGAATAATAACTCCATGGAAGATTTTATAAAAACGATTCTCAAATTTTGATTCCCATAAGATGCTATGATATACATAAATGGGGAGACCGTACTAGGTAGTCCATTTCCATCCCATGGCTGGAAAATCTGAAGTAAAACACACATCATCTATAATATAAGCACTCATATAAAACGGGGGGAATTTTTTGGAGGAAATAGAAAAATTCTTCCTATATTAAAAAATTTGAGTAGCACTATTATTGGACAAAATGTTTCCCCAATCGACAATATAAGTGTCTACATCTACTTCCATTAGGGGAACCCATTGTACTAAAAATTTGGTAGTGTCAAGCTCACTAAAGAGCCTAAACATTATTGCAAAAACATACTAGTAGGGACTAGAAAGGGAGTCAATATAATACATAACCTTGTCACCATTATTGTGTTAATTGGGGTTGATTCTCCATTGCTTGATTGGATTTGATATCAGCTTGTTCTCACTGGAAAATTGTGTTAGGAATTCCTTGTCTTAGAGATTTTATGGGTATGGGATGTGGTACATCAGACTAAAGTCTTCGGCTTTAAATTAGTCTATCATCATTCCTCTATTGGTTAGAAAAGTCCTGTCCCCGATGTTGAGGTTATCAATTATCCATATTACCATATCTTTGTATGGTAATATTTTAGATCGTGCAACAATTCGATGCAGAAAATATTTCACCACTTCTTCTCTAGTAGCTTCTAAGGAATTAGAAGCATCAATAGTAAATTTTCTCTGAAACTTGTGAGGTTTCTCATTCTCAAACAGTTTGTACATGGCTTCCCATGAGGAGGACCCACTTTGAGGTCTGCATGTCGTGTATGTAAATAGAGGAAGCATCTCTATTCTCTTGCTTGCAGAAGGTGCAATATTCACAGGGGCCATTAGTTTCTTAGCTTTCTTTAGATCCTTAGGAATCTCCAAAGAATTATGTTTATTTGGGCTCACCTACGAATAAATGAGAAATGATAAGTAAAAAGAGGTAACTTTGATTTTACAAATGCACAAGTACTGTAGTAATGAAAAGAATTAAATGAATGAAACTTGGCACACTGCTAATATATGAATTCAATGCTTCTTGCAGTTAAATCATTTTGGAGGCATGGGCTATAAAATCGTTAAGTTATGACATTAATGGTCGATATGGGTTAAGGTGCCAATGCAATCATTTCAGCATTAAAACCAAATTTTTCACATCGCAGTGTTGCTCACGTGTGTATCTTTATAAAATGTCAATCATCATAGTTTTTCCGATTCCAATATCAAAATCGCAATAGCAGTGAAAGTGGATGAAGCGCACGAGTGGTCATATTGCAAAAGTGCGATGTGATAGAGTATATCGCATTGGCTAATATGGTCGAAGGGGAAGAATGGTTATGTTTGCAAAAAGGGTGATGTGATAGAGCATATCGTATCGAGAAAATATGGAGGGTGACATTAAGACCATCAAGGTAGAGTTGTGAAATGAAAAATGCGATTTTTGATAGCCTACGCAATGGAAGTGGATCCCCTAAGCATTTCCTTATAATTTTTTTGAAAAAATGTCTTTTCCCTTTCTGAAAGAACTTTTGTTATATATCTCATTGCAATATGTTTTGAGTGGATTTTAGGAGCCATATGTGTTACATTGCGGTATTGTGATTGCGATATGTTCTCCGCTTGAGTGATTTTAAGGCCAAAATTCAAGGTTTTTTCCCCTTTTGATTCCTATCTCTATCAAAATGAATCATTTTAAGGGTCTTATTTGTTTTACTCTAAATTTTTTAAAAAGTGTCCCCATTATTTTCTAAGGTAACTAAGATAAAATAATGGGGGTTGATGAATAGAACAATAATTGGTGATTCATTGGAAGAACCAGTTATCTTTGAAAAATAATTTCTTACTATCTTTAAATAAGTAGAAATAATTTATGGAAACAAAAATTATTTTCAAAATGTTTGAATGAATAAAATTACTCTGAATATAAAAAAAAACTCATATTTATTGTTAATATTTGAGAAACCTTTCATAAATAGATATCTTCATTCCTCTATTTCAATCATTATATATTTTAAAATATGAAGTAAGTGTCCCTTTGTAACTTAGACTTTTTATTTACTACTTTTGTCCTAGGTAGAGCCATTGCTGCCAGCATGCATTCATAGCCTCGACAAGGTTACCTTTTAACCATCAATGATTCAATAGCCCATCCATTTATTATTACAATTATTTGAGATAAATCCTTAATCATATAAATTGTTTTTTTTAAGTCATTGTCTTGGGTATATAACCAGAAGTGATAATGCCATTCACTGGTTATAATTGAACTAAACAAGCTGGCTCATGATGATACCACTTGTCTAATTATTTTAATAATCATGACCCATTATGTTGGTTTGATATGCAGTAATGGTAATGCCAATTTATTATTTACCTATGATCATGGTAAGCATGCTTGTGATGAGACCCCTTATCCTTTTAAGCTATATATATTTTTGAATTACACTCTAAAAAAAGAGTTTCAATGGATGGGGAGAATCATTGACTCCTTAAGAGTTGTGGATGACAATTTAGAGCTTAGTAACAACAAGTCTTTAATTTGTAAGGATTAACCTTTTCTAATTGATAATAAAGTAAACAAACTTTACCAACTTCATGTTTATAAAATTTACAATTTTGATGGAAAAAGATTTCAGAGTTGTATAGTATTCATTCAAGTTTCATAGTTATTTCCTCAAAAATTTCTATTCTTCAAAAATAAAAAGACATAAAATAATTTAGAGGTGTTGCGAAAAACAAAAGGTATGTAATCAAACATTATTTTCCTAAAAATGTAAAAGTGTAGGTATAGTACATTTAAAAGATTTTTTTTCTAAGTCAGCCCATTGACACTGAGGAAATATTTTCTCCCTTGAAGATCTTGTAACATGAAGGTTGATGGGCCAATTTGTTCATTGATTTGAAATGGTTCAAGCCACATTCTTTTGAATTTCGTATGATTACCTTTTCCTCATGTGCCTTGTCCGAATTAAGTACAAGGTCTCCAACTTGGAATGTTTTTGGGGAAACAAAATTTGTATCAAAAGAATTTTTCACTATATGTTGGTGTTGAACATGAGTTAATTTGGATTTTTCTCTTTCCTCTTCCCTTCTAAGGATCTGAGACATTCTTAATTGTAGGGAAGAAGAAGGTACTTTGTCAATAAATTGAACTAGGGATAATGAAGGAGGAACTATATTTGATGGAATTACAACTTCTTTCCCATAAACTAGATTAAATGGAGAAGTTCCTATAGAGGCTTTCTGAGTAATCCTATCTTCCCATAGTGAAAATTTTAAATACTTATCCCAAATTTTCTGGCTCTTATCAATAGTATTTTTATGATTCTTATGAGTTTTTTATTCATTGATTCTGATAGACGATTACCTTGGGGATAGTAGTTAGCAGAGTATTTAATATTAAAACCTATTTTGAGAGAAAATTCAGTCATACTATTTCCCAAAAAATAAGATGCATCATCAAACATAAGTTCATTGGGTAAGCCAAAATGGTAATAATGAATTGACTAATAAATTCCATAAAGGCTTCAAAGTTGGTTACCTTTAGTGGAACAGATTCCACCCACTTAGTAAAATAATCTGTTATAGTGAGAATATATTTATGTTGTTTGGATGAGTTAGGAAAAATCTCACCTATCATATCCAATCCCCATTGCTCAAAGGGTTGCTCAATGTTGGCTGGTTGCAAGGGTAAGGTTGGTTTTCTTTGTCTTTCAACAACACTTTGGCATGTTTTTTCTTTTCTCACATATGCATGAGCATCTTTAAACAATGTGGGCCAGTAATATCCTGCATGAAGGATCTTATGTGCAGTTGTATCTCCTCCGAAATATCCACCTGTAGGTCCATCATGGAGTTCCTACAAAATCATCCGTGCTTCAGATTTCTCAAGGCATCTTAGTAGTATGGAGTCATAGTTATTTCTAAACAAAACATTGGCTATGATCTAATATTGACTAGCTTTCAATCTTAAAGCTCTTTTTCTTTTTTGATTGAGTTCTGTAGGAGCATATCCATTTTTCAAATAGAATATAAGATTTGAATACTGTGATTCATATTTGTTCAGGCTTACCTCGACAATGTGTACAGTGTTAGCTAACTCTTCATCTTCTCATATGTTGGATGCTCCAGATATTAATATGCAGAGACCTTTCCATCTGATGATTTTGGATGGTCTTATTTCAATGTCACATTCCTGCAAAGAATTTTCTCTATTTTCTCCAAGTTCTTTTTGAATACGTACTTTCCTTACTATTGAAAATGGAACTATTACCCTTGTGTGTGTTTTAAGGAGAAAAGGTCTAAAGTGATTTAAATAATTGCAAACAAAAAATGCTTGTTTTTCCACTTTTGAATAATTTATTTCATCACCTTGAAGATTTGAACTAAAGAAATAAATGAGTTCTTCAATCTTTTGATCATTGATTTGTATTAACACAACACCATAATATGTTTCAAATGTAAAAGTATATAAAATGAAATGATTAGAAACATCTAGGGTAGTCAGAGAAGGTGCACTGATGATGGCTTGCTTGATTAGATCAAAATCTTCTCTTTCATTATGTCCCCATTTGAAGAGTGAATTTTTCTTAATCACTACTTGCAATGGTAAAACAATTTGAGAAAAATTTGGAACAAATCTCTTGAAAAAATTTAACTGTCCTAAAAAGAACTGCATGGATTTATTGTTATGGGGATGAGAGAGTTTAGAAATTACCTTTATCCTTTCTGGATATATGCAAATGCCTTATTTTGAGACAATAAATCCTAAAATTTTACCTTTACTGAAATTGAAATAAGACTTTTTTGATTTAAAGAAAATCCATATTTCAAACAACATTCAAGGATTTTCTTAATATCATGATAGTGGTCAGTTATATTCTTGGAATAAATGGTTATATCATCTAAATATACAACCATAGTTTTATTTATCATACCTATGAAAGCAGTGTATGTTTCTCTTTGAAAGGTTGGTCCTGCATTAATTAGATCGAATGGAATTTTATGATAGGCATAAATGCCCCATTTTGTTCTAAATGTAGTCTTTAATGTATCTTTAGGATGAACCAAAACTTTATTGTAGCTTGAAAATCCATAAAGGAAAGACATTAATTCAGAACCAACAACTAATTGCAAATTTGTTCCATTGGTGGTAATGGGAAATTGTCTTTTAAGCAAGCTTTGTTTAAGTTCCTAAAATCAATACAAATATGAATATCACCATTCTTTTTCCTAACAGGGACTATGTTTGAGACTTTCTTTGAATGCATAACAAGGAATATAATCTTGGCCTTAAGGAATTTGTCGAGTTCACTTTTGATTTGAATTTCAAGATCAAGGTGAATTTTCCTTAACTTTTGTTGTATAGGCTTTACAACGGATATCATTGGGATAGTATGATGGATAATGGAGGTATCATAAGTTTTGAGATCTTCATATTTACATGCGAAGACATTCTTGTATTTCTTTAGTAAGTGAATGAAGACTAATATTTCATTAGAGGAAATACCAAGTCCTAAGTTAATATTCTGAGGGTTAAGATATGTGCCAAGGTTTACTAGTTCAAACATCAAAGCTGAACTTTGCAGTTTAGAATTAGTAACATTTTTGAATTTATCTTTGATATCATAGAGATCTTTAAGCTTAACCACAAACTTAGGTATGGAATTTTTTTCAGGTTTCAATTTCAATTTCCTCTCATGTCATTTTCATTAATTAATTGATCGTCATATGACCCTTATGATGTAAGAAAAGTTATAACATATTCATCATTGTTAAATACTCTCCAATTAGTGACATGATCAGGAATATATGGGCAAAAAATGAACTCTATAGAAAATATATTTGGACCATGATCTTCTGAAGGAATAAGTCTGGATGCGACATTAGCTAGAAGGTCCGCACTTTCATTATGAATTCTTGGAATAGATGAGTTATTGAATGATAAAAAATGAGCAGTAAGAAACTATACTAACGATTGGTAATGCTTAAGATGACCATAAATATAGTGTATGGTATTTCTTCCCTTTTTGAAAATTATTTCAGAATCACCTTATACCTGGAGATAAGTGACACCAAGATCAATTGCTTTGTATAACCCTTGGACCAGTTCCTCATATTCCGCAGTATTATTCATCCATTAAAATTCAAGCCTGCATGCTAGCATTGTATTTTCATCTCCTGGATTGATTAATATACAACTAGGTCCTACACATTAACCAGATTTTGATCCATCAAAGTATAATGTCTAGAACAAAGTATTAATACAAGGTTTATTTATGATATTTATACACTTGGAATATTATGACTGAGAAAAATTTTCGATATGAGAATTAACTGAGTTGGTGATAAATGAATTAGGGGAATTTTGAGGTCTAAAATGGGTCTCCTAAGGAAAATCTACAATCAAAATTCACTTTATGAGACCCAATCACATTTTAGGGGATGACATCATTCCTAATGGTTGAGGTGGCATTGTTTGAGTTAAAGGTACTTACTTGTCATAGTGGATAAAAACTCATGGTTAACCATGGTAGTGCTCTAAGTACTTTTAAAGTCAAAGTAAAGTACTCATAATAAATGTCATTTCACATTTTTTGAATAAAAATATACTATTGTCATTTCATATTTCTTGAAAGAAAAAATGCATATCTCAATACATTTATTGTATTAGATTAGATTATATTTTATTATTTTTATATAGTATATTAATTACATGTTATTATACAATTTAAACAATATAAATTTTAATTAATAGCATATAATATAATTAAGAATTTATAAATTTATATTTATATTTATATTTTAAGTTATTTAAGTACAAAGGACAAATGCATTAGTTGTTCAATGATAATGATTTTTTCTTGAAAAACTCATTCTTATTTATAATCACATCAATACAAATTTTTTATTTATTTTATTTTGGTACAACTTTTGAATTGAATTTAACTATGGTTACTAGATTGTGGTGCAAAAGGTGAATTGCAAATTCATAAATATTATTTTATTGTTTTAGCTATTATTTTATTATTTCCTTAGGAGGCCCATTTTAGACCTCAAAATTCCCCTGATGGAGATTTATGAGCATTAAAATTCCCCAAAAAAGATCCAGTAGGGTAATTTCCAAGAATGTTATAAGTAAAAGCCTTGGGTTCATTCTCATCTTAGAATTCGGCCACTGAGTATTTAATGTGTTTTTCATCGTCTACTCACATTTGATTTGACTTACCATTATAGGGAAGCCACATATGAGACCAATCAGTGGAAAAATATCCATGAAGATTTTATGACCAATATCTACTTAGGATTAAACCGTAAAATTCAGGGATATTAGCAACTAAAATATCAATTACTTAATGAAATTTTGAATTGGATGCTAGTATGATAAGGATTGAATTCATTTCTCCTAATACCATAACCTTTGTTCTGTATAATTGTATAATGTGTACTACTTACTTTTGAGGAGAAATGCTCAAATTCAAACAAATAGAATATGGAATGATGTTTGAGGAGGCTCCAGAGTCAATTAGAAATTTATGAACATTTTTGTTGAATACTTAAAAAGTTAAAAGGTAGGGAGGGGTATGCAAATTAGATCTGTCATAGATTAAAATAACATCACTTGCACAAAAAAATTCAGGCGAATCACTAGGAGGTTTACCAACTCCTTTTGAAGCTTTAGAAGTAACACGAGCATGTAAGAATGAAGCAGGGACTGCATGCAACTCTTTGAGTAAATTTTTTTGCTGATGTTTTAATTTTCTCAACTCATGTATGGAGATATTTGCCTTTATCTTCTTCATATATATTTCTTTTATTATATTCAATAGTATCAGAGACCACTAATGTCTTGTATGTAGTTGGAAGATTAGAAGTTGGATTCGATTGAGGCGAATGAGTTCCTTTGTTAATCACAAAGTCTTTAGCAACAAAGGATGAATACTTTTGCTTTTGAGGATACTGAGGGAGGTCAGTAGAATTTTTACTTCTAGTGTTAACTGAAAGTGTCTCATGTTCATCTTCATTATCATATGTTGGAAGGATAAAGCCCCATAGTCCATGAAATTCGACTAATTCTTCCTCTTGAGATTATTCTGCGGATGATATTGTTTCATATTGATCTTCGTCTTGATATAATTCAACATTCAAGATTACATTAGGAGGTTGGGAAGTTTGATTTTTATAAGAATATCTAAAAAATTTCTTCGAAGAAGACTCAACTACTTGTTTCTTTATCTCGAACATATCATTCGACATAGTTTTGAGAACCTTTTTTAATCCCTTAAGATTATAAGGATATTTAGATGTTTTCTTTTTGGGTTCATCCTTAAATTAAACCATCTTAGTTTTTCTATCTTCTTGTGCAATTTTCTTCTCTAAATAAAGGATTATTTTTTCAACAGAAAGAGCTTTTTTCATATTCTCTACCAATGTAGCATTATTGGCTCTATATACAAAAAGAGAAATATTAGAAGGAAGAGAGGATATTTACCATTCTATTTGTGCATTTACTCCAGCCTTAGATGTTGTTGGGATCTTATTGAGTATCTTATTAAATTTGGCGTTGAAATCCTTGATCGTTTCTCCTTTATTTTCTTTAAGATTGGAGAGATAATTGATAAGAGTAGCATTAGTACGATCATCACCAAATTTAGTAAGGAATTGTTCTTCAAAAATATCCCAGCTATTAATAGTGCCTGATGGTAGTGAGATATACCATGATCTAGTTGATCCTTGAAAAGTATAGGGAAATAATATAACTACACAATCTTCTTCATTGACATAATTAAGATTCATGGTAAGCATAAAATTATGAATATGTTCTTTTGCAGGTAGAGCATCATCTGGGTTATACTTAGGCAAACATCTTTCAAGATTATTAGGTAAAATATGAAGAGGACCTGGTAATTGGACAACTCCAGGATTCTTCCAAGGTCTGGCTGCCATTGTGTGAAGTGGAGGATTATTTTTCCATGAAGAAGGATTTTGAGTGGAAGAAGTAGTTTTAGTAGTGGTTTTTGGTGTATAAGAAACAGTTATGGAACTAATACTTCTTGAGGTAGTAGTTGTAGACTGGGAAGAAGAAGGAATGTGAATTAATGGAGAACTTGTTTGATAAGATGTAAAATAAGGAGGAATAAATGATGGTGTTTGAGGGGTAGAAGAGGATTGAATATCACTAATAGATGAATGAGTTTTAGATATAGGATATCTCCTACAATGAAAATGGATAGGAGATTCAAAAGGGATTACACCAAGCTTTTCACTCTTAGAATGGGTAAATACACCAATGCCCTAAAATATTGAAGTAACACCTCCTTCTGAGGCTTCAGAAAGTACATGTTTCTCTGCCGAAATAGAAATTTACTCCAATTTCTTTATTAAGGTCTATACTTCAGGTGATTCTCGAGTATAATCTGAAGATATTTCTTTATGAATAGAATGAGTGGATTTGGGGGCAGATTGAATAACTTTTGATCTAAGAATAGGAGACCTTGAACCAGGAATAGAATTTGTAGGAGATTTGGAGGGAGAATGACTCTTTTGATGGTATTTGGTTTTTGGATTAAGATTTGGCGCCATTCATAGTCAGATGGCCCTCCTTCTAGCACCACAAATGTTGAGGCCCTGAAAATTGGTGCAACAACATCATTGAAAACCACTTGGTTGGGGACTTAAAAATCGTCCCTTTTCCATTTGGAATGGTGGCTCCAACTGGATTTATGGGGCTAGTTTCCCAGTGAAATATAATTGGGTGAATGGATGGATTTATAAATGTTTGTAACTTGGTATATGGAAGTAATAGCAAGCTTGCACTAAATAATATATCTATATTATATATCCCAAGATGAAATATATTCTTTGTGCGATTTATAAAAAAGATCTTTCAATGGATGAAAATGAAGCTTATACAAACACTTAGAGATATGAAAAGGATTTAAAATAATTGGTTTAATTAAATATTTAATTAAATCAATTGGATAAATCTTATATTGCAACTATTAAATTCTTGTATTGAATATGTACAAAAATATAACAGTCTAACATGTTCAAAAGTGAGTTAATGCTTGATTGTTTTCAAATAAATACATGAAACAAAACATCATAGGATAAATAACCATTTATCATTTGAAAAGAAAAAATATAACATATACAATAAAAGTACCATGTATATGTTCACTCTGCTCATTTCAGAAAAAATACTTGGTCCAACCCTTTCTATTAAGAAAACTTCAAGGGTACAAAAGTGTGACTTCTGTAAAGTCTTCCTTTCAAAATTTGAGGACCCCTTCTTAAAAGACATGAAGGTGTTTATATAATAAAATAAAAAGGATTAAAATATTTATTACAATAAAATCTTAGGAGGTTTAAAACGACTCTCCTTAAACTAAGTCAAAATTAAACAAAAACATAATTTAAAGGGGTGCCTTGCTTGATGATTGTGCTAATGTCTCATCATCCATTCATTCCTTCAACTGAAGGATGTTAAGCATAGGCTTAACCTTAAGAGGTTGGCTTGGCATAATGTGCAACTATCAAATGAAAACAAAATCAGAGAGTGGAGGGAACATGTTGGAGGATGTATCTGTAAGACAACACATCATAAGTCATTGACTATGTTGCCTTACCAAGTATCTCAAATACTTATCCCAATCTAGGTTTTCCAACTTTTTGATGTGTTCCTCTTTGACCATTGAAACTTCTTGCCATTTTATTATCAAGTCTTTCATGATAGGAAGTGAAACTAGAAGACATATATCAATAATGTTTGCAACGATGAGATTTTTACTGACAGTTTCCACAATGTTAGTAGCCACATATTTTTCTTTGCAAATGGATTTTTCAACATATTTCAACTGTATGTCCCATTCAATAAATAATATTTCCTTTTTAGAGTCTTAAATCCTGGGTAGGTTGGCCTTTCAGACAAAACAAAAATCCTTTCAGGTAACATACTGTGAAACCTTATCATCAATCTCATCAAAACTAATCCTCTAATCTCATATTCGATTCATCAGTGAATCACTTTTCTCACACAATTAAAGAATATTTGATAAATTTTGGAAAAAAATAACTTGTTGCTGTGCCAATAGGGTATTTAGTTCCAAGGTCTCTTTTCTCAATCCATATATCTTTGGATTATCTTTCAATTTCTCTACAGAAAAATGTAATTGATGAATTTGAGAGTCTTTTGAACTGATTTCATTTTGGTGTTGAATTTTCAATTGGTCGATTCTCTCTTGGAGTTGTGTTACCTATCCCTGTAGCTGTTGATTGGCGTTTTTCTTTTGTGCCTATAGATCAAGCTCTAATTGGATGATTCTTTCATCCTTTTCTTTAATTAATTATTGAACCTAAAAATCTTTATCTATAGTTGCAGATGCATAAGCTCCTATGAAATGGGTTAGACAAGTTACATCTTTTGAAGGATCTTCCTATGAGTCTTTCCAGACAACTTCCATTGAGACGTCTCCTGGGACAAGGAGTTGAGAGTGCTTTGATATCCTTCTTTTATTTTGTCTTCTCATAACTGCTTTATGTTTAGGAATGTAGAAAATACCCAGATGAGGTATTTCCTCAATATTAAGTAAATTTTTTGTAATGGGGAAGGCTGGGATGAATTCCACTTTCTTTGTGCTTACTAATTTGTAAGAGGGCCCATTACTGAACTAGTCTTAAATTTTAGTTTGAGGTGTATGCACAATATGTTGATGGCCAGTAATTAAAAATTCTTGGTATCCCTGGAGTTTTTGGTTAAAATACTTCCAAAGATCATTTAGACTACATGGGAAATCTAATTCCATAGTTTGAACTTTGACATATTTATATTTCTCAGTTTTACTAAGGACTTCTGTATATTTAGATGTCGGTTCATTTTCATTTTCCTTCTGTGTTAAGGGTTGGGAGACTTCCAACATTTTCAATGAAATTCCTTCCAATCTCTTGTTCCTGTACTATTTAAACTTTGGAAATTGTTGTGGATGGAGGCATAGGGCTGCCAACTTCTATACTACAGATTAATTATCGACTGACTGACATAATTCATTGAGCTCATCACCTTCATGAACAAAAGGCCTAAATTTAACTTGGGTAATTAAATTATTGGTAACTTTAATCGGGTTGTATTGTCTGCTTGAAATTGTAAATAATTTCAAAAATTCAATTTGGCTGATCTCTAAAATTGCATGCTTGTAATTTTCCAGACAATAAACACCACAATTAATTAGAAAAGGAGGCCATGACGCTTTCTTAGCTTCCTTAAGAAACTTGGTTAATCCATTGCTAACAGTTTAATATGTTACTTCTCTTTCAAGAATCTTATCAGGAACATACAAGGGTAAATCATGTAGCCGAGATAGGCTCCCAAATACTCTGACATAGGTAAAAAAGTATTCTCCCAAACATTTTCCAATGGAGGAAATATTAGCTTGAGCTTCTCTTGACCATCTGGAGGCTTTCTCATTAAATACGGCTTGAAACAAAGGGAGAATAACTCCATGGAAGATTTTATAAAAATGGTTCTCAAATTTTGACTCCCATAACATGCTATGATATACATGAATGGGGAGAGGGTCCTTGGTAGTCCATTTCCAGCCCATGGTTGGAAAATATGAAGTAAAACACACAACACCATGATATAAGCACTCATATAAAATGGGGGGAAAGTTTTAGAGGAAATAGAACGATTTTTCCTATATTCCAAAATTTGAGTAGCAATATTGTTGGACAAAATGTTTTCCCAATCCATAATATAAGAGTCTGCAACTAATTTCAATAGGGGAACCCCTTCTACTGAAAATTTGGTAGTGTCAAGCTGACCAAAGAGCCTACAAATCATTGCAGCAATATAATAGTAAGGTCTAGCAAGGGAGTCAATAGAATACATACCCTTGTCATCATTCCTGTGTTTATTGGGGTTTCTTCTCCATTTATTGAGTGGATTTTATTTCAGCTCATTCTCGCTGGTGAATTGTGCCATAAATTCCTTGTCATAGACCTTTTTAGGGTCTAGGATGTGGTACATCAGCTTCAAATCTTTGCCTTTAAAGGAACTTATCACCGTTCCTCTATTGGTTAGAAAAGTCATGTCCCCGATGTTGAGGTTATGAATTATCCATCTTACCATATCTGTGTATGGTAGGATTTTAGGTTGCACAACAATTCAATGAAGAAAATAATTGGTCACTTCTTATGTAGTAGCTTCTAAGGAATCAAAATAATCAATAGTAACTTCCCTCTGAACCTTGTGAGGTTTCCCATCCTCAAAATGTTTGTACATGGCTTCCCATGAGGAGGATCCACTTTGAGGTCTACATGTAGTGTCTGTAAATAGAGCAAGAAACTATGTTCTGTCGCTTGCAACATGTTCTCACTCTCCCCAAATTCCCAACTCTGAAAATGGGTTTGAACAAAGCTAACCATACACTAGGCTTTAGGTCAGGTAGGTATCCCTACCAAGACCAGAGAGGGCTCTCTCGTTGTAAATTTTGTAGTCGAAGGAATGGCTAAATATCTAATGATTTTAGGCTGGGTATGTAAGATTAATAAAAAGGATTTGTTTGATGTTTTAAATGCTGGATGGAAACGCCAGTAAGAAGGTTGCATGTAGTGTTTTTAGGTCTGAATTCCAAGGTCAATTTGCAGAAAATGTGTGAGGCTAGATAGGTATTTTGAAAACATGTTTAATAGGTAATTGAGTATAGGAAGAAGTGATAGAGAGTATGAATGAGTACTAAGGTGAATTCATTTATTTAGAAGTAAGTAGATATAACATGTAAATCTTATCTAAAATAGAGCATGGGCAAACATGATTTCTGCTCATAAAATGACATGATAAACATATGGAAATATGTATTTGAAAGGAGAATATATATCATTTATCATGAATATATAAAAATACATAAGAATAAAAAATTCTCCAATGCATAGCACAATATTATCAACACAAGTTCTACAAATTTTTCTCTGATTTCATTCCAAAATGCTAATTTCAAAAGCTCCACTACAAAATAAGACAATCCAACCCCACAAAAGACTAAAGAGAGTATACTTATAGAAAATATGGACTATGAAACCTCATCAGGTTAAAATCCCATCCAAAATGCATCATAAATACACAAGATGAGTCATTTCCTAGATTCTAGGGAGGTTAGAGACCATTTCCTAAAATTCAACTATGAAATAGGAGTCTTTTTCCTTTACATTAAATTGCATATACCCTCATGATAGGAGGAAAAAACCAACTCAATAAATATAATTCCAAGTCACGCAACAACAAAACCTTGAATTTGTGACATTTTATGAGCCTGATAAGTGTCTCGAGGAATCCAATGTTGATATGTAACATTTCTGACAGAAGGGTAGTAGAATTTTATAGAAGCATAACCGAAGTTTACGGGCACTTTTGAGGCACTTTTAGGAGTCCAAATCCACTTCTAAAAAAAATGTCAAATAGGTGTGTGTGTCTAGTTTCCAAAACATCTTGAATTTTACAAAATGACCCATGGTAAGACCTTCAAAAATCCATTCTTCCAAGGTTACTCCAAAAGCATAGCAGAGGCTCCAAAAATCTAGGAGAAACATGAAAAATGACTAGTTTTTTGGCCTTTTCTTCAAAATTAAATATTTTCATGCCAAGGGGGTTCCTGATATATAATTTAATCATCAAAATGCATCCAACCATGTAAACAAATAATCATTTTAATCCCCCCAAAATAAGCGTAACAAAATTTTTCTACGCTTCTATGAGGAGGAATTCCTTGAAATGTGCAAAATTTACAAAAAATATCAAAATTCTTCAAAAATTCCCAAAATTGTTTCGGTAGCACCTGTGAGTGGTGGGATAAACATACAAGGAAGCTTCAACCAACCAATCCAATATATCCTTCTCTTTAAGCTTCATTTTATCTTCTTTTAGCCTTTTCTTCAATTGTTTTAGCCTGATTTGAGAAATTGTGTTCCTGGTGCGATAGTGATTTTGCATGTGTGTTTGAAGTTTATTGTCCCTCTTAGACATATTCAAGAGATTCTGCAAATTCTAATTTACCCTTGAAAACCCATGTTCTTTGTCTTGATTTATTTCCATGGCTATAAGCTCATTAAAGGTCAAGTCTTCATATGGATGAGCTGACTGTCTTTCTAGCTCCAATGCCCTTTTGAGGCCTCTTGATTTTGGCCTTCTTGGTTTTGTTTCAGTCTCAATGTCCTACATTTGATCAACATCAATAGCATCCTTACCTTTACCTTTGTCTGCCTCTATTTATGGCTTGGGCATGATTTGTAACAACTTCTTTACCTTCAATTAGAAATTCTCCTATTGTAAGAAAGTAATTTGAGAATTAACAATGGTGAACATCCTACTCAATTTTGCTATTTCATCATTCTTATCCCTAAGGATATCCTCAACTGTTCTGATCTCCACCTTCTCTACTACCTCAACCTCCAATGGCGCTGATTCACTATCATGATGCATAAGAGGTTGCTCCTCCATTTCACTTTGTTCAAAAATGGTGTCAAGTATAGGTAGATTTTTGATAGACTTAGGTGCAAATACTTGTCTCTTCCCCTTCTCATAGGTATGAGTAAAATCAAAAACCCTAGGAGCATCTGAAAACTATGTTAGCATGCTATAAGAGGCAACCTCCATTGGTTGTATTGATGATGTACTATGCTAGATAGGAGGGCTAGTGGTATGTGTTGTTGCTAATCATTCCAAGAAATTTTCCCAAGTCATGTTAATGTATGAAATGTGATGCAATACAATCAGCTTGACCAAACCATGATGAAAATTACTCGTGCAATGATCTTTTTTTATGATCTTAACCTTCTCAGTCATCTTAATCAAACCCTTGTATAGGTAATGTGCAAAATCAAGTGTTTTGACAGAGGTGAAATGCATCAACAACCTGATATGGTACCTATACAACCTGGGAAATGTTCCTTCACATGTGAAATACTTCATTATTAACATCATCAAAGGAACATATTTTTTACTGAGGTGTCTAAAAAGGAAGAGGGAATCTGGCTCCTCTCTAATATTAGGCTTGAGAAATTTCTTGTAATTTTCAATGTCTAAATCTATGCCCTTGAACCACTTCTTTCCATGACAAGGAGTGCATGTTGCTAAAGAAATTAGGTCTGTTGATAGGTTTATCTCCACACCTTTAATAGTGACCTTTCCGATCCTGAAGCTTGTGTTAGATAAGCTGGTCAATTAAAGATGATACCCCTCCTCCGTGAGCTTCTCGCAGAACCTCAAAAATCCAGGTAGCATTGAGTTCATGCATTGTGAAGGGTTCTAAACTGAGGTGGCACCCTCCCTTGAATCTCTTCTTCTCACTCTCCATATTTTTTATCACAGAAAGGATGAAAACTCTAGTATGTTGATGGGATGGATATATGTAGTGAAATATGGAAAAAATAGTGTAGGTATGGTATAAGTTTAGAGGGTGAGATGGAGGGTTATGGAGATATGGAAAATTCTAAAAAAAAATAAGTAGATAGGGTTGTATGTCAACTCTAATTTGTAGGTGAAATGAAGTGAAATGGATATGAGGAAGGTGGTGAAATGATGAAAACACGGGAAATTTTCAATTTCAACACTGTGAAAATAACTGGTGAAGGGGTGGAGTAGGTTTAGAGAGTGAGATTTAGGGTTATGGAGATAGGGAAAATTCTAGAAAATTTTTAGTGAATAGGGTGGTATGTTAGCTCCATATTTTAGGTGGAATGATAGGAAATGGATGCAAGGAGGGTGATGAAATCAACAAAACACATGAAATTCCCAATTTTTAACTGTGAAAAATTGCTAGAATTTATGGTTTGATGAAAATGACATGTTAGGGATGATATGGATGGTGGGGGATTTGAGGATGAGGTATATGAGAGGTGTAGGATAGTGTTTAGGTAATAGGGTTAGGGTTTTTTTAGCTGTAGTAGGTTAGGGTTTATCAAATGAAGTCTTTCTATGCCATGGAGAAGTGATGATATGGAGAAATATAGAGTGAGCATAAAAATGATTTAAAAACTGAATAAATTTACCAAGGGAGGGTATGAGAGTAGTGAATTAATATTTGTGAGAGGTCCTTGAGCTTGTTGTTTGGTCAATTTAGTGTGTCCTAAATTGCTGCATTTAATTGTCAATCCGGGAATCGTAAGCTGATGAAGTGCGGCGCACTATATGTGCAAGATAACCTCTTTCTTAACTTTTAGTCGTTTATGGTCTTTCTAAGGTGAAATGGAAATTCTAAAGTGAAAAACAAGTTTGGTTATAATTGTTCAAGGAAGTGATATCCCCTATAATGATTTACCAATCTCAAAACTTTAAAAGCAAATTGAAATTACAAATGACAAAAGAAAGTAAACTGCTGAAATGGAAAGTGTTGTTAATCTAATGAATCAAAACAAGAAACTAGTGAATATGAAAACTAAACTATTCTTGCTGCCAACTGAACACAAAAGAAACTACGCTTATGGAAATTCAAAATTGCAATGAAAGAAATCTAAATCAGATTACATCAATTCATTTTCTGACCCTTCATCATTAGACCAGCTATGACTTGCGGAAGTAATCATAAACAACTTGTGTAACTGATATTTAATTTGCAGAAAGTAAACTAATACTAAACCATACACACATGATTCAATCCCTCGCCATCAGTCCAGCTGTGGCTTTCTGAGGCAATTGAAGATGTCATACATGATTCAATATATTTAAGTTTGCAGAAAAGAAACTAATACTAAACTACACACTTCATCATGCAGCCCCTCACCATCAGTCCAGCTGTGGCTTTCGGAGGAAACTGAAGACGCTATGAGCAACTTAATATATCTAATTTTGCAGAAAGGAAACTAATACTAAACTACACATCTCATCATGCAGCCCCTCACCATCAGTCCAGCTGTGGCTTTCGGAGGTAGCTGAAGACACTATGAGTAGCTTAATATGTCTAATTTTAACTACCGAATCAGATAAACAAAACTGAAGTGCACAAAACAAAACTGAAGTTAAACAAAGACTGTGAAAGAAAACTAGCAGCAGAATAATATCAGTTTCATATCATTAGCAAAAATACTATGAAAATGCCCCGGGCTGTCTACCTAAAACCTGCACAAGAAAACTGATCAGTGATTTAACAATCATAAAAACATAAAAGACATGAATGCAATGGAAATTACAGAAATGTATGAACAGAAATAAAACAACTATGAAATATGAACATGTAATGAGTTATGATACAATGACTGCTTAAAGAAATGAAATGAAAAATATATACATTAATACACAGAACCTCGGCTGAGCAGGGGCCCTCTACGCAGCTCTGGTATGATCTTCAAACACGAATTAAGTTATGAAACAGAGTTTTTCACATTAAAAAGAAAGTCATTACAGGCTGGTGGTATTACGGCTCAAGGCAGCGTAATCACCACATAACAGAGTACGCACATCAACTTAACAGATATATCAACCAACAACTATCAACTCACATTCACTAACTCTACGTGCGTATGCAAACGCTCTTTATAAAGCAATAAAATGTAACTGTCTCCTGAAGTTTATGATAGCAGCCAGCACGCAGACCACTAAGGCCACGGATTTAGGAGTATGGCCATGTTGGAAAACGGATCTATGGAAGGTGGGCGCTTAAATTCAACTCCAGAACTTTGCACAGATGTCAATTAACCTCCGTAAGCTTGGAAACGGCCGTATGGATGTTTCTATGCCACGAAATAGAGTCCAGCCGACATAGAACTCCACAGTTGACTTCCACGTGGATGGCTTTGACCGCGGCTTTCCTTGACGAATTTCATTGAACCAATAGGACACGAACCATGTCCTTGTCATTCCTAGCCTGCCCATGTGGCTCGTTTCCTTCGTTGACACCTGTAACATTGATTTCCACAAAATAGCTGCGGAAAGTTGCAGCGACTGCGGAAAGTGACAAGTTTCCGCAGCTGTATGAACAAAATCTAAATCAAATAGAAACACACAAACATAATTAAAAACCATGTTAGATACCCTTTTGCACATGATATTTGACAATTTTGGAGGTTTAGGTGAGTGAAAGAGATATGGAAAAGTGTATGGAAGAGAGACAAATTCGGGACTCAACATACCCCCACTGTGAAGGTGTTGCATGTTCTCATGCAACCAAAATTTTGACACTCTTTATTCAATTCATGTGCCTTGATACTTCAGCCAACACATCTAACCCCCTTCTCTTCTTCTTTGGTACTGCCATCATTCTGGGTTTCTTCATGAGGCACCTGAATTTGATATTCACAAGTGCTCTGCTCAATTTTTGGCATTTCCTTTTTAGCTTCTTATTTTTCTTTTGCCAAATACCCAAATGTAACATAGTATTGTCATGGATAATCTTGTCCAGCTTGCCTTGCTCTTTGAGTGTTTCATTTTCATTTTTGATATGCCGATTCAAAAGCTCAAGCTCAAAAATCTCCTGTTTTAATGACTGAACCAAGTTATCCTGCAATGTATGAGGCTGAATAGAAGAGGTGCTTGGACCTGTGGCTGCCTTCTCCAAGGATTCTATATAATCATAGACCTCCTGCTGTTTGGGGTCTACTTCCGGTGTCTTTTTCATTGGACTGTCCTCAAAATGCTGCAAGGGAGAATTATGTTCAAAATTTGGCCGAGGAGAACTTTCATCAATATTTTGCTGAAAATAAGATGGAGTACGCTCATTGTCTGATTGGGAGTGAAAGGAGTCAGGTTCACTAACTGACTGAAATGGACTATGGTCAGTTGGAGACTGTTCAGATGTCTCTTCACCCAAATCAATGAAATGAGGACCTTTAATTTGTTTTTTTCTCAGTTTTCCCTTAAGCCTGCTGCTTCTCCTCACTTGCTGTGGTACATTACCCTTTTGTTCTTGTTTTCCTGTTTTTGCCTTTTTAGATAGAGATGACTGTTTTTGAAGAAAAATTAATCTCTCAGATAGAATTTGGTGATCTGCTTCTTCAGAAGAAGAAGTTTTATGGACAACCTCAACAATTTCTTTCCCTTTTGATATTATTGGCTTCTTAATTTTGATTTCCTTCTTCTTCCTTTTTACCAATCTCTCTTCTCTATCATTTTTCTTCATAGTAATAGTAGAAGCATCTTGGATTTCATCTACTGTTCTTTTCCTTCTACTTCTTTTTGCTGTGCTAGCTGCGGGAACTTCCTGTGTAGGAGCAACTTGGGTTTCAACATCCATTTTCTTTCTTCTACTCCTTCTAATTGGATTACCTTCAGGAATTTCCTGAGTTTCTTCAAAGAAGTTTCTTACTAAGAATTGTTCCCATGTATCTTTTCTTTCTTTTAGCTCCTTTTCAATCAAAATTTTTATAAGCCCATGATGATATAAATGAGGCTCTACATCTCCTAGGTGTTTTTGCACAGTCACAGCCATTTTCTTCAAGTTATTGAATAGGAAATAAGGAAGATTGAGAGTTTGGTTTTCAAGGAAATTCATCAATATCCTAGTATGATACATGTACATAGAGCCAAAGCGGCCTTCACATGTGATAAATTTCTGAACAATGAGTAATAAAGTGGCCCATTCATCTTTTATTGCATGCACTGGGATTCCTCTTTTGAAAACAGTGATATCCATACCTTGATTTCGGAGGATTGTTCTCCATGCCTCATCACCGATACTTTTGTTTTTGAACCACCGTTCTCCTTCCTGAAGAAGCTCTGTTGCTGCTGCTATTGATGCTTCATTAACCAAAAATTTGAGGTCTCCCACTTCTACTTCCGAGCCATCAAATGATCTTGCAAACGCTTTGGTAACTTCTCTGTGGTAACCCCGGAATTTCTGAATAAAATGCAGCCATTTAGCTTTTCTCAACATCTCTTTTGCTTGTGGAAATCCCTCTATGAACTTCGGTCCTTCCGGCTCTGCCCTTAATAATTTTCCCATTTTACTTCTCTGTGCTTCACAGCTTGCCCCTGTGAGGGTTTTAAGCGGAAGTGGAACGATGGAATACACGGAGTCGAGCACAATGCTGTGGGGATGTTATCACAAAACGGAAATGAGCACCATACACCGAATGGAATAAGACTGTGGGTGAATATACGAGAATGAGAGTGAGTAAGAGGAACGGAATGGAGTGAAACAGGGAATGAGAATGAGTAGAGTGAGGTTTTGTAAACACGACAGAGAAACGACAAAGAAGTTAACAAAGCATAATGCATTCAACCGTATTTTGAATTTTTGGTGGCTGTGTCATAAATATGAACACATTTCAATCAATGATTATGGAGTTATGCGGCTTGTAAGAGTCCTTTTTCAACTCAAATACGTATCATTATCTTCGGTGGGCTATTTGAACATGAGTAAGAGTCGGAATTTCAATAATGAAGCCGTTTGTGAATAAATGCAAGAGGATAACATAGAGATCGTGGAAGGTTACTGACTGTCAATATAATCATTGCGCGTTATGGGTAGAGCTCATAGTTTAGAATTACATAAAAATGTGTCTTTTATACTATTTGAAATAAACTTTATTCATACCTTTGGAATCCTTGCTTTTGCCTTTGGTCTTCAACTGATTGATCTTCATTAGTGTCTTGAATGTCCCATTGATCCTCTCCTGCATTTTATTTCATGATTTTATGAAAACAACAACTAACTGTACATTCTTTTTGAAAACAGAGTAGTAGCAGCTGCGGAATCTGCTTCTGGCTGCGGAAACTGGAATCAGCTGCGGAAACAGATGTCAGCTGCGGAAACTGACATAGCTATTACTTGGCTGAAATAGAAATGAACAAATGACAAATGACCAAGTGGAAATGGTCATAAAAATATTTTTATTGATGGAATGGATGAGATGAAGTGGAATGAAGTGAAATGAAATGAAATGAAGTGAAATGAAATGGAGTGGGTGGTGAGATAAAATGAAATAAAAGACAGAATTTTTTTGGAAAATATAGAGTGTCAGGTGTCCCTGATTTTCACCCCATATTTTCTGTATAAGACTGCCAATCAATGATTGGTTTTCAGGCTTATACCATTTTTTTTCTTCTCTTTTTTTTTTTTTATTTTTTTTTTCTCTTTTTTTTATTTATTTATTTTTTTTTTTTAACTTGAAAAACAAAAACTAGCTTGGTAGAGAAGAAGGATTCTTCTGTACCAGCCTGATTGCAGAACTTTCTTGAAACAACTTGACAAAATCCTCTTTAGAGAGTGGCTTATGATAAACTTTCAATCTATGGCCATTCACTAAAAGAGGAGTTTGAAACTCATCAATAGTCTTGATTCTTACAGCTCCATTGTTAAAGACCTTGTCAATCTCATATGGCCCAAGCCAATGAGTCTGAAATTTCCCTTGAAAGTCTTTAAACTTGGAGTCAAACAACAATGCCCAATCTCCTTCTTGAAACTTCTTCTCTTTGATATATTTGTCATGCCACTTAGTTCTTTGATATTGAACTAGATCGGTTCTTAGAATTGCTTCTTGTCTGATCTCATCTAGCTCATTCAATTGCTCCATTCTATGCTTTTGAGCTTCTGATAAGTCCATTCCCAACTGAACTGCTATCTTGAAGGTCTTGACTTTGAACTCAATGGGGAACAAGACTTCTTTCCCATAAACAAGTTCATAGGGAGAATGTCCTGTTGTATTCCTCCATGTAGTTCTGTAGGCCCACAAGGCTTCTGGAAGCCTATTTGCCCAATCTCTTCTATGTAGATGAACAGTTTTGGTGATGATACTTTCAAGAACTTTGTTTGTGGACTCCACTTGACCATTTTCTTGTGGATGGTAAGGAGTAGATCTTCTGTTCTTGATTTTGTATTCTTCCATCAACTTTTCCACCAAATTGGATGTGAATTGGCTCCCCTGATCTGTCACAATTTCTCTTGGAACACCAAAGCGAGTAAAAATATCCTCATAAAGAAAATGAACAACTGAATTTTCAGTAGCAGATATTAATGCTTTAGCTTCTACCCATTTAGTAACATAATCAGTGCAAACCAATATATACTTCTTTTGCTTCGATGGTGGATTAATCGGTCCAATGAAATCTAAAGCCCATTTTTCAAAGGGTTCGATGAGTACCTGTGTTTGCAGTGGCATTTCATTTGAAAGGGTATGTTTCCCTACTCTTTGGCAGCTATCACACCTTTTGACATATTGTTTTGCATCTTTGAAGAGAGAAGGCCAATAATATCCCAAGGAAAGGATTTTATAGGCCGTCCTTTTGTCCGCAAAGTGTCCGCCGCATGGTTCATCATGACATGCCTTAAGAATATCAGGCATTTCATCTTCCCTGACACATCTTCCGATCACAAGATCTGGCCCTGTTTTAAACAATTCGTTAGAAATCCATGAATATCTTGAACTCTCCTGAATAATTTTTCGTTTTTCTCTTGGAAATAAATGTGAAGGTAGTTTCCCTGTAACCAAATAGTTAGCAATATCTCCATACCAAGGGGTCTTAATAGTTACTGCAAACAAATATTCATCAGGAAACTTATCTTCTACAGGAGAATCTTCTTTAGTATTCTGAATCCTAGACAAGAAATCAGCTACTGTATTCTGTTTTCCTGGTCTATCCAACACAGGAATATTGAATTCTTGCAAAAGTAAAAGCCATCTTGTCACTCTGCCATTAGTAACAGGTTTGTTCATTAAATATCTAATTGCAGAATGGTCAGTATGAATAAAAGTTTCATACCCTGTTATGTAATGTCTAAACTTATTAATTGCATGAACAACAGCTAAAAACTCTTTTTCAGTCACAGTATAGTTCAACTCTGTGGGAGTCAAATTTTTACTGGTATAATAAATGGCATAAGGAACTAAATTTTTTTGACCCAACACAGCTCCTAGAGCTGTATCTGAAGCATCCGTAGAAATATGGAAAGGGAGTTTCCAATTTGGTCCTCTCAAGATAGGTGCTTCGGATATTCTTGTTTTCAAAGTTTCAAAAGCTGATTGACAATCAGGATCCCATTTGAATTCACAATCTTTTGTAAGCAATTTGAAGAGTGGAGATGCTATTTTAGTGAAGTTTTCTATAAATCTTCTATAGTAACCAGTAAATCCTAGAAAACTTCTAACATATCTTTGACAATTTGGAATAGGTAACTTGGAGATGACTTCATTTTTTGATCTATCAACCTTAATCCCATCTCCTGAAATATGATGTCCTAAAACAATCCCTTCAGTAAACATCATAAAGCATTTTTCATGGCTTAATGAAAGGTTTGTTTCTTTACATCTTATAAGAACTTTTTCCAAATTTTCTAATGCCTCTTCAAATGAATTACCATAAACCGTAAAATCATCCATATAAACCTCTACACAATCATGGATTAGATCAGAAAAAATTCCTAGTACTGCTCTTTGGAATGTTGCTGGTGCATTACATAACCCAAAGGAAGCACTCGGTAGGCAAAAGTTCCCCATGGACAAGTAAATGTGGTCTTATCTTGATCTTCAGGTGCTACCTGAATTTGATTATAGCCACTAAAACCATCCAAAAATGAAAAGTACTTTTTACCTGCTAATGTATCTAATACCCGATCAATAAAAGGCAAAGGAAAGTGATCCTTCAAAGTTGCTTTGTTCAATTCCCTGTAATCAATGCATACCCTCCATTTACCATTCTTTTTAGGTACTACAACCAAAGGAGAAACCCATCGGCTATCTGAAATTGGATAAATGAAGTTTACATTGAGTAGTTTTTGGAGCTCTTCTTTCACTATCTCCCTAAGATTTGGATTCATCCTTCTTGGAGGTTGTCTGATTGGTCTACTGTTTTCCTCAATATAGATATGATGGATGCAAGTCTTAGGATCAATACCCTTCATGTCAGTATACTCCCATGCAAATGTAGTAGAATTTTTTTGCAAGATTTTGGTTAGTTCTTCTTGTTGTGACTTTTCCAAATGTTTGTTGATATTCAATGTTTTTCCTGGAAAAATCTCAATAGTAGAACTACCAAACTCTTCCATAGAGTAAAGAGACATTTGTCTTGATGATAAATATTCTATGTCAGATTCCAACCGAAATTGTGTGGGGTCATATTCTGAAGATATCTCAAAATTTTCTAATGTGTTCAGAATTTGACTATCCTCACTGATTTCAGAAATGGTAAAGACAGGTTGTATAGTGTTCTCATCATCGACCCATTCATTGTCTCCTATTTCTGTAATTTCTCTTGCAGGAGGATATAAATTGAATTTCTTTGTCGAATTACCATTAGAAATGTACATGTCTCCAGATCTACAACTAATAAAAGCATCAGCTGTGGCCAGCCAAGGTCTTCCTAAGATAATTGGATGTCCTCCTAGATTACTTTTGGGAGTCAAAATCATAAAGTCTACCGGATATTCCCAAGAATCTAAGGAGACTGAAATATCTTCTAATACACCATCTGGTTTAATAACCGATCGATCTGCAAGTTGCAATAAAGTAGGTGTAAAAATAAGGTTAGGAATTTTTAACTGTTCCATAGTCTGTCTACTCATAATGTTGATAGCAGCCCCTAAGTCAATCAATGTGTTTGGAATTTCTATCCCATTTATATGTGTCTTGACAATTGGACTTCCTGGATCTACATACTTCTGCATGGTAATTTTCCCCATCATAATGTCTGCAATCTTTCCTACCAGGTGGATTCTTCTTGTGTCTTTTAGCTTCCTTCCTGGTCTTTTGAAACTCAACTCCTTTATGGTTTTTGCTAGAATAGGAATTTCTCTAATGGCTTGTAGCAATGGAATCTTGATACAAACATTCTTCAATTCATCTAGAAAGTCATAGTTAGGCAACAAGATTTGTTTTTCCACCCCCTTATCAATTTGTAGTTTTTCCGGAAAAGGAGGTGTAGATGAAGATACAGGTTGCTCAACTATAGGAGTTGTGGATGTTAGCTTTTCTTTTTCTTTTTGAATTTTTGAATTTTGAAGAGATTCTTCCTCATAACCCTTATTGACTTGAAGAGAGTCCTCTTCAGAGGTATCTTGCTCTTTAATGTCTATAGAAGGTTTTTCTAAAACTCTACCAGATCCGAGTTGTACATCGTTGAGAGGAACAATCATATAGGTAGGAAATTGTTGTCCTTCTACCATATAAGTAGTTTGAGGATTCTTATTGTTAGGATTTGGCAATGGCTGAGCTGGAAGTTGATTTGTCTTTTGTTGGTATGGGAGCATAAGTTAAGGATTTGTATTTTGTTGAGAAGGTTGATGTTGTGGAAATGGCAATGAGAGTTGTTGTGGATTTTGGCTTGGAAATTGTGGAGCTTGTTGGTTTTGAAAAGATGGAGGATATTGATAAAATTGAGCAAATCTCCCATAAGGATTTTGAATTCCTTGTACCCATGGCTGATATGAGTTTTGATGTTGGGGCCAAGGTTGTTGCCAAGGAGTCCAATTTGGTGGGGTTTGAAGATTCATAGGGTTATTAAACCCTTGAGATTGTTGTCCCTGCCAAGGTCTCCTTGCGACAAAACAGAGAGATTCTATTGAATTTGGATCTTCTTGAAAAACAACTTTGAGTCCAGGGATTGAAGGACAATCCTTGATTTCATGATTTTCCGAGCAAATCATACATGTTTCTACAACTTTTGCATCCAAGGGACATTCCCTTAAAGCATGTTTCTTTCTACATTTCGGACAAAAGATGGCTAAAGCATCTGTTTCTGCTTTCTGCTTGTTTTGGATTTTAAGGGTGTCTAGTTGTTCACCAAGACCCCCTAAGATATCAGTTTTAAACTCATCAAGCATATTACCAATCTCTGCCCTACTTACTGATCCAGTTGCAGATTTGTTAGCCCTAATAAGAGAAAAATCCCTAGGCCCTTTTCCAGTTTTAGATCTTCCCCTTGAGAATTGGATACATAGTTCTGTTATATCATGAAATGGGAGTTGAGAAATGTCTCCTTTACCCATCATGTTTAAAATGTCTATCCATTCATATCTAATGGCTTTTAATAGGAGGGCTTTCAAGGTTTCATTATCTAAGTTGCTCATCTTTGCTCTTTTCAAGTTGTATTGAAATCTTTCAATTAAGTCTTCCAAATTTTCATCTTCTTTTTGCATCATTTTGAATACCTCATCCTTATGATTGGTGGGCATACAATAGTCCAAGTATCTATCCAAAAATGTTTGTTTCATATCATTCCAAGTCCTGATAGATTGAGTGGCTAATCCCATGAACCATTTCAAAGCATATCCCTTCAATGTTGAAGGAAATAGTTTGAGTTTTTGAGAATCTTCCATATAGTCATAAGTTCGGCACACTACTTCAAACTCAAACAGAAATGTTTCAGGATCTTCACTTCGTAATCCATAAAAGTTAGGGAGAATAGATGGTGAAATATTTTTCATTGTTGCATGAGTTTCCTCATCAACTATAGGGAATCCAAGAAAATTGTCCCTATTTCTACCATTATTTCCTTCACCATTGTTATCTTCATTATCTCCTCCTCCTCTACCTCCACCTCTATTTATTACTTCCTCTGCCATGATAGTTTCTTTAGAGTCCTTATAGTCCTCTAGTTCTTTTATCAAGGAAGGATGAGAGAAAGTTTCTTTGTTTTCTAAGTAGGCTTTAGTAGGTGGTGTAGGAGAATCCTCTAATTCAGCTGTTCTTTGACTTCCAAAAATATTAAGGCTAGGGGTAGATGATGGTGAATCTGGTCTATGCCTTGAAGAAGATGGAGTTGTGAAAATCGAACTCTTGGCTTTAGCTATAAACCTTCCCCTAGAATCTCTTGCTCTATGCATGTCATTTTTTGTATTTTTTAATAAAAGTTGGGCTAATAATTCTCTTTCTGATCTTCCAGATCACACTAGGTGCAAGAAGAGAGCATACTTAAGAAATTACTAAACCAATAACTCTCTCTTTTCTGATCCTCCAGATCACACTAGGTGCAAGAGGAGAGCATACTTCAAGAAGTTATCAAGTTTTCCCTTCTTTTATGATTTTATGTTTTTTTTTTTTAAGAAATTGGCTACCTAGTTACACTTCCCCGGCAACGGCGCCAAAATGTTTGGTCAATTTAGTGTCCTAAATTGCTGCATTTAATTTGTCAATCCGGGAATCGTAAGCTGATGAAGTGCGGCGCACTATATGTGCAAGATAACCTCTTTCTTAACTTTTTGTCGTTTATGGTCTTTCTAATGTGAAATGGAAATTCTAAAGTGAAAAACAAGTTTGGTTATAATTGTTCAAGGAAGTGATATCCCCTATAATGATTTACCAATCTCGAAACTTTAAAAGAAAATTGAAATTACAAATGACAAAAGAAAGTAAACTGCTGAAATGGAAAGTGATGTTAATCTAATGAATCAAAACAAGAAACTAGTGAATATGAAAACTAAACTATTCTTGCTGCCAACTGAACACAAAAGAAACTACGCTTATGGAAATTCAAAATTGCAATGAAAGAAATCTAAACCAGATTACATCAATTCATTTTCTGACCCTTCATCATTAGACCAGCTATGACTTGCGGAAGTAATCATAAACAACTTGTGTAACCGATATTTAATTTGCAGAAAGTAAACTAATACTAAACCATACACACATGATTCAATCCCTCGCCATCAGTCCAGCTGTGGCTTTCGGAGGCAATTGAAGATGTCATACATGATTCAATATATCTAAGTTTGCGGAAAAGAAACTAATACTAAACTACACACCTCATCATGCAGCCCCTCACCATCAGTCTAGCTGTGGCTTTCGGAGGAAACTGAAGATGCTATGAGCAGCTTAATATATCTAATTTTGCAGAAAGGAAACTAATACTAAACTACACATCTCATCATGCAGCCCCTCACCATCAGTCCAGCTGTGGCTTTCGGAGGTAGCCGAAGACACTATGAGTAGCTTAATATGTCTAATTTTAACTACTGAATCAGATAAACAAAACTGAAATGCACAAAACAAAACTGAAGTTAAACAAAGACTGTGAAAGAAAACTAGCAGCAGAATAATATCAGTTTCATATCATTAGCAAAAAATACTATGAAAATGCCCCGGGGTGTCTACCTAAAACCTGCACAAGAAAACTGATCAGTGTCTTAACAATCATAAAAACATAAAAGACAGGAATGCAATGGAAATTACAGAAATGTATGAACATAAATAAAACAACTATGAAATATGAACATGTAATGGGTTATGATACAATGACTGCTTAAAGAAATGAAATGAAAAATATATACATTAATACACAAAACCTCGGCTGAGCAGGGGCCCTCTACGCAGCTCTGGTATGATCTTCAAACACGAATTAAGTTATGAAACAGAGTTTTTCACATTAAAAAGAAAGTCATTACAGGCTGGTGGTATTACGGCTCAAGGCAGCGTAATCACCACATAACAGAGTACGCACATCAACTTTAACAGATATATCAACTAACAACTATCAACTCACATTCACTAACTCTACGTGCGTATGCAAACGCTCTTTATAAAGCAATAAAATGTAACTGTCTCCTGAAGTTTATGATAGCAGCCAACACGTAGACCACTAAGGCCACGAATTTAGGAGTATGGCCATGTTGGAAAACGGATCTATGGAAGGTGGGCGCTTAAATTCAACTCCAGAACTTTGCACAGATGTCAATTAACCTCCGTAAGCTTGGAAACGGCCGTATGGATGTTTCTATGCCACGAAACAGAGTCCAGTCGACATAGAACTCCACAGTTGACTTCCACGTGGATGGCTTTGACCGCGGCTTTCCTTGACGAATTTACTTGAACCAATAGGACACGAACCATGTCCTTGTCATTCCTAGCCTGCCCATGTGGCTCGTTTCCTTCGTTGACACCCGTAACATTGATTTCCACAAAATAGCTGCGGAAAGTTGCAGCGGCTGCGGAAAGTGACAAGTTTCCGCAGCTGTATGAACAAAATCTAAATCAAATAGAAAACACACAAACATAATTAAAAACCATGTTAGATACCCTTTTGCACATGATATTTGACACTTTTGGAGGTTTAGGTGAGTGAAAGAGATATGGAAAAGTGTATGGAAGAGAGACAAATTCGGGACTCAACACTTGTTTTAAGAGATTTGAAACCAAAAATATAATTCTAGACCCTTTCTGGAGATTAAAAGCCAAGTTACAGAAACATAACAACACTGCAAAGAAGTGTAACAACAGGTCTGGAAGCGTAACAATAGGTCTGGAAGTGTAACAAAGGCTTTGCAGAGGCGTAACAACTACTGCACAGCACCTGCGCAACACACCCATAAACGTAACAAATGTTGTTTAGCACACCCAAAAACGTAAAAAAATTTCCCAGAAGCATAACAAACTTGCCCAGAAGAATAACAAAGGCTTCTTAAACCGTAGCAGGAGGCTATAGGAGTGTAACAAAAGTAACACGAGGAGTAGAAAAGTGGTGTTGGAGTGAGTTTCTACCATGGCTTAAAATTTTTGACCACCTTAGGAGTTAAAATGAATTAAGAGAGGATCTCTTCCACATAAAAAAAGATAATAATGAGTCAAGATGACTTTTCTTTTTCCTTTTATAATCTTGAAGTGACCTTTTTGTCTTGTAATGAAACAATAAGAAAAATTTTACTTTTTGAAACTTTTTGTTATTTTAACACATTTTAAAACAAGATAAATTGTCTTCCTTTACTCCCTAAGCATGATAACTCCATTTTAAAAGTTTATGAGTGAAATGAAGGGTGAGTGCCTTGTTATGATGAAAAATTGGAAAGTTTTCAAAGGCGGATGATGACACCTAGACTGTGACCTAGATGAGGTGGAGTGACATGACCCTAAACCTTTAAATAATGATGAAATAGATGATGGCCATGGATTAGATAATGGAGCAACTAATTTGACCTAGACTCCTTCAGTGACAAAAATTATTTTTTGAAAACTTGTTTGAAAAACTAAAATTTTTTAACTATGACTTTTTGGAAAACAACCGAAAGAGTTATTTTTTTATCACTAAAATAATGACACTAACATTGGCTCCATCTAGGGATGTCAGATCCTTCAGGAGGTGTCAAGAACACCGTATATCAATTAGCCTTACCATTTGGCAATGGAGTTAAAACTGGACATTGAAAAAAAAAATTGACAAACTATAAATGACGAACTAAATCTTGAAATGAATTTGACTAGAAAAAACTAACCTGACTATGACTGGAAAAATAACTGAAAATTTTTGAACTTTTTGAAAGAAAACATGAGTTGAATATAGAAGTCGCATGGCCTTCTCCTCGAGCTTCAAAATTCTTCAAAAAATTCCTTATTTCTTGGACATCAAATTAAAATGATATGTTCAATGAAAGTGGACTTCATCTTCTATGATCAAGTAAGATAATGTTTAAGGAACCTACCATTGACTAGTCCCCCTAGCACTTCTTGTCCTTAAATATCCTCTGATAGAAATTCTTTATTACCTCTGAATGCAATGATCTTGTAAGGACCTTTTGATAGATTGTCAAAATTTTCGTGCTTACCTTTGTCTTCATTCCAGGAATCCCAGTGAAGAACAACATCTCCAAGCTTAAAATAATCATCTTTGGTCTTATTATCATAAATATTTTCAATTTCCTCATGAAGCTTTGAATTATGACTGTGTTGGGATCCTGTGTTTTGATAGATTGGCTAACCAAAAGACAAGGCAACATCAGAACCAATCTTTAGTGTTCCAGGATCTAGTCCTCCTATTCTGAGAGAGGGATCTCTCAAATTGTTTGCAAAGGTATGTCTTGTTTGCTTTTAAGTATTGATTTTATAATAGTTATTAAGTGCAAGTTTTTTTTTGGTTTGTTTGTTTGGTTGAATTGGAATTGCAGAACATGAAATGTCTAGGAAAGATAGGTAGAAAGAGTAAATATTAGATTCATTGGGCAATGGAGTCAAAATGAAGTTGGTAACAAGCTCATAAATGGATATGGGATATCAAAGGGAAAATCTAACTTGGCCACATGATCCTTTAGTTTTTGTGAATGAGATGAACATTTATGGTTTGAAAAGAGAGTTTGAATTCTCAACAAAGGGAACTTAAAAAAAACATAACTTGAAAATAAATAGGTATTTGATAGATAGGGCTAACCATGAATTCTACAAACCACACTTTAAGTAAATGATGACTTTAAGACAACTTTTAAAATGAAATCTAAGATTCGGGAGCACATCCTATTTCCTCAAAGATTTTATTTCAAAGGACTTAGAAAACATAAAAGATTCACTGATAATTGTAGTCATAGAAGAGGGAACACCTAACACATCTATGATCACAATTATAAATACCTTTAAAACAATTGTTCAATCGAGGACAAAAGGTATGATCAAAATAGACCTCCTTGGCTAACTATAAACAATGGTACTTCAAAGGGAGACTTCAATGACAGTTTTCAAGTGGCAGCAGACAAGCAGGGAAAACCATAAATCATGCTGGAACCAACTATTTGAACTATTATATAAATAAAAAAGCATGAAGACTAAAGAGAAGGATTAAAGAATCTAAAATACCTCAGCAGAAGAAAACATAAAACAGTGAAGGATAAATAGGTCTAAGGTGCTTCCAAGAGTCATTTCTTAGCCTAAACTTTTCATCCAACTGTAGTAAGAATTTATGGAACATAATGAAAACAGGAAAAACAATAGACAGTTCAGAATACATCACCAACAACCAAGCTTAGGGATCCAATGATAGAGCCTTCTCAAGAACGGGCATATCACAACATCATCAAGCTTCCAAGACTTCAATTTATTTTTTAACTTCAAGCAGACTATGTATTATTTCAGAGAGTTTCAGTATTACAACTAGTGACCAACCAACCAACTTCTCATCTTCTTCAGAAGTATTTATAAAAGAAATGAGGAGGTGGAAGATTTTTAGGATTGAAGTGTAATTAATTCTACACTAAATGCAAATCCTAGCCTTGAAAACCATGCAAGGCATAAGGCAGGAAATAATCAAATTACAACTCTGTTTCTTTTACTCTATTTTTGCTTTTTAAGGTTTAATGGGTAAAAATATTGACTATAAGGAACTTTATTATCTTTACAATAACTTTACTGACAGTTTAAAATTTGTTCTTTTGTTTGCAATAACTATTCATCTGTCTTTAGGAAAATATCTTCTGTTTAGGCAATAATTATGCCTTCTTTTGATTTATTGAGGCTGCAGGTGGATTTTTGGTAACTGGAGAGGATTCAATTAGCCTTTGATGTGGCAGTGGAGGCCCTTCGGACTGATATTTCTCCTTGTTTTCCTTAAAACACTGTTAAGTTTCTTTTGATCTGTGTTTTAGGCTTAATTAGGCTGAAATCTTCATTTATGGTCTTCATACTGTTTTATCTGTGGATTAAACCTTTGATTTCTGAGTTTTCTGCCTTAATCCTTTTGAACTCTATGATTTAAACCTTTAACATTGATACTCTTTGATCTCTTGTCTTCAATGCTGATATTCTTCAATAAATGGGTTCTCACTGTGTTTTTGCTGTGTTGTAGGTGTGCGGAGGGTTTTATAAGATTACCAATGCTTATGAGACATGGGTAAAATTGTGATTTGGATCCTGTAGATTCCCTTTTCCTCACAGATAATTTCTTGTGGATCATCATGTCAGCCTTTCATTTCATTTAAAAAACTGTGGAAAAACCTTTATAACCTGCAAAAAATACACAAAATTTAAGAAAATCTGTGAAAAAATAGGTTAAGGCTGCTTTGGAGATCTCGGGTGTGAGATTAAATTGTGGCCGTTGGATGAAAACAACCAACAGTCCAGATTACTTGACGGGGTTCAATTGGGAGGCTTTTGGATGGATGATGGTAAGATTAAGTCCATACCATCAATCTAGATTAATCAACGGCCAAGATCAATCGGTAGAGCATTTGGGAGCAAAGGGGAAGGGTGAATGACTTGGTGGTGAAGATTAAATCAGAGCCATCGATTTGGGTTGATCAACGGCTATGATCTCCTGATGAAATCATTTGGAGAACGATGCAGGGCAAAGAATGGGGTTGAGATCTAACAAGAGCCATTCGATCAAAAGGATGAATGGTCAAGATTGCTTGGTGAACTCTTTCAGGAGTAAATTAAAATGGAAAATGAATAGGGGACAGGTTAAAACATGACCGTCAGATCAAAGAAATCAACAGCCAGGATTTAAAGATGAAAAGTCAATGCAGTGGAGAAGGTGGTTTGGCGGAAAACTAGAATGGTTTTCATACAGCTCTGAGGCAGTTTTAGATTTTGGTTGAAAAAACGCGATATAGGTCAGCGTTCAACACGTGTCCCTCCCAATACCGCCCATTTCACGTAATTTTTTGGTGTTAACTTTCAGGTGCAAAATTTGCGTGAAATGCAATTTCCACTATTGGATCAGAGGCTCCAGATCCGACGGTGCAGATCGCACGTGATAGAGGGCAAGATGCATGGGTGAAAGAGATGAGTGGGGTAAATGGCGATTTAGATCCTGACCGTTGGATCTTGGAAATAGACGGTCAAGATCTGTCAATGGGGAGAAATGAGAAGAGAGGGGTTTGAAGGGCAGAAGGAATGCGGACCGTCCAATCGAAGAGGATCAACGACGAAGATTTGATCACAAGATCGCAATCGGTGGGAGGAAAAGGCAAAGTGACAATGTAATGCACCGATGCGATTGAGCGCAGGCTGTTAGATCTAAGAGAGATCACCAGTGGAGATTTAATTGATGGGTTATGGTAAGGGCCTTTGAGAAGAGTGCGATTAAATATTAGCCGTCAGTTCTTGTGGATTCGATGGCTAAGATTTAATCGGGGGATCGGCATTGGAGGCAGAAAAAAGACAAGGGGTTAAGGGAAATACGATTGCCGATTTGCAATGGAGTGAGGGCCGTTGATCTAGAAACTAGATCGACGGTCAGGATTTAATCATGAAGGAAAAGGCGGAAGACAGGTTTTGAAAAGGGGAGCGATATGGGTCGTTGGATCTGGGCGGAGTAGGTTAGATCAATAGCGGAGAGATGATCGCGGAATCGCATCGGAGAACAAGGAAGAACCAAGAAAAAGGGTCTGATGAATATTTGCGATGCGATTTTAGTTTTGCGATGCGATTAAGTGCTTAGCACTTGGTATCAGCACGGGTCATATGTGGGAAAAGGGGCTGGGGCTAAATACGAAAGGGGCTTAGAGCCTTATAAAAAATGAGGATTTTTTAGGATTTTTGAAGGTTTTTTAGAGGATTTTGGAGGTTTCAATAAGAGTAAAAAAGGGGTTTTAAAACTTATAAAGGGATTTTACAAGGCTTTAAAGGGGAATTCAAGGGAATGAGAGGTAAATGAAAGGGTTCATGGATGAAATGGAGAAGAAAAATGGAGAAGGGTAAAGGAGGGAAAATGGAGATCTATGAGCAGTTTTTCTCTTAGTAAACAACATGTATTTTAGGATTATGAGGGAAACAGCAGTGAAGATTAACTGTAAAGGGTAATAGTGATCACAAAAACTTCAAAATATGATAAGTTTTTCAAAGGGAACTATCTCTTGAATTTTTGAGGACAAATTCTAGCCACTTCTTGGTATAACAGAATTTATCAGTGGCTAACAGACTGAATAATTCATCTCTTGACTACTGTAGATGGATCATTTGGTTGATTCTTTGTTGGATATCATTTGGTTCACTATCAATCTCTTGCACAATTTTCATCACCGGTATGGCTAAAGAAGTAGGGAACATCATGTAAAAACCATACATGAGCTGGAAAGGTGACATGCTTATTTATCTCTTCATGCTAACTCTATCCACACATAGAGCATTGGTGTGCTTTTTGTGCTAATTTCTCTTTTTTTCTTGCAACATATTCTTGATTATGTTACCTAAAGGTTTATTTTATGATTCAGTGAGCTCATTTCCTTGAGGATAGTATGTTATAGAAATACCAAGCCTAATGTGATACTTATCACAAAATTAAATCATTTTCTTTTACCTAAAGGGAGCCGCATTGTCAGTAATTTTTTTGCATGGACAACCAAAACAAGACATAATATTGTTATCTAAAAACTGAATACTGACAGTGTCAGTAGCTTGTCTCGTAGGGATGGATTCAATCCATTTATTGAAGTAATATATGGAAGTGAGTATCCATTTATGCTGAGACGATGATGGAGGATGGATCTCTCCATTGAAATCAAGTCCCCATTGTTGGAATGGTGCTTGCAGTTCAAATGGTTTTAAGGGAAATGTCAAGAGCTTACTTTTTCCCTGAAAGATTTGATATTGATGATAGCTCATGACCATTTTATAGACATTAGATAATAGACTTGACCAATAGAACCCTGCCCTCAAGATCTTGTTAGCTATAGTCTTCCAATAAAGATGACTGCCACAGTCACCTCTATGAAAATCAATCGCCTCTTTTTCAACTTCTCCTTTAACCAAACAATTAAACAACACTCAACCCAGATATTTCCAATACAAGAAAATATTAAGGATGTAGTACTTAAGAGATTTTAACTTCAAATATCTAACTTTATTACTTGGAAAGTAGCGAGGAGGATTTAAGTGTTGCAAAACATGAACTATATCAGCATACCAAGGAGATAAAGAAAAAAATTCAGATACCTCGGGTAATGTTTCATCCTCTTTCTCCTCAAATAATGTTTCAATAATGTTAATGTCGAAAGCATGGAGATTTGAATCCATCATAAGCTTCGCCAGGCCTTGTCCCTTGATCTCCAAGTCATACTCCAACATAGCAACGATCCATTTACCTCGCCGCCCTTCAGGATCATTCGACATAAGTACATATTTCACAACAGTGTTTGGAACATATGCAATGACATGAGAGTGGAGAATATACACCAGGAAGTCATTCAATGATTTGAATAATGCCAAGGCTTTTTTCTCAATGAATTTGTACTTCAAGGCTACGTCTCTTATGGTTATACTAAAGAAGGTGATGGGCTGCTCCATGTTCTGATTTTACTTTTGCATAAGGACAAAAGTAAGAGTGTGCTATGAGGAAAATGAAAAAATGATAAAATCGAGTATGTAATATAGAATAATAAGAATAGGAGCATGAGATAAATCCAATTTAACTTTATTTAATGACTTCTTCACTTCTTCATACCATTTTACTTCACTATATTTCTTCTACATATCATTAATTTTCCTTAAGTGTTCAGCAAGATTGGCCGACAAAAAATGATTTTTACATTGAACTACTGAATTTACTTTTTGATCTAGGACAGTACAAGGTCTGAATTTCTTCAAGCCTTGAAGGATCTATCCTAATTCCATATTTTTATATGATAGGGCTCAACAATTTACCTTCCTCCATGGAAAAAATGCTCTTCTTTGGGTTCAACGATATGCCAAACTTTCTACATCTCTGAAAAACTGTTTTCAAGTACTGCAAGCACTGCTCATCTATCTTGGAAAAAATAGTGATGTCATCAAGATAAATGACCGAAAAAACATCATTTTCATTGGCGAAAGAAAAATCCATTGCTCGTTGAAAAGCTGCCCCTACATTCTTCAATCCAAAAGGCATTTTGGCATACATGAAGGTGCCCCATCGTGTTGTGAAGGTTGTCTTCTCCTTATCATCTGGATGGAATAAAATTTGATTATACCTGAAGTATCCATCCAACAATGAAAGTTTGGAAGATCCAACTACCCTTTGGAGAATATGGTCAATCTTTGGTAGTGGGTAATTGTCTTTCAATGACACTTTATTCAGATTTCTGAAATCAATACACAAGCGAATCTCTCTTGTCTTCTTTCTCACTAGCACTAGTTAGACATCTAATTTGAAAAGCGTTAAGGAACTATAATACTAGAAGTAAATAATCTATTTATCTCCTTTTTGATAGAGGGTAGCAACTTGGGATTCATTCTCCTTAACTTCTGGCGGAAAGGTTTTTGACTCGAATTTAAGGGAATGGTATGCATGATTATACTCTTATCATACACTTTCAAATCAGAATATTCCAAAGAAAATACATCATAAAAATCAGACATAAGTGATGTGTATTTACCTTTCATTTATGCACTCAAAGATTTTGAAATTTTGACCATATTTGGCTTTTCCGGAGTGCTAAGATTGAGATATTCCACTCCCACTTTAGTTGATAGCATGGCCGGTTTGCGTGCAACATCATCATGATCAAAAATATCTTCTGAAGGTACCAAACCTCTTGGATTGGAGTTATATTTCACCTGAATCACTTGCATCTCTGCTGCATGGAATTTTTGGTCATCTTCATAGCACTGGTTATCCATTTGTGAATTAAAAAATTCCTCTTCTATGTTTATCATCTTGAAAGACCTAACAATATTGAACATTATATGGGAAAACATGGTGGTGTTTGATGTTTATCTCATACTTCTTATTAGGATAAAATGGAATTTTGAACATGCTGGACGAAGTAGAAAGAGAATCAACCATTGTTGTCCCTTGGGATCAACGATAAATTATACTCGATGAAGTTCTTGAGAATATATAACACTACATTTCGGTAAGATCACATCCTTGGATGCTTGGCTTGGTATTCTCCATTGAATTTCTTTATTACTAGCTCGGAGTCGCCATATACATAAATATTCTTGGCACCTAACTTCTTGAGAATTTTTAGACCGACTATCAAAGCCTCATACTGAGCTTCATTGTTTGAACATTCGAAAGACAACTTGTAGGAGGACATTCAAACATTGGGAGGAATTTTTAGTGAATGATTTATAGGGTTGTGAATCCACACTCCAATTCCAACCCCTTCTTTACCCAAAGCTCCATCAAAATGCATGGTCCACAAACTACTTTCTTCATCAGGAAGCTACATATTCGATGGATGAACTTTACTTGGTGCTTGAGAGAGTTCTGTTATACCAAAAAATTCCGTTTCTTTCATTGTTTCAACACTTTTTTGAGGTGATGCACTTGGTTCCAAACACTTGGCACCTTTTCATAAATTTTTGCATTTGTCATTTCTAAAATAGAATTTAAAAATTCAGAATTTTCTTATTTTTATTCAATCAAAACTTTAGAATATGTTTAACATTCATCATTGAATAAGATAAAGGACTCTAAATTTGTATGAACAACATGTATGGGATGGTTATTTGGCTTCTCTCGGTTTCTTATCATGTACTTTATTTTACGTTCTTGGTATAGATTCCTAAGTTGAGAATGGTAGCATATGAAAAGTCAAGTTGTAAGGTACCTCTAAGCTTCTCCCCCCATGACCGAGAGAGAAAAATTCCATATCTAGGAGGGATATCAACCACAACAACATCCATGAGGATATTATTGGCTAGGATTTTCTCTAATGACACCACTAGGTCCTTAATGAGGCTAAGACATTTCACCCTCCCCAAATCAAATGAGTAAAGATCATGCTAAGGTATTTTGATATCCAGTCCTAATCTTTCCATAATGGCCTTGTGCATGAGGTTGTGAGAGGCTCAAAAATCGAGCATGCATTATGGGGGATAAAATCATGGATTTTGAGGCTGAAATAAAGTGGAGGGACCTCACTATCTTCTAGATCACCATCAACATCACGACCAAATATAAGCTCAGGGTGATCATCACTCACATTAACCATGTCGGAAATTTGATCAAATCTAAGAAAATTAGCTACTTGAACTTTGTACTGATCATTCTTCATGATCTCAGGTAGAGGAATGAAGACTTTCAATTTGGAAATTTAATTTTGAAGACTAAAAAGAGAAGAATGTTTTTCTACCTCTTTTAATGGTGCATCTTTTTTTCTCGTTGATCTTTGAGTGAAGGCTCCTTCTTTTGTCCTCCATATTGGACTTATTTATCCTTTATTTTACCACTGGAGGAAGCTTGATTTCTGTTAACATGATTAGGAACAACAGGTCCTTTGTATTTACTTTTATTTGGAGTAGCAGTTTCTTTATGATGAGCATCCGCTTGAGAGTTTTGTTTTTTCTAATTGGAAGTTATAAGAACATTCCTACTCCTCAAATAGTATTGTCTCTGAAATTGAGAAAGAGAATTCTGATATCCCCTTTGATAATCTTCTGTACGCACTCATAACATGTCATGATTTGAAAATACATATTGTTGATCATCTAGTGCACAAATTTCTGCAAAAAATTGATCTTCTTCAGTGAGGAAAATAGGCTTCTCATTTTCCTCAAATAAACGATTCTCGCAAAAAATATCTTCTTCATAATATTCATCAGGGCATTTAGTGTAATTCTTCTCAAATGGAGCGTGAATTCGCTGCTAACTTTGTGGATCTTGACCCCTCTATTCCCTTTGCTTGATCCTGTATTGACGCTCTCGTTTTTTACTCTTGAAATTGGGATTTCTAATGGAGGGTTCAACTTGTTTATCAACAATGGAAATTTTATCCATAATCTTCTCCATGTTCTTGATGAAGGTTTCTAATTTTCCCTCTGATAAAGTAGATGTTTCCTCTTTTATAGTGACTCTTTTCTCCATCTTGATTTTAGACTTCTTGATGATCAAATTAGCTTCCATGCTCACTGCATTTATTTTCATTTCTTCAAGGGTTGATGGGTTTCTTTCCCTCAAATCATAAGCCATGTTAGGATTGAAACCATCAGGATAGTGAAGTAAATCCAGGCTTGGAGGAGGTGTAATATTCTTAGGAATTGAATAATATAAATTATTAGATCTAGTTGTGAAGTCTTGTACAGATTTATTGGGATTCCTTTTCAAGGCGTTATACTCAACTAAAATCTGCAATGGATTATTCTTCTCTTCCCATTTCGCCATAAATAGGTCAATAAACTATTAAAAAGTACCTATTAAAGCAATTGTGAGAGAGAGAAACCATTTCTTAACCTCCCTTGAGGAACTCTGTGCAATGATGCACATTTTGGCATCCTCAGTGTCGATCTCTTCAAGATATATGGAATCAATTACTTTGGAAATGTTTTTATATGCAGAAACCTCTGATGTTCCATCAAAAGGGGGGAGTCTCTGATCATATTTATGAGGTATTGCAGTGATTTGAAGAGGTAGGATCAATGAAGAAAATTTGGCCATGACTAATGGAGGAGGAGGTGGAGGTGCTGATGGAGTGAAAACTTGCTAAGGTAATGATGGAATGAAAGGAAGCGTTGATGATGTAGTATTAAGAGAAGGTGTAATAACAGGTGGTAAAGTAAAAACCTGTTGCCGATATTGGAAATAAGCTCTTTCTCAAGTTTCTTGAAATTTATCCACCAAGCCTTTAATTTTGTATAAATTAGGCCAGAATTCAATATCAACATCGGAATAAAAACACCCAGAAAATGGTCCAAAGTTCTCGAAATCGAAAGGATCAAAGACAGTTTCTGAAATAAAAGTTTCATACTTAGTCCTAAACAAAGATCTTTCAAATTCTGAATTATAAAAAAAATCTTCTGTAGCAAATATCGTAGGCAAGGAATTTGATTTGCCAAGTGGAGGAAAATCTCTTCCAACCTTTTGAGACTTGGCTGTATGATTTCTTAAAATAATCTCAGGGTCATTCACAATTGATGAGGGATTTGCGTCTGGATTGGACCTAGTATGCCTTTTAGGATCTAACTTAAGATAGGAATTTTGGACTTTGGCTTAGATTTATGAGTTCATCATGTTTTGAATGATAGAGCTTGTCACCTAAAAGTCTAAATTTCATAGGATTAAAGAAATATTCCTAGGGAAAGTTTAGCAATCGCTCCCTGGCAACAGTGCCAAAAATTTTATCACTCTCCCCAGCTTCCCAAGGCTGAAAATGGGTTTGAAGAAAGGTAACCACAGAGCAAGCTTTAGGTCAGGTAGCTAGCCCTAGTAGAACCAGAGAGGGATCTCTTGTTATAAATTTTGTATTAAAAGTAATGACTAAGTATCTATTGATTTTAGGCTAGGTTTTTAAGATTAGTAAATAGGATTTGTTTGATGTTATAAATGATAGATAGAAATGTCAGTAAGAAGGCTTTGTGTAGGTTTTTTAGGTCTGAATTCAAAGGTCAATATGTAAAGAATGTGTGAGGCTAGATGGGTAGTTTTAAAGAATTTCTAATAAGTAATTAATTATAGGAAAAAGTGATAGAGATTTTGAATGATCACTAAGGTGAATTCATTAATTTAGAAGTAAATAGGCATAACATGTAAACCTATTCTAAAACATAGCATGAACAAACATGCTTTTTTCTCATAGACTTATAAGAGAAACATATGGAAAGATGTATGTGAAAGGAGAATATATATAATTTAGCATGAATAGATAAAAATACAAAAGATAAAAAAATTCTCCAATGCATACCACAATATTCTCAACACAAGTTCTGCAAACATGTCTCTCATTTCATTCCAAAATTTTGATTACAAAAGATCCGCTGCAAAATAAGACTATCCAACCCCACAAAAGACTAAAGAGAGTATAATTATAGAAAATATGCACTATGACACCTCATAAGGTCGAAATACCATCCAAAATTCATCATTAATGCACAAGATGAGTTATTTCCTAGATTCTAGGGAGGTTAGAAACAATTCCCTAAAATTCAGCTATGAACTAGGAGTGTTTGTCCCTTACATTAAATCACTTATTACCTCATGATAGGAGGAAAAAACCAAATCAATAAATAAAATTCCAACTCATAGGACAAAAAAACCTCGAATTTGTGACATTTTCTAAGCTTGAAAAGTGTCCCAAGGAATCCAATGGTGATATCTAACATTTCTGACATAAGGGTAGTAGAATTTTACAGAAGCGTAACATAAGTTTGCAGGCACTTTTGAGGCACTTTTAGGAGTCCAAATCCACTTCTGAAAGAAAGGTAAACTGTCTCTATGTGTCTAGTTTTGAGAAAATCTTAAAATTTTCAAAATGACACATGGGAATACCTCCAAAAATCCATTCTCCCAAGGTTACTCCAAAAGCGTAGAAGAGGCTCGAAAAAGGTGGCAGAAACATTAAAAATGAGTGGATTTTTGGCCTTTTCTTCAAAATTAAAGATTTTCATGCCAAGGGGGTTCCTGATCTATAATTTACACATAAAAATGCATCCAACCATGTAAATAAATCATATTTTTTACTCCCCCAAAATAAGTGTAACAAAAGTTTGATATGCTTTTGTGAGGAGGAATTTCCAGAATTGAAAAAATTACAAAAAATACCAAAATTCTTCAAAAATTCTCAAAATTGTTTCTGTAGAACCTATGAGTGATGGTCTAAACATACAAGGAAGCTTCAACCAACAAATCCAGGATATACTTCTCTTTAAGCTTCATTTGAGCTTCTTTTAGCCTTTTCTTCAATTGTTTTAGCCTTATTTGAGCAATAATGTTCCTGGTGCGATAGTAATTTTCCATGTGTCTTTGAAGTTTATTGTCCCTTTTAGCCATCTTCAAGAGATTCTCCAAATGATGATTTACCCTTGACATCCAAATTTTTCTTTCTTGATTGATCTCGATGGATATAAGCTCATTAAAGGTCAACTCTTCAAGTGGATGAGTTGACTGTCTTTACAGATTCAACACCCTTTTGAGGCCTCTTGTTTTTGGCCTTCTTGGTTTTTTTTCAGCCTCCATGTCATGAATTTGATCAAAATCAATAACCTCCTCACCTTTACCTTTGTTTGCATCTAGGTCTAGCTTCGAATTTCTTTGTAACAACTTCTTTACCTTCAATTGAAAATTATCTTATTGTAAGAAACTGATTTGATAATTAGCAATGGTGAACATCCTCCTCAATTATTATATTTCCTCATCCTTCTCCCTAAGGACCTCCTCATATGATCTGATCTCCACCTGATCCACTACCTCTACCTCCAATGGCTTTAATTCACTATCTTGATGCATAAGAGGTTGCTCCTCCATTTCATTTTTTTCAACATTGGTGTCAAGTATAGGTAGATTTTTATAGACTTAAGTGCAAATACCTGTCTCTTCCCCTTATTAAATGTATGAGTAAACTCAACAACCATAGGAGCATCTGAAAACTGAGCTGGCATGCTAGAAGAGCCAACCTCCATTGGCTGTTTTGATGATGTACTATGCAATATAGGAGGGCTATTGGTAGGTTCTACTACTAATATTTCCAATAAATTTTCCCATGTCATGTTGATGGATAAAATGAGATGCAATACAATGAGCTTGACCAGATCATGACAAAAAATGCTAGCGTGATGATCTTTCTTTCTCCTCTGAACCTTCTCAGTCATCTTAATCAAACTCATGTATAGGTAATGTGGAAAATCAAGTGTTTTGACAGAGGTGAAATGCATCAGCAGCCTGATATGGTACCTATACAACTTGGACATTTTCCTTCACATGTGATATAATTCATTATTAACTTCATCGAAGGAGAATATTTTTTCTTGAGGTGTCTGAAAGGGAAGAGGTAATCTCGCTCCTCTCTAGCATTAGGCTTGAGAAATTGTTTGTAATTTTCGATGTCTAAATCCGTGCCCTTGAAACACTTCTCTCCATGATAAGCAATACCTGTTGTTGAATAAATTAGGTCTGTTGATAGATTTATCTCCACACCTACAATATTTTTCTTTACCATGCTAAATCTTGTGGAAAATACACTGGTCAATTGAAGATGATACCCTCCTCCATGAGCTTCTCATAGAACCTCAAAAATCTAGTCCTCTCAAAAAATCTTCTGGCCGAAGGCTATAGCATTGAGTTCATTCATTGTGAAGGGTTCTAACCTGAGGTGGCGCCCTCCCTTGAAGCTCTTATTCTCACTCTCCATATTTTTTATCATTGAAAGGATGAAAACCCTAGTATTTTGATGGGATGGGTATATGTAGTGAAATCTAGAAAAAACATAGTGTAGGGATGGTATAGGTTTAGAGGGTGAGATGGAGGGTTATGGAGCTAGGTAAAATTCTAGAAAAAATTCATTAGATAGGGTTGTATATTAGATCGAAGTTATAGGTGAAATGAAGTGAAATGGATATGAGTAGGGTGGTGAAATGATGAAAAAAAATGAAATTTCCAATTTCAACACTATGAAAATAGCTAGTGAAGGGGTGGAGTAGGTTTAGAGGGTCAGATGGAGGGTAATGGAGCTAGGAAAAATTATAGAAACAATTTAGTGAATAAGGTGGCATGTTAGCTCCATATTGTGGGTGGAATGAGAGGAAATGGATGTGATTAGTGTGATGAAATGATTTTCATATGGGCATACTAGTTTTGTTGTGCTAGCTCCCTCATTAGTTGAGTAAAAAATGTGTTTAGGATCATCTCAAGTTAGAAATCAATGTGAGGGTTTATGTGTCAAGTTTATGTGTTATTTTTGAGCAATTTATGAGTTAATTAGTTGTTAAAAAATCATGTACAACAAATAAAATTCAGAGAAATTACACACAAAAAACACATTACACAATAGCTGATAACAAAGTTCACCCCTCCTAGGTTACATCTCCATGGACCTGCTTGAACTGGCTAGGCCCTCTTGGGATTAATGGTCAATTTTCTGATTACATGCACCTACAATGATCCAATGGCTTTGCAACCTTCTACATTGGCTTCAAAAGTCCCAAAAACCTCAAAATAAACACTTCAATATCTGAAAATGGGATTCAACTGATCTAGGCATGACCTCCTCTCCTGGTGGCCCTGGGCTTATTTAATATTCAAAGTCACAAAAACACTTTCACATGTGCTCCAACACCTCTTCAACATGTACCATCATGCTCAGAGCATCAAAATCATCTAGGAATGACTCTTCTTGGGCCAAAATGGGTCTAACTTAGCAAAAGCTATGCTTCCATCAATTTTTTCCAAGGAATATCCACTAAAATTGGAACATCTCCAGTTAAGGCTGCCAAATCTGGAAGTGGCACTGAATTTGGTGACTCCGCCAAAAATGCTGTTGTTTTAAACTAATGTTTAATTAAGGTTAAGTGGAGTTTAACCACTGGATTAGGCACTAAGAGTGTAGTTAATAAAGTCCATTTAAAATATAGATTAGTGCCATTAAGATGGGATTAGCACATAATTAAACCATATTAAATTGTAATCTGCACCATTTAGCAATAGCGCCTGTTGTAGATTATGGTCAAGGGACATATGTGAGGAGGCTAGCCCATGGGGCTGGCCACCTCCTGCACCCAATGGTTCATACATATGAACTCAAAGAAATGTCATTGACATACATTGTTAAGACCTGCTACCGTGGTGTGGTGGTAACACGTCGTGCTCACTTGGGGGAGGTCGTAGGGTCGAGTCCGGACCTCTGCCCTTCTGCTGGTAAATATTTTTTTCACCACAACCTTATAATAAGGTTTAAACCTTAGTAGTCGTGGCATATTTTGACCTTTGATATATATGTTTCTCCATAACACATATGTATCCAACCTTTGTATATATAAATGAATGCACCCTCCTTAATATAATTCAGATTTGAACCATAGTTTCGACCATTGAATAAATTAAAATGCGGACTTGGAATTGCTCTTAAAATTTTGACAACCATTGATAAATTAAATTCATCCAATCTTGGTCCACCAGAGGGGGCACGTGGCGGCCCCTGGCTGCACCATGTGTCAGCCTCTGTTTGGATTGTCCAACCATAAAAAAAATTCAAATTTGACCTTAGGAGACAACATATAAAAAAATTTCACCTTCCAAACTATTTGGCAAATCCTACAGTGAAACTTGTCACAGTGTCATTAGGTGAAATGGAGGGAAACCCAAATTTTTGGCCTTTGACCTCGTTTGACCTTTTTTTTAAATTCCCCTATTTGACACGACAATCAACAAGCTCTAACTTCTTCATACGAAGTCTGTTTTGAGTGAAATGAATTACGACAGATTCCTGGCGACGAGCTTGATCTAGTTGTTCTGGTTTGCTGTGATTCTGATCACATTTAATTTTCAGCAATTTTTTGCCCCTAATCCATATTTTGATCATGAAATAAGGCAAACAGAGGAAATTCCCAATTTTTAACTGTGAAAATTTGCTATAATTTAGGGTTTGATGAAAATGACATGTTAGGGATGATATGTATGGCGGAAGATGTGAGGATGAGGTATATGAAAGGTATAGGATTGTAATATTCCAAATTTTCCATCAAATAATTGGAATATTAGAGTTCTTACTTTTCTTATTTAGTTAAGTAAATAAAAGGGTGGAGCGACCAAAAAACCCATTAGATGAATAAAATTCACTTGTATAGTGTGAATATGGGTTAATTGAGTAGTGGAAGAGAGTTATGGAGTAGTGGAGCAGCATAATAATAAATAAAGAGTTGATTTCATAGAAAATTAATGATGAAGATGATGGAGATAGTGGAGGAATAAATGCAAGATGATGGAGATAGTGAAGAAGAAATTGCAGAGATGATGGAGGAAGTGGTGCATTAAATGCAGACATAATGGAGGAAGTTGAAATTAATTACAGAAGTGATGGAGATCATGGAGGAGAGCGCAATATTTATGGATTCTAGTGGCCACATGTGCAACATAGTTATGAGGTGGGCCAAGGCTAGGGAAGGCTCACAACCATAAAAGGAAGATGAGGGAAAAAAAGGAGGGGAGTCTAGATTTTTATTGTTGAGTTTCGTAAGACATTTCTTTACACACTTCAGTTGTTTAGGTAAGTCTGCTATGTTTTTTAGCACTTGGTGTTCCTGAGTGGGAATCCCATCCCTAACCATGGGGGACTTCGAGTGCCTACTCTGGGAAGTTTTTCTTGGGCAACATTCATCATCCGACAATGAGTGCCACTTTCAACCACTCTCACATGCACTTCTAGCTACAAGAATTACGCATTCCTGAAGTAGGGTGTGAGAGTTGGAAGGTTGTTCTCAGTACTTCAACTAAGAAAATTATGTAGGGATCAACCCTTCACACTGTGGATTCATTGGAGTCTTCTAGGAGTTTCATTGACATATCCGACATTAGGCCATCCATCTATTCTCCTATGCAGCAACATTTCCTGTAGGAATTGTGTAATTCTATAGTGAGGGTTTGTGGAGAAGAGGAATCTATCAGCAGGCTACATCATCATCCCTCCTAGACAACAAAATATCACCCAACAGTTGTGCATGCAGCAGTTGCATATTCAGTGGAGGAGCTAGATCTCAAGTTTTGAGCTTGGGAATCGGGAGAAGGTACCAACCATTTAGTTATTGAGCTGAGCAGGTGTTGTTGCATAAGGTAGATCATTCTTTCAGCCCCAGATCAGCAGTTGTATCCAGGGAGTGCGTAACTCAGCCATCAGGGTGGTAGTGTGCAATGCAAAAAAGGCCTAAATTCCAAACCCAAAATCTAGCCAAACCATTTTTGGGTTTTTTCTGGGATTTTCGAGTAGAGTCGGTGGTTAAAATCCTGGATATTTTTTAGCACTCCGGGAACCTTGTGTACATATATCTTCATTCCAGCAACAATAGTTTCCAGCAGCAACAACAATTTTTACTTTCTAGTGCTAGTTTTCAGTAGAGTTGTTTTAACCATCTTTGGATGGATTGAGTGCATCCATTTTTGGAGCACTGTGTATATGCATTTTCTGTTGATACCTAATGATATGGCTCAACTTTTTCTGCTCATATGTATGATGCTTTGATGCATTTTTCCATTTTTCTAGTTTTATATGTTTTATTCTTATTTGGAATTGTGCATATGTCGTATACTCCCTTATTGACCATTTTGGGATATTACAAGGATAATGTTTAGGTATTAGGGTTAGGGTTTATCAAATGAAGTCTTTCTATGTTATGGAGAAGTGATGATATGGAGAAATATAGTGTGAGCATAAAAATGATTTGAAATCTCAATAACCTGAACAAGGGAGGTATGAGAGTAGTGACTTACTTTTTGTGAGAGGTCCTTGAGATTGTTCGAAGAGATTTGAAACCAAAAACCTAATTCTGGACCCTTTCTAGAGGTGAAAAAGAAAGTTACAGAAGTGTAACAACACTGTATATAAGCGTAACAATAGGTCTGGAAGCGTAGCAAAGGCTTTGCAGAAGCGGTAACAACTATTGTGCAACACCTACGAAGCACACCCAAAAACGTAACAACTGTTGCGTAGCACGCTTAGAAACGTAACAAACTTGCCTAGAAGCGTAACAAACTTGCCGAGAAGCATAACAAAGGCTTCTAAAAGTGTAGCAGGAGGCTACCGGAGCGTAACAAAAGTAGCCCTAGGTGTAGCAAGGTGGTGTTGGAGTGATTTTCCTCCTTGGATTCGAAGTTTTGACCACCTTAGGAGTGAAAATGAAGTAAGATAGGAGCTCTTAAACATAATAAAAGATAATATGAGTCAGGATAATCTTTCTTTTGCCTTTTATAACCTTGAAGTGACCTTTTTGTCTTGTAATGAAACAATAACACAAATTTGACTTTTTGAAACTTTCTGATATTTAAAAACAGTTTAAAATAAGAGAACTTGTCTTCCTTTACTCCCTAAGAATTCTAGCCCCCTTTTAAAAGTTTATGAATGAAATCAAGGGCGAGTGCCTTGTTATGATGACAAATTGGACATTTTTCGAAGATAGATGATGACACCTAGATAGTGACCTAGATGAGGTGGAGTGACATGACCCTAAACCTTTAGATAATAATGAAAGAGATGACCTTGAAAGTGATGATGGCCATGGATGAGATAAGGGAGCAGTGAATTTGACCTAGAATCCTTCAGTGACCAAAAATATTTTTTGAAAACCTGTTTGAAAAACTAAAAAATTTTACCTATGAATTTTTGGAAAATAACTGAAAGAGTTATTTTTTATCATATTGCCCCTAACACAATAGGTGTAGGATTCACAGGGGCCATCGGTTTCTTAGCTATCTTGAGAGCTTTAGAAATCTCCAAAGAATTATGTTTATTTGGGCTTGCCTGCGAATAAATGAGAAATGATAAGCAGAAAGAGGGAGCATTGATTTTACAAATTCACAAGTATCGTAGTAATGAAAACAATTAAATGAATGAAACTCGCACACTGCTAATATATGAATTCAATGCTTCTTATAGTAAAATATTTGGAGGCATGGGCTGTAAAACCATTAAGTTATGGAATTAATGGTCGATATGGGTTGATGTACCCATGCAATCATTTTAGCATTAAAAATAGATCTATCATGTCAAAGTGTTGCTTGTGTGTGGATCTTTATAAAATTCTGATCGACTTAGTTTTTCCGATTGCGATATTGCAATCATAATATCGACGAAAGTGGATGAAGGGTCGCGAGTGGTCATATTGCGACACTGCAATGCAACCGAGAATATTGCATGGACGAATATGGTTGATGGGGAAGAAAGTTTATGTTTCCGAAAAGGGATATGCGATAGAGCATATCGCATTGGGAAAATATGGAGGTGAGATTAAGGCTGTCTGGGTAGAGTTGAGAAATGCAAAATGTGATTTGCGATAGCCTACGTGATAGAAGTAGGCCCTGTAAGCATTTCCTTATAAAACATGTTTGAAAAAAATATTTTCTCCCTTTATAAAATATCTTTTGTTATATATCACATCACAATGAGTTTTGAGTGGATTTTAGGAGCCATATGTGTTACATTGCGGTATTGCGATTGCGATATTGCGATCTTTTTTCGCCTGAGTGATTTTAAGGCCAAAATTCAATGTTTTGTCCTATTTTTATTCCTATTTCTATCTAAATGAATCACTCTAAGGGTCTTATTTGTTTTACTCTAAAAAAATTAAAAGGGTCCCCCATTATTTTCTATGGTAACTAAGCTAAAATAATGGGGGTTGTTGTATAACACAACAGTTGACTAACAAAACCATTAATTATATAATATTATCTATCTTTGTTAAGGTAGACTACCATGTCTACAATGAGGAATAGTTGAATGATTTATTTATATGTCTCTTCATATTCTATCCACTTAGGGTTTTAATGAATCATGTTGGGTTTGGAAAGGGGGTACACAATAAGGAATTTTGTATAATTACCATGAGATTAGTCATACGTCGTACTTTTTACCTAATGTAAGCACCAAAAATGGCTAACCATGATCTTCCTATGATAAGGAGATGACCACATAGAGTAGATATTGGTTGTAGGACTATAAATTTAGTCACATATTTCTAGGAGTCAATAGATGCAATGACATATTCTAAGATCCCTTTGAGCTTGATTGTTAACTAGTCTGCAACCTATAATATTATAGGCATTTGTCTCAAAGTGGTAAGTATTTTTTTTTCCTTAATTTCCTTTATATTTATGGCATCACTTGAGTCCACTAAGGAATTACATATTAATTCATCATCAATTTTAACAAAAAAATTGGGTTCCCTATGACATTATATTAGAAGTGTGGTAATTCCCTAACATTATTTTAGTTAATTGATTGACTATATGAATGGTCTAAGGTGTTCTATCTCAAGAAAAAATCCCTTTGCTGTGGTAAGGAATTAGTGCTTAAGAAATTTTATAAATGTATGTCAGAATTACCATATCAAATGGCCTTTTTTTAACACCCTTAGAATTCAGTCACTTAATACCCTCAATAATATGATATAATGAAAGCCTTCACAATGCCATAAATTGTTGATATTTGAATGGAATGAAAAGAAGAACTGTAAAAGAAACTTGAAATGATATGCTGAAAACTCAAAATCTACAACTTTTAAGTTTCAGAGGAAATTGGTGCAGCAAGAGAGAACTTAAAATAATATGATGTAAACACAGAATCTATCACTTTAAAGTTATATCAAGAGTTTATGAAGAGAGAAGAGATGAGGTGGAGGAGCGCAAATTAAGGTTATTTAACTCTTACTAAAAAATGTAATTAAGAGACCATCTGCTACATTACTTCACTTCAGTCAAAGAGGAATAGCCACAGAGAGAAATAGGAAAGACATATCAACATCAACAGCTGTAGGAAATTTGATCTTCTTTCATTAATTTCTAAGAGAATTCAGTCATAAACTAACAGTCATCCAGAGGTCCAAAACTCAGAACCCCTTTTCTTTATTTCTATCTCCTTAAATACATAAGAGTATTTTGTAACTACTAAATCTCCTGAACTCTTCGACTTCCTACACCATTAAGATTAATTATGCAATTATAAAAATAAAACAAATTGAAACTTGGAAATATTGTTTTCTTTACTAAATCTGATGTTGCTGATGTGTCATCCCAGAGTGACGAGGTGTTCTTTTTGGTTATAATGCAACATATGCATCATTCTGTAGTGACACCTCAGTGCATGACTTTGACCCAGCTATCGTGCTTCCAATAGCACCCCTCTACGTTCTTCTTTCTGACTCTACCGATGCCTCTATGCTTCAAACACTGCCATTGTATTCCCTACTACCCGACTCTGCCTTTTCTCGTTTGATTTGCATCAGGTCGCTTACCCAAGTCTCTCTACTGTATTTTTCCTGTTTCTTCATGACCTAGGTGTTTCACCAGCTTTACGTTATAATCTTTTTTTCTTCCTCTAACATGGTTTAATACAAAAAAATACCTTTGAGCTAGATCTGAAAACCGTTGGAGTTCTCTTTTGAAACCACATCGCATCTACCCACACATCACATTTCATTTTTTTTAGCTTGTCTGTGACACTTATCATCTAAGTCTTGCGATGCATGCTGTGTGATCCGGCCCCACCTCATTGCGTATCGTAATTTGGTGAACATAACTCAAGCCTTTTGCACTTAATGCTTAAAACTTGTAATGTGCAGTATGCGGGCCACATCACCACATACTGCTCTTCAGCAAAATTATTTTTTAACTTCTGCGCTCATTCACTAAAGCTTGCGATTAGCGATTTGCAATCGAGCCCCACCGCATCACACATTGCACTCCAGTGATTTTAACTTTTACCTCCCATTACTATCCTTTGAAACACTTAAGTTTTTAAGGGAAATGTACCCTTTCTCTACCTCTTGAACTGTTCTGCATGTGGATGAGCCCGACTCGACCCACCTTCACATCTTATCACATAACGTTAATGTACCAACATATAAATTAAAGTTCTTCTACAACAATTTTTTTTTATATTTTATATCATATATGCCTTTTTGGTGCTTTGAAAATTAATTCAAAGGTAAATGAAAATGAGCCACAATATCTGGCTCCACCTAGGGATAGTGCTTTCTTCCATGGAAGCACTAAGAACCATAGACTAGTGCCTTATTCATTGGGCATGGAGTCAAATATTTCTTGATGACATATGAAGAATGAGAAATCCAGTATTTACAATGGTGGGGTGTTGAATTTTAATGCTGAAAGTAATGCTTCTGATACTGCCCGTTCATAGGCCGTTGTACTGGTTCTCCATCTAGATCTTCCAAAATGAATGTGCTATTTTACCTTGCTCCATAGATTATGTACGAACCATACTAGAGAGGGTCAAAGTTACCATGCTTCCCCTTTTCTTCTCATCTAGTGTCCCATCTGAGTACCAGATATCCTGCTTTAAATATAACTTATTTTTATTTTTTGTCAAATATAGACTTCATCTTTTCCTGATAAGTTATCAAGTTATCCTTGACTTTGTTTCTTTTTTCACTTCATTCAATTATTTTGTTCAATCTCCTTACTAGAGAATTATTTTCTTCCTGATCTTCTTGAAGGAAATAAATCACTGGTTTGGGGAGCTGAGTCTAAAAAAGTGCTTGAGTTCCATAAACTAGTTCATAAGGGGACTTTCCAGTAGATCCCTTGGTAGTTACCTGCACTGCCGAGAGGGAAAAATTCAACTTCATATCCCAATCCTTCTGATTTTTAGTGATTTTCTTCTTCAAGATCCTGACCAATGTCTTATTTGAGGATTCTGCCAATCTGTTCCCTTGGGGGTGATATGCTATGGAATGTGATAATACTACATGATATGTTTGACAAAATTTAATGAAATAAGCAGAGTTGAATACCTGAGCATTATTAGTCACAATTTTGATTGGACATCCGAATCTACTGAAGATTTTTTCCTCCAGAAACTTCATCACTACTTCGTCATTTTCCTTCTTCATGGGTATTGATTCAACCCATTTTGTAAAATAATCAGTGGTAGTCAAAATCCACCTGAACTATCCACTTGATGGTGGATTTATCTCTCCAATAAAATCCAATCCCCACTACCTAAAGGGTTCTTCAATAAATACTGTGATGAGAGGTAATATTGTACTCCACATAGACTTTCATGATATTGTTTGGTGACTTCAATAGGCTCTGCTCTGATCAAACATAACCGCAAAATACCAGTAGGATTTTTCTACTATATCTTTTCTTCTATGATTACATACGGCTGAGACTTGAGCTTGAGAGCTCTATATTTTGTTCTATTTAGTGAAGTTAGACAGGAAAAGAAACACAAGTAGTGCACAATATACTTATACCAATCAGAGCACAAAAATTTGTATTGAATGCCTGTTTTGGACTTGGTTTGACATTATTCATTAACAAATCCATCAAGAGGTGCCAACAGATTGATTCCCAAGGCTTGAAAATTTGTCTCTGTCAACAACTTCACTAAACCCTATCCCTTGATCAGCTTAGTGGATTTTATGTCCAAATCATACTCTTTTATTTTTTCTATCCACTTCACCCTTTCTCCTTCAATATCACTTTGGACCAGCACGTCTTTCACAACAAAATTAGGAACATAAGCAGTTATTTGGGAATGAAACACATAATTCCTAAAGGCTTTCAGTGTTTTGACCAAAGCATATACTTATTTATCTAGAATATTGTATTTGAGCTCAACATCTCTGAGAAATTTACTGAAAACTACAACTGGTTGCTCCTTACTATCTGCTTTTTTCTACAACAACACAACAACAATAGTATTGGGGGATGAAAATGCGAATACTTGAAAGGATTTTTGATATTATGGACTAATCAGAACTGGAGCTTTCAGTAGTGCTTCCTTTATTATAAAAATGCATCTCTTGCTTCCTTATCCCATTTCACTTCTGCATTTTTATTCAACATATATGTTATACTTCTCACGATCTCAGCATAATTGGGCACTGACCTCCTCAAAACATTTATTTTTCCCATAAATATTTGGATATCCTTCTTACTTCCGGGTAAAGGAATACTCTGAATTGATTCAACCCTTGCTGGTTCAATATTTAATCCTCATTTAGAAACTATATGCCCCAATAATTTACCTTCTTCTAAGGAAAATAAATATTTCTTAGGATTTAATGACAGACCAAAATTTCTATACTTTTGAATTTTTTTTTGCAAATGCTCCAAGTGTTCATCATGTGACCCTAAGAAAGCAGTTACATCATCCAGATATATAACTAAAAACCTGTCACCAATGAAGGCTATGTCCATGGCCCTTCGAAATGTTGCACCTGTGTTCATACGGCCAAATGGCATCCTTGCATACATGAAGGTGCCCCAAGGCGTAGTGAAAGCAGTCTTTTTCTGATCTTATTTTTCCACTGCTACATGATTATACCCAGAAAATCCATCAACCATAGGCAACATGTGAGCTCTTGTCACCCTTTGTAAGACATAATCGATTTTTGGCAAAGGATAATTATCTCTCATATATTTTGGGTTCAAGTTCCTGAAGTCTACGCACAATATTATCTCTCCATTCTTCTTTCTTACAGGGACTAGATTGGAAACCCTGTCTGAATATCTGAGAGGGACTATAATTTTTTCCTGCAACAATTTCTTCACTTCTTTTTCAATTGGAGCTAACAATAAGGGATTGATCTGTCTAAGTTTCTATATGTGTGGTTTGAGCCCTTCCTTCAATGGAATCTTATGCTGAATAATTATTTTGTCATAGGTTTTCAAGTCTTCATACAACTAGGAAAATACATCCATATACTTCTTAAAAATATCAATATACCTTTCTTTGTAGTTTTTGGGAACCCCTTTGAACAATTTCATTATTTTGGCCTCCTGTTGAGTTCCCAAATTAAAATCTTCTATCTCTTTTTCTTGATGTATTTTTTTCGAACCAACAACCATATCATTAGCATCAAATAATATCTCAAGGGGAACCATTAACCCTCTAGGGAGCACATTATCTTTCAATTGGATAATCTTCTATTCACCTATTGACTTCTTGAGGTTTCTTTTTCCATTCTCTGCTCTGTTTTTTCTTCCTCTTGGTCTATCTTAGAATCTTCAAAGTTTCCAACCATTTTTAGGAATTGATTTATCTATTCATCGTCATCGATTAACACTTGCAAATGTTTCACATTTTTTGTAGGGATAGAAGGTCTATGTCTAACTTCAATTTCGTACCTTAGCCTGAGATTTATGGGAGGTTTGAAGGTGTTGGCTACAACTGCTAAAGAATCGGCCAATATATTCTCCTCCCTCAAGATATACTGAAGACTGAAGGCTTCAAAATAGTTTTCTATCAAATCCAAAAATTTATTCATGTACAATCTTAATCTCGGGTTCTTGGTTTGACAATGATTCTTTATCTCCTGTATTATCAACTCAGAGTTATCATAAATTGAAATACACTAAACCCCCGTTTTTTAGCAACTTGAAGGCTTGAGATTAAGGCCTCATATTCAACCACATTTTTTTTGGAATCAAATTCTAGTTTGAAAGGGAATGACATGAGGTTACCTTCTAGTGATATTAGCAAGAATTCAACACCTGCACCTTCCTTAGAGTAGGCGCCATCAAAGTAGCACCTCCAAATATTATTTGAGTGCAACTCGTTATTTACAATTGCTGAAGAGAGCTGCTTCCCTGTGTCTTCAGCAAATTCTACATCTTCATGTAGCATGAAATAAGAAAGATATTCTATTTCTTGACTATAAACGGGGGAATTTCCTACATATTTCTTAGCGGTGGTCTTCACAAATTTTTTTTCCCTATACAATCTCCTTTCTTCCCCATTAAAAACCGAAATGATAGAATAAGTGAAATCCAGCTTTAGTACACCTCCCAACTTAGCTCCCAAAGACCTTGACAGGAGCATTCCAAACCTGGCTGGGTTGTCTGCAACCACTACATCCATCGCTATACTCTTCGATGGGATTTGTGACAATGAAACTGCTACATGTTTAATCAACCCAACACATTTCAGCCTTTTGGAATCGAATGAATACAGGTCCATATAAGGTTTGGTAATCTGCAGGTTAAGCTCCTTCATAACAGGCAATGACATGAGGTTATGGAACGCTCTTGAGTCCAGCATGCAATTATGTAGAGTAAAATCATGAAGCAATAGAGAAATATAGAAGGGTGGAACATAGGGATCTAAATATTCTACATGAGGGCCAAAGGTGACCACTGGCTTTTCTTCTTGTAGGTTCACCGTATCAGTTATATCTTCCACCTGTGTAAGATTAATAAACTCTGAAATTTATTTCTTGTAAGCTGGTATTTTAGCCAATTCTAGAAGAGGTACCTGAATTTTAACCTTCTCCAACTCTTTTTCCAAATTGAAGGAATGGGTTTTCTTAAAAAAAATTTCAGGTTCTTATTCACTCTTTCTAGAATCTGCTGCTTGTTAGGTTACAAGAACAAATATCTCCAAAATATTAGTGTCAATTGATTTGTCCTAGGAAGATTCATCTTGCAACATATTTGTTCTCTTAAGTGAGTTTGTAGGTTGCTTCCCATTACTGACTTTCTTCATAGGGTCCTTTTGTTGTGGAGTCACCATTGGAGGAGGAATGGAACTTTGTTGTTCACCTGCATTATCCTACACTCTATGTCTCTTTCTAGAACTTAAATCATACTTTTTATGTAACTCAACTTACATGAAGTCTGTGAATTGTTTACAATATTCATCCATGTCATCTTGATCAAAAGATACTTCGGCTTCAACATATTCTCCCTCATAATATTCCTCTTCATCCTCTTCTATTGCATACATAGCAGATACCTGATCCTCAACCTCCCTTTGGTCATCTTTTTCTAGCTTTGCGGGTGCTGATTCTATATACAACGATGCTTGAACCTAGTCTTGATTTGTTCTCTCTCTTTGTAAAATTTGCAGGGGATGTCTTATGAATTGAGTGTTGAACCCCTCACAGTTTTTTTGTACTTGTCTTTGGAAGTTTTTATTTTCAAATTCCATTTTAGATAGCTTATTTTTCATATTTTTTTATCACCCCTGCCATATCTTCAATCCTCAGATCTTGTGATGTTTCTTCTTTTTCTTTCCCCTTCTCTTGGACTGGTTGTTTCCCTTTCGCCTTTCCAGCTGCAGTCATATGAGCTTCAATATTAAAGCATATGTCTGTATATAATCAAGAGTAGGGGCTCTTCTCTCTCTCAATGTAAAGCTAAAATCAACTTCAAAACCCACAACAAAAACTACCTTTTCTCCTACAGTGGGGGCCTCCATCTCTATAGGTAAACTATTGTATAATTTGTTGAATCTTTTTACAAACTCAACAATGTTCTCAATAGGCTTTCTTTTTGCATTAAAATTTGTCAATGAGTAACCATGATCTATCTTCTCTCCCAATATCCGAGTGAATTGAGTTTCTACCCCATCCCAGTCATTTATGGAATAATTGAGTAAACCCTTGAACCATTTCCTAGCCTCTCCACTTAGAGACTGCACAAATAGTCTCATCACAACATTAAGATGTTCTACATTTAAATTCTTAGCAAAAGTGAAAAATGTTGTTTTGCAGTTACTTCATCTTCTCCGGTGAAATGAGGAAGTAATTTTAGGTATTATTGAGGCATGACATTAATTGGTTGCGAAAGATTTAGTGGTGCATATCTATCCGTTAAGAAAGCTGGTACTCCCATATTAACAACCTGGTTAATTGCTCCTTGGGTGGTTGAGGTTGATGAACCTGTTGTGAAAGTGAATGGGGGTGGAGGTAAAAATATTATGGGGGTAGGATGATGGACAATAGCAGAGGGACCAGCAACTATATTTGGTTAAGCTTTAGTGGAGGTAAAAGAAACAGACTCGAAGTAATGTTCTTCTAACTGAGGTTCTTGAAAATAAATGGGTGTGGAAGGGGTGTATTGTTCCAAGAAAGGGAGTTCCTTGGAAACATATTCAAACAAAGGGTTATGGGAACTACGTCCAGGAGCAGGCAATGTAGGATAAGGTATTGAAAGAGTTTCAGGTTTTTGAGCCATTTTAGAAACCAATCTTTCTAGATCTGACAAAGCAGGGACTATCTACTATGAGGTATTTGACCTTTTGTGAGGCTTTTTGAAAGCCATAATTTTGAAAATAACAAACACAGCCGAATATTTCCTTCTCACTCAACAACCACATGAAATAATGTGAAAAACCAGGGAAAATAAAATTCATTTCTTCGTCCCTGGCAACGACTCTAGAAAATGTTGTATCTCAAGAAACAATCCCTTGGCTATGGTAAGGAATCAGTTCTTAAGACATCTTATAAATGTATGTCAGAATTACCATATCAAATTGCCTTTATTTAACACCCTTGTAATTCAGTTACTTAATACCCTCAATAATATGATATAATGAAAGCCTTCACAATGCCATAAACTGTCGATATTTGAATGGAATGAAAAGAAGAACTATAAGAGAAACTGAAAATGATATGCTGAAAACTCAGAATATACCACTTTTAAGTTTCAGATGAAATCTGTGGAGGAAGAGAGAACTTAAAATAATATGTTGTAAACACAGAATCTATCACTTTAAAGTTCTATCAGGAGTTTATGAAGAGAGAAGAGATGAGGTGAAGGAGCGCAAATTAATGCTATCTAACTCTTAATCACAAATGTAATTAAGAGACCGACTGCTACATTACTTCACTTCATTCAAAGAGGAATAGCCATAGAGCGAAAATGGAAGGACGTATCAACATCAACAGGTGTAGGAAACTTGATGTTCTTTCATTAATTTCTAAGAGAATTCATTCATAAACTAACAGTCATTCAGAATTCCAAAAATCAGAACCCCTTTTCTTTATTTGTATCTCCTTAAATACATCAGAGTATTTCATAATTGTTGAACCTCTTTAACTCTTCGACTTCTAAACCATTAAGATTACTTATGCAAGGATAATAAGAAAACAAATTGAAACTTGGAAATATGGTTTGCTTTGCTGAATTTGATGTTACTGATCCTTCTTCCTGGAGTGTCGAGGTGTCCTTTCGAGTTATGATGCAACAACTGCATCGTTCTGTAGCAACGCCTTAGTGCCCAACTCTGATCCAACTGTCGTGCTTCCAATAGAGCCCCTGTACGTTCTTCTCTCCAATTTTTCCGATGCCTTTGTGCTTCGAACACTGCCATTGTATTACCTACTACTTGACTCTACCTTTTCTCCTTTGATCTATGTCAGGTCTCTTACCTAAGTCTCTCTACCATGTTTTTCTTGTTTCTTCATGAATGAGATGTTTCATTGAATTTACGTTATAATCCTTTTTTTCTTCCTCCAACATGGTTTAATACAAAAAATACCTTTCTGCCGAATCTGAAAACCTTTGGAGTTCTCTTTTGAAATCACATTACATCCACCCGCACATCGCATTTCGCTAATTTTAGCTTGTCTTGGACACTTATCTTCTAAGTCTTGTGATTCCCACTATGAAATCGAGCCCCACCACATCGAATATCACACTTCGATGAACATAACTCAATCCCTTTACACATAACGCTTAAAACTTGTGATGTGTGGTATGCGGGCCACGTCACCACATACTACTCTTCGGCGAACTTAACTTTTACCTTCTACACTCATTCACTAAAATTTTCGATTCAAAATTTGCAATGGGTCCCCACCGCATCGCACATTGCACTCTGGTGATTTTAACTTTTACCTCCTGCGTGTATCCTTTGAAACTCATAAGTTTTTTTGGGAAATGTGCCCTTTCTTTGCCTCTTGAACTGTTTTGCATGTGGACGAGCCCTACTCGACCCACCTTCACATCCTATAATGTAATGTTAATGTACCAACATATAAATTAAAGTTCTTCTACAACACACAAAATTTTATATTTTCTATCATATATGATTTTTTTGTGTTTTGAAAATTAATTCAAAGGTAAATGCAAATGAGCCACAACATAAGGATTAATTAGTTTTTTGTTGATTTCTAAGTGCACATATCCTTAATGAATATATCAGATTAAGATGGAACATATTTTATTACTTTTACAAGAGGAATATTTATAGAAATAATTTTTAAGTTATTCTACTAGGTAAAATTCAATTGAAACTAGAATTTTTTCTAAGCCCAATATTTTTGTAAAGGGAGGTTTACTTTCTGAAGTGGTTGGCTTGGATTTTTAGGAAGGGCATATTGTGAGGTACTAGATTGGTGTTCCTTGTGATTATTATTACTATTATTTGTTATAGAGTCGTTGGATTATTTTTCACCCTATTAAGTAATAATTGTAGAAGCCTTATTAATTCCAACCCTCCCCAATAGTAATTAAATTAATTGAAATTAAACATAGAAAATGGAGTGGGATAATGAGCCCGTTTAGAAAAATAAGCATGATGGCTAGATTCATTTTTGGGGTTAAGAGAGGGGTTTTTTGGTAGTTGTGGTCTTGCAGAGAAATAAAATTCATTGGTGGAAACTATGGTTGTTGACGAAGAATAGGACAGTGTTCGTTTCCTTGGGAAGGTTGGTGCTAATTTTGGAGGTTTTTTGGGTTCCCTTGATGATTCATATTTCAATTTGAGAGTTTTTATTACAGTGTTTTATGCCACCAACATGTAAGGGGATCTCCCCCATAAGAACTCCCAATTAAACCTCTCACCATTTGGTGTAGGAGTCTCATTTGGCTATATGGTTCGGCCACCATTGGAAAGGTTGTATAGATACGCATTGGTTACAAGACACAAACAAAATATCAAAACATATATTTGGGGAAGAAAGTATGTAAGCTCCGTGATACACCAAATGTAAGGTGCAAAGGGAACTTCCATAGCTGGTAATGGAAAATGAGTCTCTAGTTAGGAAAGTAACAGGACTGTCTGAAAGGGCGACCCGGAAACAAAGAGAAAGGCTTATTGATAACCTATAGATTAGTACACATAATAAACAACAATCATGAAAACATAGCAACATTTATTCAATAAAAAATGTATCTAAGTAATGAAATAGTTCATTAGCATTAATATGTAATTAAACTAACATGTACCAAAAATATAACAAGAGTACTACTACTTCATCTATGATACATGTATGAAGAAGTGTCCTCTCAATATAGAGCTTCTAATTATGAATGAAATATCCCAAGTACACTATTACATAGATGAAACAATAGATTCATTAGTTGAACATGAAGCCACAACTTGCTTCTCCAAAGAATGATCTATATCCTATGTACAATAAGAGAAGCCATGGCAAGTCTCCAAGAATCCAAGCCCTTAGCTTGAATTATGAGGAGCTATTTATAGCTAATGACAATGACATTTAAGCTTCGTCATGACCATTCACCTCCTATGACTCTTCATATTCTATACATGAATATTTACAGTCCATATGTGGTTATTCAAATTCTACATGTTTCTCTTGGACTTCATTAAATACCATTTATTACAAAAGATAAATTACACATCAAACATTGGCTATATGAGACAAAACTGATAATAGGAAAAATTCTTATCAAATTGAAAAATCATTTTCTTCATCATGGAAGTCATTAGTGATGTATGTGTGCCATGTTCTACACTCCATGGAGATAACTTTGACTTGAACCAACAAGTCCCATGTGTTACCACTCTGTAAATCCATTTAGGCTGATGAAATGGACATAGAGGTAACCACAAAATACCTTTGGCGAGGAAATGGTCTATTCTAGCCAGAAGGGTCTCCCTCACTCGAAAAAACTAAAAACTAGAGGCTTTGAAGCACATATTTTGACATTGACCATATCTGAAGGTGATTTTTTAAAAAATTTATTGGAAATTGGTGAAGGAATATATAATATTGATACATATGATCATAAATTTAGTAGCTCATCATACCTATGCATATAACAACCCATTACATGCATAGAGGTCTGTCTAGCATATAGTTTTAATAGAGAACAAATTGTAGTATAGTGGGAGATGAACAATACAAAATGCTCATCCACATGTGAGAGAAAAAATGGATGTTCTATTACTTCATATCTATGACTGAGTATTAAGAGGAAAAACAAAAGATAAAGGCATAACACATTTCATTTGTATATTTAAACATTGAGACATGACTTAACTAGAGCATGCAAGATGAATTCTAATATATATGTTCCATTATACCCATAAAGAGGACTGAATAATACATTAAATAAGTTAACAAATACAAAATAGAGAAACAAATTTGAGGCATAATACCGCAAGTATCTCTGCAATGATCACTGGAATAACTCATCATTAAGCATTTTTATTATTAAAGATCACAATGCCCAAGTATCTTTGAAACAATTCACAATAACATCCCACCCTTTTTAGCTTGTAGAAGTTGGCATTAAATAACCTTACATCCTCCAAAAGTCCCATCACTAGATACAATGAATGTCTGATCCATGAGATGGATTGAAATGATCACAAAACTATCAAAATAAACATATCTTCAATTTTTTCTCTTAGTGGAAAAAATAAAAACTAACTTAGATATAATCATTATACCTTATCTTAACGCCATCCTAATCCATGATATTCTTAGATCATAATCATCATACCATGCCTTTAGAAATAAAAATGGGAAACAACATTAACCTACCAAATATGTGTTGCACAACTACTATGTAACATGCCATTTTGGCACGATTTTCCATGTATTTGCAGACATTTGAATGGTGACTCAGTGACGAATAAACCCCTGGCTCAATAACATATTCCAACATCCACCTCCTGACAAATGGCATCCTCAAAGCCATATGTGAGCATGTGCACAGTAGTTGCACATCATTATATAGCATGATTTTCAACTTGTGCTTTATACCTCTTTTCCCACCTCAAAAATTCATAAAATGGGCCTACTATATAACCACCACTCTCAGAGTATGAAAGAAAACTTCACCATGCCAAAAAAATCCATACAACCTCCACATATGCAAACTCAATTGCAAAAATTCATAATTCTTCCACCAAAAACTGCGAAAATATGCCTCACAAAGACACTTGTATCTCCAAAACAGTAGCACTTGTGTAAAATATGAATGAGGTTATTGTATATGAGCTTCTTTTTAAGAAACAACTCTCCCATTTTCTCCACATTCCACACCATATTCTCATAAAATGATCTGTAAAAAAATGACTAAAACTAGATATTTACAAATTGCAAAAACTATGCTTTAAATATGCCTCAGAACTTCCGATTTGTGACACCTGTGAAACAAATGATAGAGGTTATTGTAAATTTTTCCATGATTGAGAAAGATATCTCTCATTTTTCCATAATTATCCTTCCTGTGGTTGGAATTGACATTCCAAAATGATGTCAAAAATAGAGTATTCTATGCAGCATTGTGCAACAAGAAGGATGGTTAACACTGTTGCACAATGATGGCTCTACAATGGTTGTAACTATGCTCTCGGTCACTATCTTAGCTATGTGGTGATCCTTAATCTTCAACCTTTATGGTTTACTATCTTAAATTAAACATGTCGACATTGTGGAAGAATTATGGCAGACATCTCGTTTGATTTGAATTAACACCTATTTTTTCTTGTAGCATGATGTCATAATGTGTTCCATCTAGAATGGTATGATTATTTGTGCATGGGAAATAATTAAGAAATTTTGGTGGATACTTTTCTTATATAGTTGAGGAATATGGGTTATGTCATGTATAAGGTGTAATTATGGTATTTTTAGGGAATAAGTTTAGAATGGGATGACGGGAAATGAAAGCTATGTGGCTAGTGAATAGGTGGTAGGAAAGGGAATTTATGAATGAATAATGGGAGATTTAGGCTATCGAATTAGGGTAGAAAATGTAGATTAGAAGACGGAAAAATAATTACAGTACCTTTAAATATCATATTCCTTGAGCAACACAAATTTTACTGTAATGAACTCAAGAGAACTTTTTAACATATACATAATTGACACATACCCCTTGACTTAACTGTTTAAAAAATTGTAGCAATGACTCCAAATGACTTGATACCGTTTCATGCTTCACCTGAACCATTTAATAACTAAACCCATGGCGATTTCATACAGTGACTTTCAAAATTATGACATTGACAATGATTATAAGTTTGACTTATTTAAAAACTGAAAAATTAAAGAATACAAAAGACATTCGACAATGAAAACTATAGACATTAACACCCCACATAACACATATTCGCCTCGAGTGACTCTATCAATATATTATTTGAGCTTGATTGCACATTATTACATAGACATGAGAGTTTCATGTGAGCTTTGATAGTTGTGATGGCATATTGTCGAATAATGTCTTTGGTGATCTCCAAGCCTTTCTATTTCGATGCTTTCTTGATTTTGTTATATGTAATGTCTAATCTCGTGGAATAGGATTTCCCTACTTTTGATTTCTTCAAGCAATCCTATTGGAGGAATCCCATGTTTCTGATCTAGACACTTGAAACCATTATGTGGTAGATTGTATGTGGCAATAGTGCTAATCAATTTTTCCCAAAGTCACATATAGTTTTGATGGTGGATATTGAGATGAACTCTATTTACATCAACATAAACTTTGTATTTTATCCCCAAATTTTGTGGCAAATTTGGAAACTTTAAAACCCATTCTTGAAGTTGGTCAATTTCTTTGTTCGCCACTTTCAAGAGTTTTATGACCTCTTGTGATTTATTCTAAATGCCCATTAGAGGAGCCAACACTTGTTGTAGAAGTATCATCTCATTATATAATCATTCCATTGTGTCATCCATTAGCCCCAGTTCCTCCTACATGGTTGAATGACATTCTACTATACTAAATTTTTGTGAAGATAACCATTGATTTTTTGGGGCAAGGTGTTCCTCCTATTTCTTCATTGTAGCTAGATCTCTCCTTAATCATGCATTCTCATTCAACATATATTCAGAGTTGTCATGTGTCACTATAGAAAATGTAGCATTTTCCACCATGATTTCCTTGGGATTTCTTATAGTATTGGAAGTTATAACATTTTCTGTAGAAACCGAGACTAGATTTTGAGGATCATATTGGAAGTATTTGTGCCTCTCCTACATGATCCTCTTTTTGAGTTGGTCAAACATGACACTGCAAAATTACATGACTCTGTCTACAGGTAGAGGTGTTCTTCCCATTTCATAAAATGGGAGATGACCACCTATAAGAGTTGTTTCCTCATCTATGGGCTAGATGGTATATTCTTCCTCCAACTCTTCCTTTATGTCCAGAGTCAATTGTTCTTCCTATAATATTTGTGTTGCTTCTTCCTCCTGAGACTCCCTTTGATGTTCCTCCTCTATTATCCTATTTTCATGTTATTCTTCTTGTTTCTTCCTGAGAAACTAATATTTCTTCCTCTTCTCATCTTCTTTTGCTTATCTCCTTTCGTGTTCATCTTAAGTAGCTCTTATGTTCAAAGGACCAACTTTCCATTTCCTATTGATTTCTCCATTCGAATCATATTTGATCCTTTTCTTGGGCGCTACACCCCTTGCTTCAGGGGTTATCTTTTATGCCTCATGTACCTGCATAACTTGATATAGTGGATATTGGGGCGAACTATTCTCCATTCCTAGACGTATCTTTCTAACTAGATTATACTAGTTCTACAACTTCTCATCTTCTGCAGTAGATTATGAATATCCCAAATTGAAATTGATCCTTTCACGATGTTTCCTGCACACTCTCCTGGGATCATATCCATGAAATTACTTATTTTTGAAGTGAAAGTGATCCAAATATTGTATTTATATATTCTTTTCCTTATCTCTCTTCAATTCATACAGTCAGATCCTTAAAGGGAAGATAGGCCAAGGGGATTTCTTCCTCATCTGAAGGACTCCTAACAACCTTTTGTCCAAATGATATGCTAATTCTTTCAAGACTACCTTATTTTTCACATACCATGGCATGAGATGAGGCGATATCTAACATATGAAGAATATGATATGCGTACCATCATGCACTACAAACCAATCCACAATATCCCATAGTGGCTCCTTCACCTAATCGGTCATGTAATGAGGATTGATATCATATGTCATATGGAATATTATGCTAACTTGTCGTCCGTGCCTTAGAAGCTTGATTCTAAAAACGCTATACCATGGAAGTAAACTGGAAACTTGGTATGGAGTGTCAAGTTCTAATTTGTTGCTGGGAAATATTATTTTTCACAGATTTCATAGAATAGAAATGCCAACATATAGAATTCTAGTGCTTTATTTTCCTTCAAAATTTATTTTTCCTTCCACAAATGACGTTGTAACTAAAGTGAAAATATATATACCCAACTGAATATATTACCATAGGTAACCACCATGTTGAGCATATATATCTATTTTTTCTCAAACACCTCAGAGTTCTTCTTCCCATGCAATAGACAACACATAGAAATAAGGTACTAATATACATCTCTGAGAATCCTAGTCAGATAAACTACAACTAGGTAGTGAAGAAACTTATCAGGCTCTCGACACTAATATTTAATGAAGTATAGAAGTCATTATTCCCATTTGGTGTAGAAGTCATTATTTGCATTTTTTGTGGGCCTAAGGATCTTGTAGTAAGTCAGCATCTCTTCTCCATAATAGGTGGAAAGTTTTGCACCGCTTTCTCTGTGGAGCATGAGATGAGAATCATCCATGTATGTAATAATACACTCAATCAATTCCGTACAAGGGATGATTGGGAATATCCATGCAATCATATGCATCCTCAACCTCTTGATATTGATGTATGCTTGCAAATATTCCAATTTTTCAATGAAATGATTCTGCATGAATGCGTCTTTTATGTCATTCCATGTGACCTCAGTAGACTTATATATGAAGCACTGTGTATCTTCATATATGGGAATTGTATGCTATTTCCCTTTAACAACTTCCTCAGTTATTTCCTTTGAATCTTATTTGGAGGCCACTTAATGTGTAGGCAGAGGCATGGCTCCAATAAATGATGAAAGGGTAACAATACTTGCAGCTCAAACACTTCTTTGTGGAAGCACACTCATGGAAACTATTATCACAAAATTGCACTTGATTGGCTGCTGATCAGACAACTCTACGTAACTGTTTCAAACCAGATTTTAACTGAAGCTTAGCCTCTTCAGTCTGAGATGGATCTCTCAAAGGGGTTTATGATATTAGATAATGATGAGACTAGATGGCTAAATCTATTTGAAAAGTAACTGGATTTTTGTGTATGTAGGTTGAAAAGAATGCAGGCTTGCAACCATTGGGCTTATGGAGTCAAAAAATCAATAGATTTAGTGGCAAGGTTTCTTGAAATGGAAGTTGAGGAAGATAAGAGTCTTTAACAGAGGCAAATTAGAGATAGAACATAGGGAAACACAGTGATTTCATCAATAAAGGAAGTAAGAGCGTACACATATGAATTATGAGTAATAAAGATGAAATCTACTACAAGTACTACACATAAAGATATAGATTAGAAAGGAATTAAAAACTCCATGAGAATCTCAAGTCTGTCAAGAGGATGTCCTCTGTATTACTGATATAAGTCAAATTACATAAAGCAACAATATGGTGGAAAAATCTCCAACCCTTTACAACTTTGATAATTTGCCTTTAAATAGACCTTCTTACAACAGGGATGATCTGCCTCTTGGATAGATTCATCAAACTCTCCATATGACATCTTACATAATAGAAAAACCTATCTTTTAATTAGAAAATGATAGCTATACTCTAAAGAAGACCTTTTTCTAATAGGATTCAAACTCCTATTTATTGCATCAGTCTACCTTATCTTTAAAATAGTTACATATTAGTGAAAACTAAGCCATGTTTGAATAGGATATGAAATATATCATCACTACTTGACTTATTAAATATCATCCTAAACATATGGAACTAAACCCTATTTTTCAGGAAAACAATACCCTATCCTCAACAAAAGCTTCAGCTAATGAGTTGTCTCCATTGCATGGTCTTCAAGTCATATGTGTTTGGTGGAAAGGTCCCTTGATTTTTTGGATGTGTCCACTTGTCGAAAACTACTTTTAAACTGCTTAGAATCCTTCAAAAATAGCTCGCTACGAAAACAGGGTAGTTTCATAGCGTGCTTTCGTAGTGTCCAAAAAATGGCTTTTGTACTCAAGTTTCTGCTTCTTTGTTGTTCCATAGTGTCCATCATGACATGAAAAATCATCACTACCATTTTCCATCCTTAAAAGCTGCAAAAATTGGTTTTAGAAGAAAAAATATAGCTACAGAAATTTTCATAATGTTTTCTTGGCTTTAAGCCTAGGAAATGCTACGAAACTGTGAAAAAATGTGAAATTTCGAGATTTTGACCCTGTCTCAAAAAATTAAGCTCCAACTATAGAAAATTGGTATTCAACATGCCATTAACCTCTTAAAACATAATCAAACTCAACTTAAGAGCTTTGAGGTGTTTCCCCTTCATTAATGCTAGGTTGAGCTATGGGATCCTCAATTGTAGTCATCTTTAAACCCTTCTTCTCCAGCTCCTCATGGATATTCTAACTGCTCTTGGAGGTCTTTGACTTGGTCCTTCAGTTTTTTGTTCCTAGAATTCAAGTGAAGGTTCATTCTTCTAATATGCTTCACCTCTCATCTCCATGGCTGATTCCATTTGATTAATTGATGTGTGTTATCTAAGGTCTTTGACACACTATTAACCTTGTCTTCCCAAACTTCTTTCATTTTCTTAAACTGCACCTTCTAAAAATTATGTTTCCTTGCCTCTTTCTTCAAGACTGATATTTCATGATTTTCTAAACTAAACTGCTCCTTAAGGACCTCAATCTCTGTTTTTCAATCATTTTCTCCTTTCCTTTCTTTTGCTCGATGACTAGATCTTCTTTTACAGGTGATGAGAGGCCAATGATACTTGGTGGTGGATGGATAGTTTCAATGAACTTCGGTGCTTCTTTACTGCTTTCCAAGACCTTTATGGCAGGCCTTGTCATTGGTTTCCTAGCCTGAAACATGAAACCTGCATCCTCACCTTCAAATTCTAACTTCTTAGTTGTTTTGGCTTTCTTCAGTTTTTTACCTTCCTCATCTATATCTTCAGCTTGGACTATGGGGGTTTCCTCAATATCAATAACATGCAGAATTTCTTCTAAATTTCCCTTAGCCACCATTTGGCTTCTTGTAATCCTTTTGCTACCATGTTTACTCATAGTTGGCTCTTGTTTTGCAAGTTTTCTCACAATTAGCTTTTGTTTTGAAGGTGAAACAACAAGTGTATCAACTTTCTGCAATGGCTTTGTTTCCATGATTACTGGTTCACTTTGCTCTGCTACTAAAGGCTCATTTTTCTTTGCCACTGAAGGTGATGGTATACCTCTAGGTTTAGGAGTTATTTTAGGAGTGGTGGCATCTACTTCGAAACCACTAACAAACAGAAAGGAAGACCATTCTCTGCCTAATATTTTTAATTCCTCTAAAACCAGAAACTTGCTTAAACCATGATGAAAGAGTGAGGTTTCATTTCCTTCATATTTAGCTTGAACTTTATCTGCCATTTTCTCTAATTTTCTGTATAAGTAGAAAGGTAGATCAAGAGATTTCTTGCCAACAAAAAGTAGCAGAAGCCTGAAGTGGTAAGAGTAAACCATATGATACCTCCCTTTTCAGGTGAAGTACTTATGAATTATAAGCAGTAGCTTTGAGAAGTTGTCTTTCATGTAGCTCCTTGGAATGGAATTTGTAAGGTCAATCTCACTATGTTCTGACTTGATAAATTCCTTACAATCTTGCATGGTGAATTTGAAACCTTTGAACCATTGTTCTCCTCCTCTTTGAATTCATGTTGTTTCTGCAATAGTCTCTAGTGCTATAGTGAGGTTCAACATTCCCACCTTTGCAACTGTCCTGTTGAAATTGATGGAAAAATCCTTAGAAACTTGCACATGGTATCCTTGCAATATTTGGCAGAACTGCAAACACCCTGCTCTTCTAAAAACTTCTAAGGCAATTGGGTATTCATTCAAAAAATTCATGTCTGATGGCTCATGTCTGAGATAGTGGCCTCCTTTTTTGGTCTCCCTCTTTGCAGTCATGTTGCTTTTATATCTTTTATGCCTCGCTTGATCAATGACACCTGCAATTGCTTGAAAATGCCAACAACTAGCTTGGTTTGGTGAAACAACTCTCTAGAGCTCAATAGCATGCAAAAGATGAAGCGGGGAATGAAAAAGACTTAATTGGGAAAAATTTTAAAGTTTCGATGATAACTCATGCTTTCATCATGACTCATACATGCTAAAAGCAGAAGTGATGACCTCAGACATGACCATTGTACTTTGGCTTAACCCTAACTGACTCGAATGACACCCACTCTATCACTTCTAATCATTAATTGACACCTAGCACTTGATATGAAAATATAGACATGAATAACTGCTTTCGTAGCGTGCATAGTGTATTTATGGGCAGTTTCACTACGAAAGTATTAGTAGTTTCATAGCGAAAAGTGCATTTGTTTCTGTGTAATTTGCTATGAAAGTAGGAAATCTTGGCTAAAATGACCTTTTCGGAGTTGTAAGCTTGGGAAATGGAATATGTCAGGAAATAATGACTGATGTGACATGAAAATACTTAAATTTTTGTGGGTTTGGACCTTTGGATAGGCTAATAATAAAAATAAAATTTTTTCCTTTACCAAGTAATGACAAATGAACTCTATGACCATACCTTTGACAAATGAACTCCTAAGAATATGTCAAATGAAGTTTCAATTTTTTCTGAGTGATAACAGAGAAAACGAATATATTTATAAAATATACTAATTATTGCAGAAATATCTTAGCAAATCATATTCAAGAGCCATTAAATGTGATTGAAAATGTAGTTGACCAATGATGAGACATAGCCAGTTGTATGGGTAGAAAATCTACATGAAAATAAGGAGGACACACTTTCAAAGAGCGAAGTAAGTTCAAGAGTAATTCAAGGCTTTGAAGTACACTTATTCACTCAATAAAGGGAAGAAAAAGCATAAATGGTGCAAGGGAACACTCTAAAGGGTCAAAGGAATGAGTTTTTGGGCCTTCATCTCTTTAAGGTGTGCTCATGCACTCAAAGAGATAACGAGGGCACAAGGGCACACTTTGAAGAGATAAAGAAATGAAGCTTGGAGCTTCAGGCCTTCAAGGTGTGTTCATGAACTAAAGGCGAAGGAGGGTGCACTATCCCATGCAAAAGAGATGAATGAAACACATTCAAGCATCAGTGGTGCACTCATGCACTCAATAAGGGTGAATTTGTTCATGAATAAGGAGTGCACTCAAGAGGAAAAATTGTCTATTATGGGCATATTTTTTCTAAGTCAGTGAGAGCTTCAGGTTCCAAAAGGGTGATTTTCCATAAAAAGGCTCAAGGACAAGTCCAACAACAAGATTAATGCATGGTAGAAATATGGAGAAGAAAGATCTAGAAGCTTTCATGGATATTTTCACAATCATGATCAGAATCTGAAGAGTTAAGGAACATGTAGAATTTAAAATTATGAAAAAATATTAACACTTTTAGAGGCAAGATTGAATAGAAAATCTAGTAAATAACCTGAAAAGCAAAGAAATTTCAACAATAAAAAAATTTGACAACAAAATCATGGAAGGAAATCAATAGATTCCACATCTAAAACTTACTTGTAATGTAAATGAACAAATATTTTATTGATCAAAAGATGTGTCCGCAACCTAGATGAGAATTATTATGAGAATTAATGATTAGTTGGGTTAATTTAAAATAGATTACATGGAAATATATCTCATGCATGATGTCCACTTATGAACAAGTGACTAAGTTATTTAAGGAAATTTAAGTGGGCTCCTATTTTTTTAGGAGTGCACCCACATGCAACAAAGAATCTCATGCATGCATTCTAGAAGGGTGCATGTCTTCATGTCAAAGGAATGTGCTCAATGAGGGTGAAATTTTTAAGCATGAAGGATTACACTAAAGGAGGGTGCAGTTCTTCAACCCAAAAGAGTGTGCTCATCACAAGAGAAAGTCTGTGCCTTTTTCCTTAAGAGTGTTTTTTTCTTGCTTTGCTTACTTTTGTGTGCTTTTCATGTGTATTCATGGTGAAAAAGGCTAGTTACTAAGTCAATAAAATATATGAGTTCACCTAATCATGGCAAGATTAAGAAAGCTCTTATAAAGGTTATGTGATGACACTTAGGAAACATTGACGTAGGAGGATGCAACACTTATAGAAAACAAAAAAATAGCAAATCAAATAATGCGATGACACTAAGGGACTTGAAATGACGGCTCAAGTAGGCTCCAAAATTGAGTTAGGAAAAAATTTGGAGGATCAATGTCGCAGCGACAACACTTGTGACAAACTTGGAGAACCCCAATTTCTCTAATATGGTTTCATTTATGCATGAAGTCTCAATTCTATAGGAATTATTGATTCAAACAATGAGTCACTTTACATCCCCACTTTTTCTAGTTAAACCTATAATATTCCTTTTCCCATTACTGAAAGTAAAAAACCATAAATCAAGCCATATCATAGTCGTTTTGGTGAAAGTCAGGGTAATATAGTACAACTAGTTAAAAAAAAAATACGAGTATGATTTTTACATCTCTGGTGTTGCTCCGCTGGCATCATGCCTAAATAATACCCCAACATAGTCACTTTAGTAACACAAACGTCCTTCGCTTCTAGTGAGCCTAGAAAATACCGAGAAAAAGTCACATACCTAACCTTCCTATGCAGAATCATTTCTCTTCTTTCCCCCTTTATTTCGTTTTTCTTCTTTTCATACAATTGTGCTTAGGCACTTATTATTTTCAATGGGAAAAAGAGGGATCCCAACTTATTGAGAGAAAAATAGGTTGATCCATCAGAGTCATGTTTAAGACCTCAGATTCTTTTATCATTAAAGGTTTTCCCTTGATATTCCTCTACTCAGATAGATAGGAAAGAACACATGATTAATAAACAAGGCAAAGATCAGGAGTTATAATCCTAAATAGATATGACCGTCATTGTTTTCTTATATCTTCCAGAATAAAGGATCGTATTTTATGTCCAAAAATAATAAAATTAAAGATATAAAACAAATAAAAGAAGAGGGTAACATATAATCCAAGGTTTGTGTGTTACCATAAATTTCCTTTTATAAAAGATTAGCTACATCATATTGAAGCTCAAAACCGGTTTTATTCAAGAAAAAAAAGAACCAAAAGAATAAAATGGGAAGATGAAAACATAAAATAGGAACAATAGGAACACAATGTATCTAGCTAAATGCAACCTATCCTATCCTAAGCTAAATAGTATTGGATTGGATCGTGTGAAATGGAACTTCCAATGTATCTATAGAAGCTACTCCCTACCTTAAATTAAAAATATGTGATCATGTAAAACCAAAAGAAAGTATAATGTAGTGAAAAGGATAAACAACACAAACATCTGTATTGACAAAAAGAAACAGAAAGTGAAATCACAATGGTGTAACACACTTGACTACTTTAGTAGATGAAAAACTCCACAAAAAAGAATGAATACTAGGTTCATGACCATATAAGACTCGATAAAATGATTACAGGTATAGGCCATGAGACATAGGTCTTTGTTTATAAGCATTTTCAAGGGAATATGCAATAGGATCATGGAAAAAACCTTTAGGAAGAATTTGACAAGAAAAAATAATCACAGATGAATCCATGTCATAAGAAAAATAAATAGGTTGACCATAAGCCATGTTTTTGTGTGAGCTAAAAATTTCAATGGATGATGCAAATGGGAGCTCATATCGAAGGATTTGACAATCATTAAGAGAAATATCCATTTCCACATCGTAGATTAAATATTTTCTTGAGGTGGAATGTACTGATTGAATTTCAACAATCTGATGAACCCTTGACTAAACTGAGAGGGGGGGGGTGGATCAGGTTAGTCAATTAATGGACATTAAAATTATTTTCATTAAACTCTTTAATAGAACCATTACCTGGGAAGCTTAATAAATATTTATAAGCAAACTAAATATGTGAAAAACCTGTAATAAATAGGCTAAATCATAACATCAAAACATAATAATAATGCGCATGGACACTAGATATAAGTGGAAACCCATTAGGGAGAAAGCCACGGTTATTATTGTTGTGATGTAAAGCCAAGATCCTACTCCCTATTACATCTGATTTTCTGTAGGCTCCAAAATACAGGAGGCTACTACCTCAAATTTTTGCAAGCTACAACTTGCAAGGTAGCTCCAACTCCAATATGTTTTTTGCAGGCTACAACCCATAGAAGGCTCCTACCTCAACTAGTTCCAACTAAACATTTATCAAGCTACAACTTGAAAGGAGACCACAATCCCCTCACACAACATGAAAACAATATGCCTATTTACTTTGTTATAAACTTTGTATTCCTCCATCTTTACTTTTGCATCTTATCCCTTCAAATTTGCTTCACATCAGATCCATATGTGCATAGTATATAAATCAGATTTCTCACATTTTCAAGCTCTCTAACCTCTCAAATGCACACCAAAATGACATCCTTTTTAGAGATAATTTTATGGTTGTTTGTATTATATATTGGAATATGAAGTGAACAAAATTGACTCGTTTCCTTCCACACATTCATTTCCAATCTCTTCATATCATGCAAATTAGAATAAGAAATAGATAATTTATCCAAAATCAATTTCATCCATATGTAATGTATCACAACAATTCAAATTAATACATATTTGTCTTTGCCTTGGAATCTTGCCTTTGCATCATAACAATTTAGCTCAATAAATAATTTCACATTATTACAATTTCTTCAATGTAGCCCTTTTGTCTTCTTTTCCTTACTCTACATTTATACCTTCGTTGATCCCTATGCTTTGTTAGCACTTCTTCTAACTGTGTTTCCAATGTTATGTTTCAAAAATGTGTAGCATGAACACTACTTCAGAAATACAATATCATGCCTTTAGACAATATCTCTAGTCCCTAGTTCTGCTGAGTATGTCACAGAGATGTATGGTTACCATAGTTTGCAACAAGTGTTATATTTTACAAAGGAATGCTGCCAGTAAATTTAAATAAACTTTACAACAAGTACCGAGTAACTTATTGTCAATTCTCCAATAACATTAATATCCACATAACCTCGAACCCATTATGGCATTTGAATTTAGTTTCTCAATATACTGCGTCTATTCACGAATCGCACTTTGGCCCAAGGCTTCTGACTTCTAATCAGGCGATTTGTGATTTGTGATTGTGTGTTTGGGTCCGACTAGCTTCCATTGCGCCATTGCAATTTATCCATCTCATTTTCCCATCGCACTTGCTCATATTGTAATGTTGTCACCACTTGCGATATTATGAATTGCGGTTTTTCGATTTGTGGGTTTGGGTCCCACCGGGTTCCACTGTGCCATCGCAATTTCTCCATCACATTTTCCCATCACACTTTCTCATATCGTAACATTGTCACTGCTTGGGATCTTGTGACTTGTGATATTTGTGATTTGTGGGTTTAGGTCGCACCGTGTGTGCCACATCATCTGTGCTATTATCACTCTGTAATTCTAAGGTTGAAGACAGAATCCCAGAGGCAACATCAAAACCACTTCGGGCCTAGGATCTAGCCCTCCTAGACCCAGAGAGGGATCTCTCTATTATATATAGCTTTGTTGATTGGGGAATTTTTGGCTAGCTATTAGTGCATAGGGGTCTATTTGAAAATTTGTGGTTGAGACAATAGAAGAGGGCCATTGGGCTATGGAGTCAAACGGGTGTAAACATATTCAAATGGATGAATAACTGAGATCATGTGTAACCAGTAAAGCTAGGAATTTCAAATGATCCTTACAGTTTGTGAAATGGAAAAGGAGGAGAGATTAAGGTTCAATGTAAATGAAGAGCATACTCTATCTGAATTATCCATTCAGATTTTAGAGGAAAACATAGATTACTATTTCAAGACTGAGTAGGGTGCCCAATGGCAAATCCTGGATTTTTTTTCTTATCAACAATAAATAAAGAAAACAATATGTGAAACAAGAGGATGAAAAATTACATCAAGAAATCACTTCACCAAAGATCATAATAGAAGAATCTGAAAACATTAGTGTCCTTTCATTCATCCAAAAAAGAGTGTTTACATCCAGATGAGCCTTTACAATGGTTCTTACCCTCCGGGGCCCCCTCTAATACTGCTTATGCATGCAATATTTATCTAAAACTAAATTTGGTTACTTTTCCTTTTTCAAAGATTGTCATTAATGACATTTAAAGCCAGAATTGACAAGTGGAACCATGTAGGCGGTGATAAGATAAAATTGAAAAAATGATGGTTGTATTTACTATGGAAGTCCGATATAGATTGTGAAATGATCAGAATATGGAGAGTGTGATGCCGAAGAGGCAACGTTAAAACCACACTGACATCTGGCTCTACTTTGGGTGAAAAAATGGTTGTTGGATGATCTGATCTAATTTATGTGCTGGCTGTCATGATAGTCATTCTGTCTCTAACTTCCACAGTATTTGTTGCGTAGGTTACTGTTGCAGTTTAGTTTCAAACAGAATCACCCACTGCATCCATTTGAAATGTACAAAAATGATTTCACCCTTCGGATGGAAATGGTGTGGAACAACAACATGGAGAAATTTCGTTGGCAGTGGTGGTGGGAGTTGACGTGGAAGGGTGGCAGATTGGTGAGTGGAGGTGAGGCAGTGGTAGCAGGAGTGGTATTGGAGTGGACGGGGAGTAGCGGTAGTGGGGGAGGTTTTGGAGCGGAGGGAAAAATGGTTTTCGGGGGGGGGGGGGGGGTAGTGGGTAGTGCAGCGTATCGACGAAGGGGGATCTGCAGTAGCGAGAAGTGCGCCACGTGGCGAAAGGGAAGTAAGGGGATGCGCCGGCCACACATGTCACCCCCGATTCGCTCGAAAGAGTGAGGGGGGGGCGAAAAGAGATTATAACCGTTGGATTCAGGGTGAGGTAAGGTGGATGAGCTAGGATGGGAATGGAGATTAAGTGCGATGATTTGACGTTAAATGTAAAAGCGTGCTCTACTGATATCATAATCAGGGATTCTATGAAACAACGACATAAAAATATGAGAATGATGGAGAAATCGCGATGCGATATATCACATATTGCAATCGCAAGTTGGAGTAGGAACACGGATGGAGCGGGGCTGTAAAAATGCGATGGTGCGATTTTACGATGAAGAGGTAAGGTAAAGTGAAAAAGCAAAAAGGGTGAGGTTTTATCGCATCGGGACTTTGGAACAGTGAGATTAAATGAAGAGCAAAAGGGTTTTATTTTAAGTGGGTCCATATTATGATAAGTGTGGTGATGATATCACATACATAATATGTGATATATTAAAAGGATTGTTGTGGGGGGTGGAGTTGCTAAAAAGTCCCGGAAGCATTGATAAATGGAATTTCGAGCGTTGGAATTTGAAATTTGGAAAAATGAAGGGTAAAAGTGGGTAAATGAAATGAATGATGGAAGAAATGAAGTTTCCTAACCATTACATTTTATCAGCAATACTTTACTCTTTCAACTGAACTAAAAAGGCAAATTGATCCCTTTGGAGTTCTTGACAGTCAGGATTTCCCTTCCTTTTTCTGGAAATAAACAATAGCCATGGAATATTATTTTGAAAAAATGTAAGAAATAATCAGTCACCTTGAGATTCCGTAAATTACAGGATACTAACAGTGGCTCCAGTTGGGGATGGCAGCTCCTTCAGGAGGTGTCAAGAACATCAAAGACTAGTGGCCTAATCCATTGGGCAGATCCAAACAAATTATTCTGTTAAAAAACCTCTGCAGATGACAATATTTAATAATTTGTTCTAAACCTCAGAAAAGAATCTGATCTAAGTAACACATTCTGAAGGAAATTACATTTGAACTTATGTACTGCAAACCATCAAACTGAAATCATTGCTGCACCCAGAAAATCAGAATGCTGAAATATGAACTGCGTTGAAACTTAAAACTGAAAGCAATGTTAAACTAAAAACTAAAAGATGTCAAAAGTACTGAGCTTATTGGCACTCCTACCTACATCTATTATAATAAAAAATTATCCCATAAAATAATAATCAAACTTCCAATCTAACCAGTCAAGCAAATGAGTGCCTAACTGAAACTGACCTTCCATTTTCTTAGGTAGAACAATGGGCTCAAAACATGGCAACTTAAATATGAGACTGAGTTCAATAGCTCTGTTAATCAACCTGGTAGACTCTTTCTTCATTGATGACTATAGTAACCTGCTCAAAGGGTCTAGGTAAAAATGCATCAAGAGATCACTTAGATGATTGGTGATATAAAAATATACCTTATCCTAGACAACTCCTTTGCTTGTATGCTAGAACTGACTATATTCATATGGCAAGGAGGGTTTGTTTGAAAATTTGTGGTTGAGATAGCAGAAGAGGTTTTTACACCAATTTTTGTTCATCTAACCTATTATTATTATATGGACCAAAGTACACCATGTAAGACCAGTTTTACCCTAAGTGAAATTGCTTTCACTATGAAAAATAACTTAGTAATCGATAATTTATTAAGTTCTTTATGGTCTAAATAGGAAACCCCATGAGGAATAATTGAATAAATCTTATTTATTTAATTATTACTCAACGACATCCTTAAAATAATAAATAAATCATTTATTTATTTATTATTTACAAATAAAGGGACTTGATCAAATTCAAATTCTTTTTCCCCTCCAACAAATATAATAAAATATTCCATAAAAGTTGGATCTAGATTTCCTTAATAATATTTTAATTATGCACCAATATCTAGACTAACTCAATATTTCGTTATAAATAGAAGTTTTTTTTCCATTCACTCACTACCTTTTGTTGCCTAAAAATCACTCTGGATCTATACTTTTGGTCTGACTTTGATCCTCCATTATTGTCATATTTTTCTACCATTTTGTTTGTGAGGTCCCTTTGAGTTTCATTTTTTGTCTGGGTTTTTTATACCATCAAGAGAGAGATATCTTAGATCTGAGGTGCTGAGGACATACAAGAACCCATCCCATTGAGGGGGATTGGTAACATATTTCTATGTTCCCTTCTCAGGTGTCATAAATACAAAAATTCTTTAAAAATATTATTGTCTTGTCTATTGAATGCATGGAGAAACTCTTGCTTTTATTTACTACTTAATGTCGCTTACTCCATAGATCTGGATTTTGTAGCATTTGTCTTGGTAAACTAACTGTGGATATAAAGAAATTGGTAGCCATATTTTATGTTAGGGCTATTTTTTATGCACAGCTAAAGTGATCTTTTTTTGTAAGCTTGCGATTAGAATCCACACAAACAACTGGTGACTCCACAAGGGTTTACGATTACAACCTCTATTGTTTTTCAGATCCCTACATGACCAGCTACTTCAAACCCTAGGATTTTTCTTCATATTTTTGTTTTGATTTCCTTGATGTTGTTTTTAACCTATAAAACCCTAAAACAATAAAAATTCTAACTTCTATGTGTTTCTGGACCGATTGCGCAGGTGATAGGCATCAGCCATAGCTGAGATGACACCTTTTTCTTAAACTTGTTGTTGAGAGTGCTGAAAGTGCAGGTGACGCATTTTAAGCGAAAACATGCAACCTCAACCTTCAAGACACAGAAAAAAACCTCAAACCTGCGACCTCTACAGAAATCAAGTCAGAAATTGCGACGAGTACTTTTTGCGGGAATTTTTCTGTGATTTTTCTAGGTTTGTCTGGGCTACTATTTAGGGTTGTTTGACCTCTGTATTTGCTTGTTTTGGATCTGTACTTGCTCTGTTTTAGTCATAAAAGTGGGAACTTAGCCCCCTAGGGCTTTAGTATGCTTCCACCTTTCTAGGAGGAATTTAGCTGAAGCAGGTCGTCTGAGATTTCAGTGTGTTCAACCATTTTTCAGATCTGATCCTATACCTTCAGACCCATTTTAGATTAGTTATCTATCCATCCAAAACACCTCTTTTCAGTTTTTTTTGGTCCTCCTCTAGGGTCCCCTCCGTTTCCCTTAAGGTTGCATGCTTTGGGCACCTCATTTGCAACACTTTTCCCTCTGGTTTTTTGTTGTTTTATGCACCTATTTCCAGTAGATCTAAAATTTAGATCATTATCCCTCCCGAATTTAGATCCATTGGCTATTTTGGTTTGTTTTTACTAGATTTTTGCCCACCATAGACTAGTTGTTGAGAAGCTTGCCTCCTTGGGTTTAGATTGATGCATCTTTACCTGTTTATTTTCTTTTATATTTAGTTAATTTATTGTTATTTGCAGATTTATTTACAATTATACAACACACTTTTTTATTTTTTCTCTACACATGTCTGGATTTAAAAATGAAAATTAGCACACTTACCACACACACCCTAAGTGAAGAGTGCCTAGTTTACACTGCTAGAACAAGACAATGACATTGCAATCATTTGATCTTGCACCTATCTGCCCTTGTTTCAACATTGTAATCATTTTATCCTGCACCTCCTTGCCCTTGTTGGTCTCTCTTCCTTTCGTGATCCGTGTTTGTTCTTCCATCATTGCGCCCCCAAGGCATTTATCTTAGAGACTTCTTGGCCTTCATCCTGAGTTTCATTTAGGAATACTTAATCCTCCACGTAGGATTTGAGTTATTCCTCCACTGAATCCTCATTTTGACTCCACTTTTGGTTCATTGAGTTCCCCTTCTGATTCTATCCCTATTTCTCCTCCTGTCACTTTCACCATGTCTGGTTTAGGGCCTAATGCTGGTGGTATCCCCAACCCTAATGCTAGGAATACTACTAGTGGGAATGCAACAGGAACTATCCCAGCTTCTCCCTTATATGGCAGGTCTCAGTCTTCCCAATTTTAACCAGTTGATCAATGACCCAATATACCATGATCCTGGTTGGCCTGCTATGCCAACCAAGCTCCCTTCCGACATCCAAAGTTTGAAGGTCTTGTTGGAGAATATCCTACAAACCATGTTCGATATTTCCACATGTGGTTTTCATCTAACTCCATCACTAATGACTCTGTCTATCTTTGTTTGTCTAGTGTACACTTTCTAGAGAAGCTTCTAAGTGGTATGTTAACTAGGTCTCCACCTATCATACTACTTTTGCAACTCTTTCCCAAGATTTTCTGTCTTATTTCTAGCTTCCCCTTCGTTATGACACTGGTACTTAACATTTGACCTCTTTCCATCAATCGTTTGCGACCCGCCTATCCGATCATGTCCAATAATGAAAGAGAATAAAAAGCCAATGTCGAGCCCTTACCTTCGAAGACCGTGTCTAGATGGACTCTTTTCTCAGATGCCTTTTTCCTGGTATCGGCAAAGATGTCGCATCTCATTTCCCCCAAACCGAAGAAGCTACTCTCCAGATTGCATTGAAATATGACCTGATCTATGAATAGTCGAGTTATGTTTATAATGTCTTACCTCATCTCCCTTGAACCGGTGGTGCCAACGCACCGGGGGCATCCCATGCCACCGACGGTATTTTTGGAGACCTTTCTCATCCGTACACTCATTCTCCCACGGGTTATGGTTTCCCTCAGGGAGGGGCCAGCTCCTCCAACACTTTTCCCCCTCCTGGTAGCATGTATCCATGATACGACATGCTTCCTCCTTTTTCCCAACCTGTTTACCTCAATGTTACCCAACCTCCTTATTATCTTTATCCACAGCCTGGTGCTCCATCTCCTCCAGGATTAGCACCCCTGCCTCCGTTGCCTTCTCAACCCTTGCAACAATAGCCACCACCCCCCCAGGGGCAGGTGTATGCACAACAGGGCGCGACTAATCCTCCTACTTCCAAAAAGAAGAGTAAAGGCACCTAAAATAAATCTCCCCCCCAGTAATCGAGGACCTAATCCCCAAGGGAATGCACCTAACACTTCTAACTAGCAACAGGGCACTCAACCCAAGCATGATAGGCCTGTTCACAAAAATAAGCCTTGTTCTTGTTGCGGTGTCTATGGTCACTCCACCTAGGATTTTCCTCTTTTACCTCATATGTGTCAGATGTGGGAGAATCAAGTAGCATCGCAAGGACAACAAGGCTCCCCTTCGGTTCCTCAAAATGTTGCACCTATCCAACAGGCTGTGTTTATCAATCCTTTCTCCCAGCAAGGATTCGTGGCTACCCAACCCCCTGAAGGTTAGGCAGCCACTCAACCTCCTTCATCTAGTACCTCTGATTACCAGATTCTCATGATGAACTCTGACCAACCCATTACTGTTTACCTCAACCTTCATACTCGGTCCCATCAATACAACAAGTCTCCCACTACATTTACCCCCTGAGATCCTTCTTCACGTTACATAGAGCCTCTTTCAACAACCAATGGTTCTTTACAGATCCCTTAGCCTAAGACAGAGGTTCATACCAAGATCCCAAAGGGACCATTACGTTGAAACACTGCTTCTGGTAAAACTTCCCATTCATATAGTATAGTAGATGATTTGGCACAATCCCCTGCTACCATATCAATGCTAGAACTCCTCTAGTTGTGCCCTTCACAATGAAAAGCTCTACTAACTTCCATCAGTGATGTGGATCCTTCAGATGATCATTTGATCATCTTCGATGTTGACCGATCATAACATCCTCCCCTTCCTGCTTCCGTTGCCTTCCAAATCCTTGTCAAGATCTAGAATACCAACATCTCCTGTTGTATCTTTAATGAGGGGGTATCCACCTATGTGATGTCTCCTTCGGTTTGGAATAAAATCAGATCTCCAGATTTGGCTCCTTCCACTATCACCCTCCGAGTGTGGGATGGCCACTCCTCCCAGCCCATAGGCCTGTTCCGCAATTGTCTTATTACTCTTGCGAGTAAGAAAGTGTGTGTTGATGTAGAAGTCATTGATTCCCCCTTAGATTAGAGCATTCTATTGGGTCGTAGCTACACTTATGTGATGTCTTCTGTCCCATCTGCGGTTCACCGTAAGATGTGCTTTCCTCACAATGGAAATATTTCCACCATAAGAAAATTGACATATTACGAACCGAAGTCTCAGACCTCCCCTGAGTCCATCACCTTTTTAATGGCCAATAAAAAAACAATCGAACCTTTGACCAGTGTTTCACCTGGAGTCTACAAAGACTCCTCTTTTCTTGGTTCATTCCCTAGTCTTTCTCCTCCTGTCTTTGATCCCAACTCGTTAAATGCTTGGATGATGAAATTGTCGCGGTCAGCCCTCAAGCGGCCTGCTTCGACTATTCAGCAACCTCGACCTCTGAAACCTACTCCTAGAACCTCGACTCAGACTTTAGGACCCCATATTTGAGGCCCCTCATCTGCAATTGGTATTCATGAGCCTCTCTACCCTCCCGGCACAGTTCCTTCTGGCTTTAACCATCTTAGAGTTGTCCCACTTGGCCATTACCCCTCTGGTCAGATACTATTTCTAGCTCCCCCTCCTGGAGTATTTTCGGTACCTGTTATGGCTACCTTATCCCTTCCTAACATGACCTTAGGGATCCAAATCTGGTACATTGATCCCCCAGCCACTATCCCGCATGGCCAGCCCAAACCTTATATTTCTTTGACCCCAGTTAAACCAGTCCCCATGACCCCTCCCTTTGCTTCCGTGCCTCAGCCACCTCAACGGGAACATACTCCTGTTGTGACAACTGTGGGTGAAGGAGGAAAATCTCGCAATAAGGAACCTAAAGACAAGGTTTCCCTGACAAACCCTACTCCTCCTCAGCCTCCCAATCGTACTCCCCCATATGCTTTGTGTGATGTTGTTGGTCATGCCACCCATCATTGTCTAGAATTGCAACGTATCAAGCCCATGGTAATTATCGCATTCCCTGAGTCTACGACCGCTGAAGCCTTTGTTTCTTCATCGACTACAGCCAAGAACCCAAAGAATATTCACAGCAACCAACCTTGTGCTTTGAATGATCTCCATGGCCATTATACCCACTGTTGCCCCTGCCTCACAAGTTACCGTGCCTCTTTGGAGGTATTTTGGGAGTACGAGATTGAACATAACTAGTCTGCCTCTCTTGTCCTTGCGCGGTATGCTTCAGTCCATCCTGAGTATTTACCTACTCCCATTGACATTCCCTCTCTAGATGCTGAGATGATGGAGCCCTCGGCCACCATATTCTACCGATCAACATTCATGAGATCCATGGTGGAATCTCCCTCTAATACTTCCCCTTTTGTTTCACTCGACCTCCCTTCAGCGATCACCCTAGGCTCAACATTAGTGGATCCCTTATATGCTTGTTCTTATGTCAACTCCCATGATGATGTGCATGTGAACCTCTCTTCTCATGATGATGAATCAAGTAGCTTTGCCGCATTGGGTGGTATTTCTTCCACGAGTCACCCCATCTTCTATTGCAATGATGACATCATAAAGGCAATCACCACCCCCGACTTTATCTATCCCCCCTTACAATGAAACCATACATTCGAACCACATACACCTTGTGGTAATTACATTGACACGCAATGTTTTGGTATGGGGGCACCCATATTTGAGAGTCCAGGAGAAGCAATTCTCCACAACCCTCATAATGCATCTGGTCGTGTCGACTCTAGTACCATCATTCGTCCCCGTTTAGAAGAACCTATAATTTCCCACATCACCTCAAATCACTCTAGGAATGATCTCCCTTATCATTCTGTCCTCTTACATCAACAACCCAATCACATAGACATTGTTGTTGACCAACCTGTGGGTTTTCTATGATAGCACCAGTTCATTATCTCAAAATCCACTCTTTGGGATAATGACATCATATATGCCAACACATAAACTTATTCCATTTGCTTCATATATGCAGTAACAAAAGAGATTGGTAATCCTCCATTCCCTTTCTCGAACTGCATAACCATAATGAAAAAAAATGGTGCACCAGATCATAAAAATGTGTTTAGATTCCCCTATTCTAAATACATTTTGGCATGACCATAACATGCTTCGGGGCACCTAAGCCCCTCAACCATAAAATGTCCCAACTCTCAACCAAAAACAACACTGAAACCCCCTTTCTCTGATAGGTCACGCTTTTCAGGTCATTTCCTGGGACAGGTCACAATTTTCTGCCCAGTACTTGCTACCCAGGTCATAGAACAGACCCCAAAAAGTGTAACCTGGCCTGTTCATGAGCTCTGGGTTCCTAAACTGAAATTTTGATCCCCTTAAATGAAAGAGTAGGGTTAGGAATCTTACCTGCAATTGACGGATCTTAATTCCAACGGTCGATTCACCTACTATGATCACCACAAGATTTAGGGCCTTCTCTCCTCTCTACATTCACCATAGCTACACTTGCAAATGAGTGAATTTGGAGGGAAAATGCCTTATTAAAAGATAAACCCTGGATTTTTATTTTTCCCACTGTGGTAAAACTGTAGCTCAGTTTGACAAACCGTCCATACCTTTGGAAAGCTCTCACTTAGCACTCATATGGGTATCTTTTATTTTTTTGTGATTTGATACTTCACTCAGACACATTTTTTCCAAGAAGGGTCACTTCACCACTCCTCCAAATTTAATTTCTTCACCTGCAACATATGTACTTGAGGAACCACTTTTCCTTCATACTTGACCATACTTGTGTCGATTTTCATCATCAGTAACCATCTTGTAATCATTTTTTTATGGTACCCACCAGACCTTTTCTCTGTAGCAACATCATCGAGTCACCCTGGTTTAGAGCATCCGAGTTGAGTCATCATCACATCCATGGAGTCAATCCCGAGTTCCTTTGTATCCCGCTATAGTGCTCCATATTCATTGCTTGGTTCCTCTCTCGTGTCACACATTGTGGCCTTCAGTATTACTGTCCCCTATCCCCTTTGATATTGTGTCAGTTGCTGCTAGGTCATCCATGCCCTTCATGCTCTAACAAGGGAAGTCGTCAGCCTGCTACTCAGTAGCTCCCACTCCATCATCATCCCTAGTGTTAGTCTGTCTGTTGCTCTACTATTATCTCTCGTGCCTTAGTTGAGGATCCCTTATTGCCTCACCTATGGCAGACCTCCTTCTATTGACATTAACTCATTCATTCCAGAAGAGAGGTCTAGAGAGCGGTATACCTTGGTTCTATCTTACACTCTTGTTCGGTGCCTTGGATTAGGCAAAGGGACTCCTTATTTCCCTTTTAATTGATTGTTTCTTAGCTCCAGCTCCTTATAGCATGATCAAGATCCATATACTTGATGGTTTAGTGATGCAGCAGATTGTACCGGTGATTCCCGAGTGTGTGTGAGATGTTTCAGACCTCATGAGAGGGTGGCCCTTCAGGTAGCCCCCCACATTATTGAATGACATCTTCATTACAGCCTTAGATTCAACTCCATAGATTTGGTGGTTTCAGCCTCAACCACTTGCAACGCCTTTTAATTTGCATCTATCATTCATATTTTCAGAGCCCTCTCCTATTTACAGGGCCTCTTTGGTTGTACTTATCTCTCATGTACTCAGATATTATTTTATAAGTCCTGGCTGTTATCCCAGGCACAATATGTATATGGGATCTATTATCATGTTGCTTATCTGGCTCATGTTTATGCCAGCATGTACTATATAGTTCAGTCCCTTGTTTACTAGATGCATTATTCTTCGTACTTTGTTATCTCGGCAGGCATAGATATGCCTCCCCTGCCTCTTGCAGAATAGGTACTCACTCATAAAAATATACCTATCGCACTTGTAAGTCTCGCCTCCTGAAGGTCTTGTCCTCTAGTGCTTTATTCTACGTTATACTTCTCTCTCTCTATCTTCCCCTTTGGTGTCTGGTGATTGTGTTCTTACAATGTACATCGGTCATACAATTAGCTCCTAATGCTTGCACGCTGGGGGGGAATATGTTACACCAATTTTTGGTTATCTAACCTATTACTATTATATGGACCAAAGTACACCATGTAAGACCAATTTTACCCTAAGTAAAATTTCTTTCACTACGAAAAATATCTTAATAATCCATAATTTATTAAGTTGTTTATGGTCTAAACAGGAAACCCCATTAGGAATAATTGAATAAATCCTTATTTTTTTGGTTTTCCTCAAGGAATAATTAGTTAAAAAACAATTTTATTAATATTCCTAGTCATATTTAACCCAAAACAGGAAAATTATTAGATAAATCATTATTTATCTTTTTATTTTCTAGGAATAATTATTTAAAACATTATATAAATAATATTCCTTGTTAAATTTGACTAAATCATTTATAAATAATTGAATAAATCACTATTTATTTAATTATTACTCAACCACATCCTTAAAATTTAATAAATAAATATTTTATTTATTTATTATTTACAAATAAAGGGATTCGACTAAATTCAAATTCTTTTTCCCTCCAACAAATATAATAAAATATTCCATAAAATTTGGATCTAGATTTCGTTAATAATATTTTAATTATGCACCAATATCTAGACTAAGCCTCCTGCTTTACCTCCTATACTAGTAAAGGTCCCAGAAATTTACAAGCCTTTGGTTTTTCCTCATATCCTCCATGACCTCCTTGCAAATTATAGCAATAATCTACCTGGATTTGAAGGAGAAAATGTAAAGATCACTGTCGAAAAGCACATTCAAAATCTTGAGGATTTTATTGACCTGTTTGAGGTGGAATAAGCTGATGTGGGTATCCGGATGTTTGCCCTATCATTGCAAGGTAAAGTTAAAATTTGGTTTAATAATCTTCCAAATGCAAGCATTAGAAATTTTCACCAATTCACACAAGTTTTCCTAGATAGATGGGTGGTTATGGGAAATTTTGTTCTCATAATAGAAGAGTATAACCATTTAAAAACATATCCAGGGGAGATCGTACAAAATTTTCTAGCCAGGTTCAATAAGGTATACCATTCAATGCCTTCCAAGGTAAAGCCACCCCCAGGATTAGCTCTCTTGCACTACCCAGATGCCTTTGATCCAAAGATGGCATTCTAGTTAAGAGAAAGGGACCCTACAACCCTTGACGAAATGAAAAATGTTGCAGTGGATGTGGAAGCAAACCTGTTGAACATAGAGGAAGAGTTAAAAGCAGTGAAGAAGGACAAAATAGAAAAAGATAAATTGATATATTAAGAGATAAAAATAGATATCTTGACATATACAGTCAATAAAATGATGGATAATATTAGCAGGAAAGAGTAACTCGTTGTTAAAATACCTTGCGTTCCATTGGTTCTGGAAAAGAAAAAGATCAATGTACCCAAGCAATTTGCAGCTCATCCTTCACAACATAGCTAAAGATAAAGTTCAAAATCAGAAAGAGGTATGGAAATTTCCTGAGATCATGTGCATGTTGGATGACCTTGCATATGGAAGTAAGCTTCTCAGAAGTAATAATCAAGATAAAAAGTATATGGTTGAGGTTGAGGCTGATTGTTCAAATAAGCCAACACCATTTTCTTGGGAAGGAGAGGCCCAGTTACCACAATGCAAAGATGAAAATCAAACTCTGCATGCTGAGGAAGATTGTAAAGGGGAAAATGCATAAAGTTTTCAATTAAGTGAAAAATCCCTTCCTCTATCTTTTGCCTCACTTATGAGAGAAAATTATAAACAAATTGTCAACAGTAGGATTGGAGAACTCTCTCACCAATCAGATGAGTAAATCATGGATGATAAAGAATTTGTTTTAGATCTAGGGGCTCAGCCCTTGTGTCCTTTAGAATGACAAGTATCAGATGAAGTCACAGAGTCTGAAACAAATGATGAATTGATCAAAGTTTGATTCTCTACCTTTATGTTTTAATTCATTTCTGATTATGAAAGAGAGTCTTGGTCACATTTTGGTTGATAATCACAGAGGCAAACATGAGATATGCGTGGAACCAATGCTACAACCATCTAAAGCACTACATGACGCAATATTTTATACATTGGATGGTTTGTGTTTCCAAAGGTAGTCTTCATGTATTCGTAATGCTCTCAAAAGATGCTATGGTATGGATATGATAAGACAGTCTGCCCCATTGTCTGGTTCAGTAGAAGTATCGACACAAAATTCATCAGATAAAATGCAAGATTATACAGAGTTTTTGGAAGACATGGAGGGAACATCTGCAGTACCTGGATGTGAAGTTGAGTTGGCGGAGTTAGGATACCACGAAATAAGTCAAGTATATATTGTTCGAGTGACTATCTATATGGAGAAATTATTCATCACAAAGTCACAATACATTTCTGGAATTTCTTTTGTTCCAGGTCTACCTATCTCCCTCTAAAGAAGAACAAACTAGAAATATTTATCAAATACCATTAACATGTTTGTTTTTGATTTGGGTGAAAAGAAGTGCAAGACCAAATATATTAGAGCATTTTCTTGAATGGATGCACTAGAATTATTGCATCATTTAGAACAACAATTATTTCAGCAGATTAGGGTACGTAGGTGTGCAAATAATCTCAGTACTCTAAGCACCTGTCAAGTTTTAGTTTCATAGTTCTTTCTATTTTTCAAGGTGTAGCAGTGATTTATGTCAGATAGTTTGCAATGCATATTTCAGCTGTAGTTTCAGTTCATATTTACAATATGCAAATAAGCTGGCTGGGCAAGGATGTGGTCTATTTTATCAGTCAAAGTCAGAAGGAATGATTAGCTAGTTTTCCATCATTGAGTTGTATGGATAAGGCACTGATTTACAAATCCATAGATTTGAGATTCTTGACACCTCCTTTGGAGCTATCATCCCCATAAGGAGCCAATGTAAGCACGGGATAAATTTTAAATTTACACCTTGGCATGCATAATTTTAAAAAATTCATTAGTGAAGGTGGGTCAAATTTGAAGTGTTTTTATTAAAGTTTATTTCAAATCAAATTGAATTTATTTAAAATATAGAATTAATTATTTAATTCTATATCTTAAATAAATTTTTAAACCTATGCATATTCTGCATATTCCTCTTATGGGCGAGATGATAGTTGATTAAAATCGACGGTTCCAATCTAATTTCAGACCCCTTGGTGTTTCATTGTTTAATGAAGGAGGGGGGGTCCAAAATTTGTTGTTTTCATTTCCTAGCCAAGGACCATATGGAAAACTATGGGGAGTTCACACACCCCCCTCACAATACTGCTCACCGTTGAGGTACCCCTCCGAAATCTGGTTTTGGACCTCGCATGACATACATATCAAGTTCAACCCTATGTCAAGTGCCAGGGTGACTGTACATGTGCTAAACGGGGGGTTTTTATTCAACGTTTTTATTTTTTGACACATCGCCTCTGATGGAGTCTTTGCTAAAACTCTTCTATGAGGAGAGCCTACGTAAAGACACAGGTCTTCCTTCTCTGGAGTGGTGATTGGGTAATATTGTGCTTACAACGGAGTTTTTGTTTGATGTCTCGCTTGATAACAGATAATCTCTAAGGCCGTATCGAGCACACTTTAGTGTGGCTCCCTTGAAAATAGCCTCATATTTATGTGGATTTGAGGGCATTTTTTTCATTCACGGGGAAGAAAATGTATGTTCGTGCGAAGGGTGTGATGCCGTAGATTGAGTTAGCAGTTGGGTCCGCGAAGATTGGCTGTGGGTCGATTTTCACCTGGTCAGCTGTTTTGTTTTGTTTGTAGTCTTACTCGATAACACATGAGATGTAGTGTTGGATGGGGGACACTCTATTGGAAGGCACTTCGAATGAAAATTCGTCCCTTGGATGTCAAATCGACTTTCTGCTATATTGTTTGCCTCCTCGCTTTTGGTGGGGAGGATTGTATTTTTGGGTGAAAGGTGGCATTGGTAATCTTGTTGTTTGTTCGGGTTTCCATAAATATTGGCCTTCGGTCATTTTTAAGGTCACCGGCTTTCATTTTCTCTCCATCCTGACATAATAATTTATCAATTTCAGGGATTTGAATAGAAGTTAGAACTGGGTAGTTTCCATGGCTCAAGGATTTATCTTCCAGAGGGTCAGAATACTCTGTTTGGCACTTGCATTCACAGGGGTAGCAAAATCAATTTCAGCTCATAATAGTTGAATTTCAAGATCAAGGAAGAGCTGGGTGACACTAAGCCAAGGGAAAATTCAAAATTGTCAGACCAAAACCAGGCCGTAAGGTTTGGAAGTAAGAATGGTAGCGCTGCCATGTCTCAAACTACCAGTGGATCAACTAAAGACAAGAAAAGAAAAATAAAACCAAATGAAATGAATAGTAATGGTAATCATACTTCAGATTTAGTTTGAAAAATAACAAACAATCAGTAGGTAGCTTATGATAGAGCTCAAATTTTAAGACAATGAAGGATGAAGGCATGATTTTTCCGTAGATGTTGGGGAGAGTTGGAGATGAAATTTTAAAATATGAGAGACGTTTTTGACTAGCACGAGACAATGAAAAAAAAAATTCTCTAATTTTATATAGGTGTCAGGAGAAGGGAGAATCAAAGACATGTCTAAGGGCCATTTTTCAAGTTTTCAGTTTCCCTATTTTAGGCATGATTTTGCGGCAGTTGTTGTGGAGAGTTGGAGATGAAATTTGAAAATCCGAGTGAGTTTTTTGACTACCACGGGGAAAAGAAAGATAAAATCTCTCGAAATTTTCATAGGTATCACTATTGGGGAGAAAAAAATGTATGATTTTACCCCTATTCTCAGAAGATTCGGCCCATATTTCGGTTCAGATTTTTAGGGATTTACTTGCTATTTTCAATCTAGATGATTGAGTTTGATCTCCTGAGCCTAAGGATTGTATTTGATATGTATATCTATGTTTGTAACAGAGAAAAGGGAGTAGGATTAGAGAAGTAGCAGTGCCAGCACCACATTAGAATTACTGATCCACCAAAGGGGGTCCAAGTGGGAGATTCAAATGTTAGAATCATTTATCATTGCCTCTTCGAGACCACTCTAGCCAGTTTTGGTTCCTCTTTACCATCCATGAAAGGTTTCTGAAGTTAAAAACCATAGGCGATGATTTAAAGATGTATTTTCCTTGGCCCTTTGCATGGCCACACTTGTCTAGTTTTTACATGACTATAATTAATGAGAAGTTGCCAAGTAGATAGGACAAATTACATATTTTTTTTAGTTAAATACTACATGTAGTGGAAGTATGAAGGGTTGGACCTTGTTGGAACTCGCATTGTAAGAAATTTTGTATTAGAGCATTATATTTTTTGATTTGGGAATCAATAATAAGAGACCGTTCACAGGATTATTGAACTATGATAATGGTGATGTTTTTCCCTCTCTGTTAATTTTTTCTCGTCTTTCATGTCGTGCGTTGATTTATCCAATTATAAAATAGGAATTTTGGATTAAGATTTGCTAAGAGAGCACCTTAATTCTATCTGTGTTTACCATCTTAATGTTTTCTTCTGAAGTATAGTTAAATAATTCTTAATTTCTCTTTAGCTATTACTGAACTCACTGCTTTCTTTCATTTCATATTCACATTACTAGTAAGATCCAGTCTGCATAGTTAGCTTTCCCTGTGAATGCCCTCAAAAACGTTGATGCACAATCCAGCCTTTTATGACTCCATAGCCCAATGGATTAAGTATCTCATCTCTATCTGTCCAACCACACAATTAATCAAAACAACCAATACCACCATCACTGTAACTAGCCTAACATCAACATTCATAACATTAAAGATAAATTTAAATAATAAATAGAGAGAGCCCTCTATGAATCTAGGAAGGCTAGGTCCTTGATCCCAAAGTGGTTCGATGTTGTCCTCTATCATTTATTCTTTCCAATATTATAGATTATAGGGCTACAACATGTGCCACATCATTTATTTCCATGTCATCTGTGCCACATCATTTATCACCATGTCATCTACACCACGTCATATGTCACAACATCATCTGTGCCACATCATCTATTGCCACATCATTTATCACCACTTCATATGTGCCACGCCATCTATTTCCACGTCATATGTACCACAGTATCTATCACAATGTCATCTATCGCCGCATCATCTGCGCCACGTCATATATCATCATGTCATATATCACCACGTCATATACGCCACGTCCTCTCTTGCATTTCACTATCACATTTTCCCATAGCACATGCTCCTATCACAACTTTGTTACTGATTTGTGATTTTGTGATTCTACGATTCTGTGATTTTGTGATTATGTGATTCTATGATTTGTGATTCTGCGATTCTGCGATTTTCTTTCTTGCAACGATTTTTGATTTGCTATTTTCTCACAAGTCTGCACAAAGTGAAGGGGAATTCATCATCTATTCACTATAAATCTTCCACTGCTCCCATGCGACCACTAACGCTCTCCAAAACCAATAATAATGTTGATGTTTCTCCTTTGCCATCAATGACAATTTTTCCAACAATCTCCCCCTTTGGCATTGATGGCAACACATCCTCCCCCTTTTATTCTGAGAAATTTTTTCCTTCCTCTGATTAAATTACCTCCCCCTTTGACATAAATGGCAAGGGGTTATGGATTTTTTGGTGTATTTTCCATCATTGCATTACTACTCTTTGAGTTTTGTGTAAACATTGTTCATTATGTCCTTCTGTTATTGAATGAATGCCACTTCATATGCCTTGCTGGTGCTACTCTAGAATGAATTCTGCTCCATATGGTATATAAGTATTATTGGGATAAGACTTTGGAAATCATTGAAATTGCATGTATATACACAACAAACTGATACCATCCAAAATAATTTCCTTTCTCTTGCGTAATGTTGAAGATGATAATAAGGATGCTCCATAGACAAAACTATACAAGAATTTATATAAACAAACATGCACAATTGAAATAATATAAGAATAATGAAGATGGTCCATATGATATATAAAATCTGCTCCAAATATACCTAAGACTCTATTAACATTGCAAGAGCACATAAGAAAGGATAAGATGATGTGCAAACTACCAAAAAGAATATCCACGATTTTGGTCTTCAATCTGATGGTGCCAATATGTATTTTGCAACAACAGTTCACCTTTATTGGCCTTAATGATGATGTGAACAACAAGTCTCAAATTTTTTTCCAAATTGTCGTAAGTTTAGACAATATTTCAATCTATGATGCCCAACAACTTTAATACTAAACAATGACATATTCATGACAAACCATTAATGATAGATACATTCAATGCATTGTACTATACAACCTCACTACCACAATAAGATCAAGTGATGAAACCTTCACTCCTTATGCTTACTATTGTAAGTGATAATGGTGTAATTTCCAAGCTAAGAGAGAGAGTCGAAGCTCTAATTACAACCAAGAAAATAAAATGTTGATAACTATGCAGAAGAGTAGGTGTGTCACTGTAGATTATACTGTGATTCCATTACAGATTCCAGGATATATTTTCATAGAACTTGGTTAATAGGCCAATTACTCATAATTTCATTACAAAAACTTCTCAAATTCAACCACATACATTTGTTGCATAACCTTTACACGTAACACATGCATAAGGAAGAATAATGGTTAGGGCTTGAAATATCTAATATCTGAGGTATGAAAATATGACCTTGGATGCATATGAGCTCAACCACTGCCACAAGAAAACCATTAAAACCAACTACTGCATGTAATTACAAGAAATTTTTCACTATGAGTGGTTGGAGGATCACATAATGTAGACCACAAGAAAATATGAACTATGCAGTATTTCACTCCAGCTCGCACAGACCACCATAGTTAAGACAACCTTTATAATCTCTACTATTCACATTGTGCTCTCCACTGTTATCAACAATAACCAACAACATACAAACTCTGACTCTGGCATCATTAACCTATAATAAGAAATATTTGACTAGAATTTGTATAAGTTCTTCATGAATTAAATTCAAGGATCCAAATATTATACTTTCTGAGAAAATTCTTTCATTTTTGCTAGATTTTGATATAGTTATTCCTTGATGGAAATCTCATGAAAAATCTAGTGCAACAACAAATGAGAAATTTCTGTTTTTTTCAATTCTCAAAAGCCAATGTGTTATATTATGTAGATTTATTATACTACAAAGAAGATGAATGAATTCTTGATCAATCACGTGTCATCATGTAAACTCAGCCAACTATACAATTTCACTTATGACAATAGGAGGTATGCAAGTCAATGATCAAACTCTCTCTAGTTTTCTAATGTGAAGTGTACGTATCATACTTCATAATGGTTGTCACTAAAATAATCTGCCCTTTTATTTCATTAATAATGTACCTCAGACTCTAACACACATAATTTTCACTACTCAAATTTGATCTGCACTGTGAAGGTCAGCTTTGACTTTAGGATTATGGTACTTAGGATGAGATCTAGACAGTAGCTCTTAGCTCAGACTCCGCTCTAGCAGTTCAACATACCTCAAACACTTCAAATGTTCTATCACAATGAGCTTCATGAAGACATATTCAATTTTTTTAATTGAAATATGAAAAGGCAGTCCTCAAAAACTCTTTATGGATTACTTTTAGAAATAGGACTTGAAGATATATCAACATTGACTAGAAGATGATTGAAATTATATCAAAGAAAAAATGTTGCTTCAACAGGAAATGCACTTCTTCAATGTTGTGCAATGTATCTTGTCTTCAGTGTTGCGCAATGTATCTCGTCTTCGGGGCCAATCCGATCTCCATATACCTCCATCAATATATTTACTACTCCCATTCATCTCTTGGGATTCCAAAAAAATCCACCATCTTGCTACAAAAATCCATCACCATTATTTATTGGTTCGACTTCATTGCCACATGCATGTTTATTCAAATTCCAATGCTTCCAAACAAGTGACATTTCGACTTGTTCCACATATATCATACTCTATCTTCCTATGTGTATGCTTCTCTAAGCCAACCATTTCTCTGCAAAAATATGTTGTGCATTTTTCCGCGATCCCACATTTGCAATTCTTCTTGTGTGATTGTTGCGCTCATCATCCTATGCACATATCGAATCAAGCATCCATCTTGGCTTTATATCATTCACCATGTTTAGCTAGGAACCACCATTAGACCAAGAGCCACTTGCCCTAGAACAAGGGGGTGTTGTTTCTGCAACATATGCACCCTGGAAATTGTAGAAGGATATAGATAAATTAGAATTCTATGACAAATCAATAAGTTAATGGTATGACAGAATAATTGAAATTTTTTTATGTGAAATCATTTATTTCTGTGCTATCAGCATCCATATAAATTGCTGCCATAGTGCTTCTCAATTCTTCTTTCAGGTAGAAGTGAAAAGAGGCATCATCACAATAATATCGAATGTTATGCATAATTAAAATAGTAGGAGTGAGAATGCCCATCATGTATAAGAAAAATAGTCATGTTCCTAAAACACCATTGATGCTTCAATGCTCAATACAATACATCAATGAATATAAGATAATGGTCCATAATAATTGTTTCGATAATTATATCCATGTATTCACGCATATCAAATATACTCCCTGATCCATAATAATATCACTGCCACAACCACTGCGTTATTCCTCCATACATTAGCTCAGGGTAAACTCCAACCACTACACCATAGTGTACCACATTACTTTTATTCATTGATACTATAATGCTATAATGCCAATAATGCTGCTCCAACAACAACGCTTCTCTAACAATAAGGTTGCTCCAATAAAAAATTGATGTATTTTTGCTACACCAATACCATAACGCATACCATAACACTCTGATACCATAACGATCTGATGCCAATTACGCCGCTCCAATAATAGTGCTTAGAATTCTACTGATAGGAAGACTGCTCCAAATACCAATTGATGAATATTTGTAATGATATAATGATAATGAACATTTTTCTTATTCATCATTCTTATTTCTTTTCTTTTTTCATTATTGACACTTGCAGTGAGACAGACAGTGTGATCATCCTCCACGAATCTTTCCAATTCCATGGCTTGAAACACATTTTTTGTGATTTTAACCATTCATCGCTTAGTGTGTTGTTGTCCTCTTAGCTTCCATCTTCATGGCTGATGTTCCCTTTACCATCATGGTTTTTTTTTCATTCTCTTCTTCCATCAATTTTTTTGCTATTGTATGATTAAGGTGCCTTTCTTCCTTTATAGTTCTCTTCCAGAGGAATTTCCTTTCCCATCCTAAAATTTTTGTTGTTCATATTACAAGGAGCTCTTCTTTGAAAAAATTGATGCAGAAATTTTATGGCTTGCTCTCTGTTATAGGTCAATTTGGGCACCATTCCCAATGACCTGGTTAACTGGACATCATCTCCAATACCAATGATCAAGGGTCTATCATTCCCTATCATTTCAGTTGTTACATGCCCTAAAACAAGAAACAAGACAAATCAAGCAATAATTTCATCAAGCAAAGGTTTCCAAGGTTTGAAGCTTATTATATAGCATATGAGAGCTCACCAACGTAGGCTCTAAGGGGCCTAAGTGCGTTGCATATGCAGGTAGCCCCATGTAAAGCTGCTCTGCAAAGCACTTCTAGACATTCACAGGTGCATTGGTCACATTGGGAGTGAAATTCTCATTGTTCCGGAATCTCCACTTAGCCAGTGCCTTCTAAAAGAGTTCACATGTGTCAAGCTTCAGATCCAAGTGTCCATTTGAAATCTACATGACTGGAAACATGTATTGCCTATTATTGGAAATTCATTGATTGAAAAACGACCTACAGTTCATCTATAAATTGAGCACAGATCTAAGTGATTGAAAAGGAAGAATTTGAGTAGAGAAATGCTGGAGAATTTTCAATTGAGAGCTAGATTTGTAAAGCCGCTGATAGAGATATTTATACTATGATGAGGCTTGGGGATGTTGCTGGAAGGGTCACTTCAAATCATTCATTTGGTTGTAACCTCTCCTTCTATCATCAATAAAGAATACTGCATATTTTTCCCTATATGCATCTGTATTAGCTTTGATTTTCCATATTGCAAGGTCTTGGTTTATGTATATGGTTTATGATTTACTAATTTAGCAAAATAACTTCAATATATATCTATATTATTGAATTTTCTATAGTTTCAGTGTTATTTCGTACAAGAATCATTCAGCACAAAAACTGCTTGAATTTGAAGCTGCAAAAGAAGCGACAGAAGGAGCCATTCGGAAGCGACTGATCAAGTAATGCTCCAATCCTCTCCATTTATCTATTCTGAGTTAGGAAAAATAGTCATATATTCTTTCACTTGTTGTTCTAGACTAGCACTTGTCTAGGGAAGCATGATTTATCCGTAATTCACAATTCTGGTCCAACACTCTCTCCATGGGATGTTGCTTCTTATCTGAACTGGCTAAATGACTGCGTTGCTTCCTAGAGCATATCCCATGGAAACTATGATGGATGCTTTTTCTTTTTCTTCCATACTTTATTGTGATTACTCATAATGTCTGCATTTATTTTTTATTAACAGTTTGGTCAGATTTGATTTGGTTCCATCATCTGTCTAGAGTTCTTTAGTGTATATGGTAGTTTGCAGTATTTGGCCTTGTGGTCAAAGTTATTATACTCATAAAACCCTGTTTTAGCTCAGTACGATTGAGATGATGTGTGGCATTTTGTGCCCATTTTTTAATATCATTTACATTCAACAAGTTTATGTCCAAATTCATTGCATAAATAACAATATCCATGGAAATGATTTGTGTACTTGGTAAAATCTTGTCCATTCTGTTTGCTTGCTTGAGGGAGTCTTCTCATTTGTTGCATATTTTTTTGGTTAAACTTGATTTTATTTCTCTCACATGGTGCTGTGACATATCTAGGTTTATGGAAAGAAAAACATGTGATATTTTTCACTGAAGAAAAGAACCTCCTTTGAGATCTTCCAAATTTTTTCAATTTATCTCCAGGAACAAATGAGCTTTTTGCAAATAACCGTTTCTTCCTCTCATTATTTGTCTCTTGATGTTGGTGCTTATTTTTGTTTATTTCTTTAAAAGTCATTTTCTTGTCGGCTTCTACTTCTATAGGTCCATTTTGAGTTGTTTCATTATCCTCTTTGATGTATGCCTTTTTTGAGTTCTTCTTGGAGGCAACCTCCTCTTCTAGCTGCTTACACAACCTGCTATTTTCATCTAGCCGTATTCTAGCTGAGAAATCTTAGGCTCTAGTCTTTCATATTGTGTATATTTCTCTTTTAACTACTTATTAATCATCCCTCCTAATTTCCTTTCTTATTCAAGTTGTTCCTTCAGTCCAAAAATTTCTTCCTTATGCTCATATTCTCTCTCATCACATATTTGCACTAGTTTCTTCAAACTTTGTTTTCATTCTTCAATCTTCCTATTTCAGTCAAGAAACAGTCGAGTTTGACTTATTATTCAACTGTATTTTCTTCATGGAAATCATGTCCGTTCCTCTTTTCCTAACAACGACCTCATTTGATTGAAACTTTTCCTCTTGAAAGAGGCTTTTCTTCTTCTTGTTTATATTCTTCTTAACAATGCAACCACTAGTGTCTCCTTCATGCATGAGATGTAATCTATTCCATATTTATTTTACAAAAGTTAAATCCATTAATGTATCAAGATGATTGTTATGAATACTTTTATACATTACACATTTTTCCTTGGCATTCCATTGTTGTTCTTGCAAAGAGGGAGATTCTTTGCAGTAACCATCACATACAAGTATCCATACCTTAGGTCCATAAGCCATTAAATATGTTTTAACCTTATCTCTCCATTTAGGAAAGCTTTTTGAACTCAACATGGGTACATTTTGACATTCCATGACTTAACCATATCTCCTTCAAGCTATTAAGCTTACACCAAAGGAACCGGCTTTGATACCAATTGATGAACCCTTGACTAAACTGAGAGGGGGGGGGGGGTGAATAAGTTTAGTCCATTCATAGAAATTAAAATTATTTTCATTAAACTCTTCAATAGAACCATTACATGGGAAAATTAATACATAATAATCAGAAAACTAAATATGTGAACAAAGAGTAATAAACAAGCTAACTCATCACATCATCACGTAATAATAATGCACATGGATACCAGATATAAGTGGAAACCCATAAGGGATAAAACCATGATTATTATTGTTGTGATGCAAAGGCAAGCTCCTAATCCCTATTACATATGATTTTCTATAGGCTCCAACCTAGAGGAGGCTACTACCTAAAATTTCTGCAACCTACAACTTGCAAGGAATCTCCAACTCCCATATGTTTTCTATAGGTTACAACCCATAGGAGGCCTCCTACCTCAACCAATTCCAACTGAAAGTTTATCAACCTACAAATTTGAAGAGACCACAATCCCATCACACAACATGAAAACAATATGCTGATTTACCTCATTATCAACTATGTATTCCTCCATCTTTACTTATGCCTCTTCTCCCTTCAAATTTGCTGCACATCAGCTCCATATGTGCATAATATATCAATCATCTCTCTCACATTCTCAAGTTCTCTAATCTATCAAATGCACACCAAAATGACATCATTTTTAGAGATAATTTGATGGTTGTTTGTATTATATATTGGAATATGAAGTGAATAGACTTGACACTTTGCCTTCCACACATTCATTTCCTATCTCTTCATATCATGAAAATTAGAATAAGAAATAGATAATTTATCCAATATCAATTTCAGCTAAATGTAACATATCACAAAAATTAAGCTTAATACATATTTGTATTTTCCTTAGAGTCTTTCATTTTCCATAGAGACTCACCTTTGCATCACAAAAATTTAGCTCAATCAATAATTTCACATTATTACAATTTCTTCAAAGTAGCCCTTTTGTCTTATTTGCCTTGTTGTATGTTTATACCTTCGATGATCGTTGTGTTTTGTAAGCACTTCTTCTAACTGTGTTTCCAATTTTCTTTTTCAAATATGTGCAGCATAAATGCTTCTTCAGAAATAAAATATCACGCCTTTAGACAACAACTTCGGTCCCTGGTTTTGTTGAGTAGGTCATGAAGATGTATGGTTACCACTGTTTGCACCAAGTGTTAGATTTTCCAAAGGAATGCTACCAGTAAATTTTAAAAAATTTACCACAGGTACCGAGTACCTTCTTTTCCATTCTCCAATAACATGAATATCTACATAACCCCGAACCAGTTATGGCATTTGAATTTAGGTCTAGAATATACCGTGTCCGTTCACGAATCACACATCGACCTAATGCTTCTGACTTATAATTAGGTGATTTGTGATTGTGTTTGGGTCCCACTGACTTCCATTGTGCCATAACAATTTCTCCATCACATTTTCCCATCGCACTTGCTCATATCTTAACGTTGTCACCACTTGCAATCTTGCGACTTGCGATTTTGTGATTTGTGGGTTCGAGTCCCACCTGGTTCCGCTGTGGCATCGCAATTTCTCCATTGCATTTTCCCATTGCACTTGCTCGTTTCGTAACATTGTCACTACTTGCGATATTTCAACTTGCGAATTTGTGATTTGTGGGTTTGGGTCCCACCGAGTGTGCCACCTCATCTGCACCATGTCATCTATTTCCACATCATATGTTCCACGTCATCTATCACCACGTCATCTATCACCTCATCATCTGTGGCCACATCATTTGTGCCATGACATCTATTGCCACGTTATATGTGCCACGTCATCTATCCCAATGTCATCTATCGTCACATTATCTGTGCCATGTCATTTATCACCATGTTATCTGCGCCATGTCATCTCTTGCATTTCACTATCGCATTTTCCCATAGTACATGCTCATATCGCAACTTTGTTACTGATTGGTGATTTTGTGATTTGTGATTATGCGATTGTGCAATTTTGCGATTATGTGATTGTGCGATTTGTAATTTTTTGATTGTGTGATTTTGCGATTTGCGATTCTGCAATTCTGCGATTTTCTTTCCTGAAGCGATTTGCGATTTGTGATTTTCTCACAAGTTTTCAAAAAGTGAAGAAGAATTCACCTTGTATTCATTGGAAATATTCCACAACTCTGATGCGACCACTAACGATGCTCCAAAGCCAATGATAATGTTGATGTTTCTCCTTTTCTTCTTTGCTGATATTGATCTGCTCCTCTCCCATCAATGAAAATATATCCAACCTGTTAGCGCTCGAATATGCCTCAGGCTGAAGAAGGCAAAACTCGAGGCAACATCAAACCAACCTTAGCCTCGTAGCTAGCCCTACGAGGACAGGAGAGGGCTCTCTCCAGGTCAAACTCAGTGAAAGATGTCCAATAGGATCTGAGATGACCTAAATGTAACACTGATATTGATTTTAGGCTAGTAAATTGATATGAAAAGGGCTTTTAATAAATGATGGGTTTCTGGGCTGCATGGAATTAAGAACAGCGTGAGCAGAGTTTTAATCAAAGGCGCAGATTATTCTATAAGGCAAGGTAGGAGTGAAGTTTAACAATTAATTTGAATTTAAATGGGATGTAAAGACTACTTAAGAAAGCTGAAAGGGGCATTTAACAATGAATCCCTTTCAGACAGAAGAAAATACACAAATACTGACGCTCCTTCAAGGCAGAGCAAATAAATTGAATTCTGCCTATCTTACTGCAAAAGCATTCAGTGAACTGATTATGAATGAAACGAAAAACATTATGAGATTACATATGAAACAGTAGAGAAAACATAAGCTAAACTTCAAACCACAGGAATCTTACAAATCAGAGCTGCGCTATTTAAATTAAAATCTCTGTCGGAACTGTACAATAAAGCTCTGTTTTTCTTCTCACCCACCTCTCCGAATTCTCTCCCCCTAAATGAATTTTTTTCAATACAATAAATAAATGCTGCTAAGAGAAAAACAAATCGACCCAACAACAAAGGTACTGTTTCAACTGCAATTACAAAAATTAGGAAAGGGCATTTCATCTATTCTAAACATAGAACAGCGTTCCTCTAAATCTTCTGATAATTGGCTAATTAAGAGACAAAACTAGAGCGCAGATCTCCATAGGATCAGGACTGAAGTCTTAAATCGAATCCCATTCTTTGGCTGTGATAGATAGTCTTGACTTATTTTCAGCTTGCCACGTTACATTTGCCATTCAATAAAACAACCTTCAAACTAAAATTCTGCCGATTCAGCTCATGGTGACAACTGTACTGAGAGAGGTTTGCATGGTTTCACTCAGCGTTTAATTCAGATTTATTTGCAGGAACGACCCAATAGCCAGAGTTATAATATGCCACCCATCGAACTCCAACACGTCCAACCACATGCAATATGGTAGCATCAGCAATAGCTCACAATCCGCCTTCTAAGAGCCACATCGCCCGTAATCCCACAAAATCTCCAAAGGATCAATCGCTGGCGGAAATCATGGAGCAAAATCCTGTACGAGGTAATGAGGCCGGTCGCTAGTTGAAGCGCATGATTTCTGTGGAGCCGGGATGTTGCTGCAAATTGTTATCATATCAATTGACCATATTCTGGTAATACTGTTTCAAAATTCCGCCGATGGTGCTCGGATAACTGCCCACTGCACTATGTTTCATGGCCAACAAAGAGGATATAGTATTTGTTTAGTAGAAAGATTTCCGTCATCCATGGCAATACTGAGGAGGTCGTCATAGTAAATGTCTGGATGCCTTTTTCGCTCGCCCATGGTCTTTTTCACAAAGTCCAGTATCTTTTCTCTTGGACTTCAACGCTTTCCTGTGACTAATTTATAGGCCATCTTTCTATCCTTAGATGCCATGTCTATTGAGATAGAATGCCCTATATAGCTTACAATCCACAGTAGCAATATTACTATGGTAATCTCGTATATCCCAGAAGTATGTTCGCCACAGTAAGTTCGGACGACACAAGAAGATTTAGCCATAGGAACTCGTATTAGCCCAGAGAGATCTATCATTAGAACTCACTTTATTATGGAGAGATTTGTCACCAAAACTTGCATCATTATCACAGTTATTGGCATAATCATGAGAGATGTGTCACATAAACTCGTATTATCATGGAGATGTATGTAATCACAAAAAAAACATTAAAATATATTGCCCTTCTTCAGAATTCAGAATCCTCTGTCATAACCGCAAATCACAGAAGCTTGAATCTTTGTCTAGGATAACAACCACCATTTTGGACCTCTTGCATAGGATAAAGTTCGGATCAATGCCACAGAAGAGTAGTCACATATTTCGGAATTTTTCCACAAGTACATGATTCAGTCTTTGATCTTCTTACTTAGATCACATATCACATAATTCATTTTTATGTTACAGACATGAATTATAGATTTCGGTCTACACCTCACGGTACGAATCACATAGAATTTTGTTTTCCTTGATCATCTGTCTCAGGCTCCCCATGATTGAAGCTCATCATCTGTTTTGCCATCACATTGAAACTTCTTGACTTCGAGCTGTGCAGAGAAGGAGCGCTGCTTCATCTTCTCCCATGACTCGCGAAAGTGAACTTCTTTTGACTGATTGAATGCCTGGAAAACTAGATCTGACAACTAATTAAGGGATCTGATTCTTTGGCTACAGACGGAAACGAACTCATGATAGGGTCGCTATTATTCATTATCATTATTGATAGAAACCCCTTGTATGTTCTCTGTTTGGCATAGGCGCACAATTTGATACTTGTTGGGCGTGATCAATGGCAATGAGCATATAAATTGACAAGATAAAAACAATCAATGATACACCTGTATTGAAAAACCAACCATACTAGAAACTGTGAAAATAGTCTTCAGAAAACCAACCAAATATCTCAAAACTGTTACAGCTTCTCAAAAATTCTCGCGAGTCATCTAGTTTAGGGAATTTTGCACAAAACCCACGCTGCATATTTTTTTTAAATTTTCTCTCCATCTGTCCAGAAATAGTACCCAGAGTTAACTGTGGTTGCAGAGAATCTTCCATATTAGCTGCAATAGGAGGCAACATTTCGGACCCTTGTCCCAACAATTGCATTGAAAAAATGGATTATGAAACTTTCACCACCTGATGAAAGACTGGGCTGCCCCTAGTTGGTAAGCAGCATCCATCTAAGACAAAAGAGTTGCAGTAAATGCCATGGGTAACCCAAATTTGATGTGATCCCCTGCATCATACATTTCAATGAAAATACTCCCTAAGGGAAACAGACCACCCATCAGTGACACCACTTCTTTTCTGGAATTGGGCGAGGAATGGTCTTCACACGACAAGGATTATTTGGAGCCCCGCTCCAATTTCAAGATTTCCTTTTGAAGAGCTGGAGAATTTGATACATATTCTAAAAAAACACATTTAATGATTTCTTCTTCAAAACAGGGTTTTGAAGAAGAATCAATATCACATTATTGATGATGACATCCCTGAAAACTTACTGAACCTTCCTCTAGTCTGCAAGCAAAACCCTGAGCTCAAGAATTAAAATGACTCTTTTCTGGACCAGAGTAACATCAGTGACTGCAAATGACAAGAGATGAACCTTGGTGAATTTGATTGCAGCGGGCTGACAAGACGGAGTCTAACACAACCCAATCTAATTACACTTTCTTCCTTGAGGGTTTAAAACAATTATGAGAAGAAAACTATAATACATCAAGAGAGGATCGACATCCCACAAGATGACATTTATGATAATATTTTGCGAGAAAATTTTAAACTAACCAAAATCACAAATGTCGTTCGAGTGATAGGAACTTAACATAACCATCAAAAAATGTTAAGTGTCCTACTCATCTAAATTAAATTTTATTTTTGACAAGATTGAAAATACATCCAAGAAAACATAGTCAACTGCTTATTCAAACAATATTCATCATTCAAATTATGAGATTCATAAGTGAATTGAGGTTTATCAGATAGATTTTCAATATTACCACAAAATTCCTTAATGATAAGCATGACATCTTCTCCATCAAAAGGAGACATACTTGAAAGAAAATATTCAATAATTACATCAAAATCCATTTGAAATTCTTGAAAATATAAATATTCTTCTAGGAATAAGGATTCATCCATGAGATTTAAAAAATCTTCAACATACAATTTAGAAAAAAAGAAATCATCAGGGTCATGGTAAGGGTTCAGCTTGATTAATGGGTTGAGGATTGACATAAGAAATATCGAGATTCAAATATGATCGATTGATAGGATTGGAAAAATCATCATCAAGGAAATATGTGAAAGGAAAAATAATTCTTCATCGACAAAATGATTTTCCAATTTACTGATCAGGTCAGATACTATACATAAAACATCGAAAGGATGGAGTCAAGGCTCAATAGAACTATCCAACCCTTCTTTACTATTTTGAAGTTTCTTTTGGATAAGATACCATGATGAATTTGATTCAAAATATTTCCTTGGAATCATGACTAAGAAATGAAAATTTTCATCCAAAAATATCTAGTCGACATCCTCATCTATAAATTCATAACAAACATGAAGTAACTAGATAGAAAAATGTTCAAGTGATTCATTCGATTCCATTCTAATCTTATCAATTTCATTAAGGAGCTATTTATATTCATATCTTTCAAAAATGTGACGGAGCTCATTGACAAAGTTCTTAAAATATTAGATAGAATCAGTGGGTAAAGAATAACAACATTGCTTAGCACGACTATCCAATGTAAGGGTAAAAACCTTATGAGGATTTCTTCAAAATAAACACCACCTGAAAAATAAAATTGAACAAACTCAATCACATAATAAAGGAAAGTTTTTGTACCCTTTCCATCTAATTTCAAACGTGAAAATTTATGTTTAAAGTTTGTGGGGATTTAAATATCTAAAGATGTGATAAAAAACCTCAAGATTATGATCTGGGATGAAGCCATTAAAGGTAAGAGATTCAAATAGACTTCACAGGCTCATCTTATCATATATCCCTCCTATTATCAAAATTTTGATGTTGTTGGATGCTGCCAAAAAATAAAGGGATATCCCTGATGTGAAGTCCCAATTAGACCTCACATTTTTTGGTATAGGATTCCCATATGACTGTATTGTCTGAACACCATTGGAAAGGTTTCATAAATATGACTTGGTTACAAGACACACACAAGAAATCACAACACCTCTTTTGGGAAACAAGTATGTAGGTTTTCTGAGGAACCAAACTTAAGGTGCATAGGGAAATTCAACAATTGATAAAGGAAAATGAGCCTCTGGTTAGGAAAGTAATAGTACTATCCTAAAGGAGGACCCAAAAATGAAGAGAAAGGCTTGTTTATTACCTTCATATTAGTCCACATAATAAACAACAATCATGAAAACATAACAACACTTATTCAATAATAACCATATCTAAGTAATGAAATAGTTTGTAAGCCTTAATATCTAATTAAACCAACATGTACCACTAACATAGAAAGAGCAGTCCTATTACATCCATGCTATGTGTATGAAGAAGTGTCAGCTCATAGAGATTCTAATTATGAATGAAAGATCCTAGGTACACTGTTAACTATATGAAACACCATATCTAGTAGCAGAACATGAAGCCATAAATTGGTTCTCCAAATAATGATCTATATCCTATGTACTACAAGAGAAGCCAAGGAAAGACTCCAAGAATTGAAGCCCTTAGCTTGATTTATCAGAGGCTATTTATAAGTAATTGTTATAGGAAAAATGACCTCCTCATTAGCTCAGGGGAGAAGGATACATGGAAGGAAGAACATGACCTAGACAAAGACCTATTTTGCCAAGGTAACACACCCTAGAGACATCCAGATTGAGTTATGATGAATCCAAACCTTTCAAAGGGAGCGTTAGTGCCTAGTTTAACACACTGTCTTTCCTAAGGGGTAGAGTTACCAATGTTGCATGAAGAAAAAGGTACAAATCCCGCAGTAACTGACTAGATTTCTTGATTTTTCTCAAAGGAGGCAATCCAAAAAGTAGAAACCTATGGTGCAAGCCTATGATTGGACATTACTAAACCCAACTGAGCATCCAAAGAGGGAAAAATCTAGGAAAATCAAGGAAACATCATGATTTTTCCCTATTCGAATTGATGGAGAATATTGGCAAGATTAGTCCTCCCAAATTCTTATAAATTGGAGGCTAGGGCTCATTGTCAAAGGTCGGAATGTTGATCGTGTGCAAAGCATAAATTTTTGGTTAAGTGTGTGGCTTAATGATTGGCAAGGTTCATTGATAACTCTTGGCCTAAATATCATTACACTCGGGTATTGAGGAGAGAGAGAGAGGAGTCGAAAGATTGAGGGAAGCTTGGTCAAACCAACGGTTGTAATATTCCTTCTATTTTTTTTTGCTAAATTGCGCTATTTCTATTATGAACATAAAATTACAAAACTGCCACGGCTCAGCTGAAGAAGCCTGAGACCGGGCTTGATTGCTACTATCAGTCTAGATATGGAACTGCCCATAAACGGAAAACCAGTTCGATTGTAAGTAATTACACCGCCCAGTAACTGGGAAACCGGCGAAGAGTTAACTGTTATGAGCATGAGAAAGCTAGAAAGATACAAAAAATACATGCAGCTATATCTGCTATGAGCAGTCATTGAAACACTGGATCTAGAAAAAATTTTAAAACAGAGTTCATACAGGAAACTTGTCATGGAAGTGAGTGAGCATTTAATCTGAAGCAGTATGCTCCTCCACAATTCTGCAGCCATACTGGTTGTCCAGGTCCCCTTCATCAGTCTTGTTCTCTTCTTCTTCTATCAGGCCTGCGTCCATCTGCAAATTGAAAAGTCCCGAGGAGGAAGGGATGGGAACAGTAGGAGCGCCAAAGAAAGGGATGAATGGAGCAGGTTCAGGGCCAGGAGGAGGAACAGAGGCGGGAGCAGTAGGAGTCTGCAAGTGACTAGGGTGCGAGGCAGGAGGGAAGGGGAGTTCTTCGCTCAACGTAACAGTTAAGAAAACAGTGAAAGGGTAGTCAAACCCAAGGTCGAAGCGCATCTCAGTATGTTGCGTGGATTGTCTGAGGAACCTGCTGCTCGGAGAAGGAGTGGAGGCGGCAACGTGAGGCTGGGGCGTGAACAAAGGAGGAACAAGGGGCGGAGGGGCAGAATGAGGAGGCACCATAGCATGGAAGTCAAGGCGAGGACCAGGAGGGTCTGAAAAGTTTTGAGCAGGACGCCTTGCAGAAGGCTCCAAAGGGCGGTCGACATTGGGGCTGTGGGGAGGGCGCTCGCCCATGGATCTGCCCCGAGAAGCTCCCCTCCTGCAAGCCATTCGCTGCCTAAGTCTGGGCATGATGAAAACCTCAGAAGAGTCCACCCAACCTCTGGAGGGCGCAGCAATTATAGGAGTAGAATTATCAACAAAAACAGGAAGAACTTGAGAATTGAAATGAATCGGACAGAAGTTACTGTGAGTCTAATGGAAGCCTGGAACGATTTCCAAGCAGCAATACAACGCGTACTGTCGACCTGTAGTTGTTCTCTCTCCACCTGTAGCAGAGCCTCCCGGGCAGAGCGAGCTCAAAGGCGACAGAGGACGGTGGCCATCGACGAAGCAATCTGGAGAATTCGACCGATTATGCACCATTTGATAGCGAGTGCACTGACCAATGCACAGGAGATGGCGGCGAACAGATATGAATGCCCATCGCAGATGGGTAATGAACACAGCATTTAAGTCGCCATGGGGGGCCATGTGGCCACCCCAAGTGGAATGCTTTGGGATCATAACCGGGCCTGTTGGCCTCTGCGCGCGCCTAACCATCCGCATCCGGAGAGGGCTGATCCATTTGCACCAAACTGATGCAGTTCTGAATTGAGCTTCTGTCATTGATGATCTGGATAGTGCCGTGCTTGAGAGTGTCCAGACAATCAACTCCTAGATTAGCAAGGAAATCCGCAACCTTGTTGCCATCACGCTTGGTATGGGTAAAGGAGATTGCCTGATTGTCCTGTATCCAGTTGTTGATCTTGTCGATTCTGGAAGCTAGACGCCAACTGGTAACAACCTTGGCCATGCTGGTGCCTTGGAGAAACTTATTTACCATGCTGATCAAAATTTGAGAATCACCTTCCACAATGATGGGCAAGAGGTTGTAGATACGAGCTAAGTTGAGCCCTTGCCAAAGACCTTCCAGCTCAGCAGAGTTGTTGGTGTCCCATCCGATGGATCCATAATATATATCCTTGATGTCGCCTTGGGAGTTTCTGAAGATACCACCAAATCCCGCAGGACCGGGATTCCCTTTAGAAGCTCCGTCAAAGTTCAATTTGATAATCCCTGGAGGAGGAGGAATCCAGGAGAGGGAATCGGGAGGGTTCTGCTTGTTGATTTTGGAAACGGTGGAGATGTTGAATTCCCAATTTTTCCATATACTGAGCTCGTTAGGGAGGTTTGGAAGATCCTCTGCTTGCCAAGATTGAAGAGAGAGAGACTCTTGGAGATTGCTGTGGAAATTACGCCAGATGATTTCTAAAGGAGTAGTTTGGTGCTTGAAGACTCTTTTATTTCTTTCTTTCCAGAGCGACCAAAATAAGAGACCAGGAATGATTTTCCAAAGAGAGTTAAGAATGGAGCTAGTGTAAGGGCGTTTGGGCCAATGTCGAAGAATGCTGGTGATGTTTCCTTGAGGTTTGCTTTGCTGACTTCGAAAGCAGATTTTGCTCCAGAGCTGGTTGGCTAACTGACAGGTTAACATGAGGTGCTGAATGGTTTCATTGTTCTACTGACAGTTTGGACATTGTGAAGGGCCACAGAAACCACGTTTGAGAAGATTGTCCCAAGTAAGTATTTTGTTGTGACTGAGGAGCCAAATAAAAGTAGAAACTTTAGGCCACGTCCCTTTAGCCCAGACAAATTGCCAGAGTTTGTCTTTAGGGAGAGGAATCGAGTGCATTAAGCTGAAGGCTTCTTTAGTGGTAAATATGCCTTTTGGCGAGTATCCCCAGCGGAGGATATCAGGATCGGTCGATATTCGGATTTTGCAATGTTGAAGTTCTGCTTGGAGATCTTCCCAAAAGCTGCTTGGAGTGGTAGGGTGGAGAAGAGACGGGTGTTTCCACAGCCGGTAGTCATTGTTGGAGTTGGTTAGCCAGCATTGGCCTACCTTCAATTCTTCAGGCCCATTATATCTCTCAGCATTGGGCAGATTTAGTAAATCAATGAGCTTCGGCTTCTGTTGCCAAGAGTCCACCCAGAATCGGGCATTTTGACCATTCCGAACTTCCCAAAAACTATGTTGTTGAATAAGAGCATAATGTTGTTTGGCAGCATTCCAGATGAGAGATCCAGCCATCGTTGGTTTGAGTCTAATGAAGTCATCCGGTGGTCTGTTGTTGGCATATTTAGCAGCCCATAATTTGGCCCAAGGAGTGTGAGGGCTCGAAAGCCAATTCCACCAGAGTCTAGCCCCCATGACTTCATTGCTGTGTAGGGGATTCCTGATACCGAGCCCACCTGCTTCTTTGGGAGTACAAACAGTGTTCCAGTTGACTAGCGCCCATTTCCGAGAGTGAGTGGTGGAGCCCCAAAGGAAGCGGCGTTGCAGGTTCTTGATGTGATTGAGCACCCATTTAGGAGCTGCGAGCACAGAAAAGAGGTATAGAGGCATAGATTGCAGAACGGCTTTGATGAGGACCAGTCTACTAGCCAGGTTTAAAGCTCGGAAAGTCCAAGAGGAAAGGCGAGATTCAAGTTTATCAAGGAGAGCGTTCCAGGCTGAATGCTTAAGGGCTGAGTCAATGAGAGGGGCGCCAAGGTACTTAGCAGGGAGGCGAGCAAGCGTGAAACCAAGGATACGGGCAATGCTAGCTTGTATTAAAGGAGGGGTGTTGAAGAAGAACAGTTGAGATTTGGAAACATTAACCATCATGCCAGAAGCCAAAGAGAAGAGGTGCAGAATGCGCTTGAAAGACCTAGCTTCCTGAGCTGAAGGGAAGCCAAAGAGCATAGTGTCATCAACAAATTGCTGGTGAGTGGTGGCTGGCGAGCCGTGAAGGGAGATGCCACAGAGATGCCCTTCATGGACAGCATGCTGAATGAGTCTGCTGAGGCCCTCAGACATAAGAACAAAAATGAAGGGGGAGAGGGGGTCACCCTGCCGGATGCCTCGGGAGGAGACAAAAGGGGTGGAGGGGGATCCATTTACAAGGATGGAATAGAGAGGGGTAGTGATGAGACTCATTATCCATCGAATCCACATGTGATCAAAGCCATAAGATTTAAGAATGCTCTGAATGTAGCGCCAGCAAAGTTTATCAAAAGCTTTAGAGAGATCGATTTTGAGAAGCATACCTGATTTTTTAGTGCTTTTGAGGGAATGTATTACTTCGTGAGTCATGATGATTCCATCCATAATTTGGCATCCTTCCACATAGCCCGTTTGTTCTGGAGATATGAGGAGCGGCAGAAGTGGCTTTAATCTGTTGGCAATGACTTTGGAGATGATCTTGTAGATCACATTGCAGAGGGCGATGGGACGGTACTTTTCAGGAGTGCTTGGTTGCTCTTCTTTAGGCACTAGAGCTATGAAAGTGGTGTTTAAAGAAGGGAGGAGCCAATGTGTTAGCCTTGATTCTTCTACTAGCTCCCAGACTTCAATTTTAATGAGCTCCCAGAAGTGATGGAAGAAGTTTGCAGTGAATACATCAGGCCCTGGCGCCTTCCCATCTTTAGTTTGTGCCATCACTGTTTCAACTTCTTGGTAGGAGACAGGGCGCAGAAGCATTTTGTTGTGTTCTTCTGATATGAGTTTAGGAATAAGTTGAGAGACTGTATCAATGGCTGGCTGTCTATCAATATTGCTGTCCTCTTGAAGCGTGGCTTTGAAATGATCCCGAAGAACTTGTTCAATTTCCTCGTGTTGCTCTACTTTCTCTCCATGTTGGTTATTGATATGGTGAATGCGATTTTGCATGCGCCTCTGAATTGTGGATCGATGGAATAATCGAGTGTTCCTTTCCCCTTCCTTTAACCAATTGATTCGGGATTTTTGTCTCCACAAGATTTCTTCTTGTCTTTGCCTCTCTTCAAGTTGCTTATGGATCCTCTGTTCTTGGGTAGTAGTATCCTCTGTTCTGCCTTCTTCAATGATTTTTTGTTGTACTTCCTCCATTTGTCTTTCGAGGGCTTTGATCTCCTGAAAGATGTTGCCAAAGACTGTGATGTTCCAGTTTTTGATGAGCGCCTTGAGATGTTTGAGCTTTTTTTGAAATTGGTACATACGTGAACCTTGAGGTGGGAGGAAGTTGTGCCAAGCCGAAGTGACCATTTCTTTGAAAGAAGGATGTGAAAGCCAGAAAGCTTCGAATTTGAATGGCTTTTTAAGCTGGGGTCCAAAGTTGTGCCAAAGAAGAGCAATGGGCCAATGGTCCGAGCCTGTGAGAGGAAGAATGGATGCTTCTAGATCGCCTCCCAGATGTATAGCATTGTCAGAAATGAGGAATCGATCTAGCTTTGAGGCAACATACTGGGCTCCTGATCTTTTATTACTCCAGGTGAACGTTCCATTAGAGAATGGGAGGTCTATCAGCCAGCTGTTGTTTATGAAGTCTTTGAAGTGAGCACTTTCCGGATCCGGTCTGGTTCTTCCACCTGTTCGTTCTTCCATGTTAGTTATCATATTGAAATCCCCTGCTGCTATCCATAAAGGATGAGTTCTGTGAGAATTTATCATTTCCGTTGTATTTAAAAGGCCAATCTTGTTGGTAAGATCTTGCGGGAAGTAGACATTTGAGAGATGCCCGTATATACTCGTGCCAATGGGATGAAAGATAGCTTGAATAATGTTGTGAGCCACATGCATATCAGATAAGACTATGGACTGAGTGTCCCAAGCTATAGCAAGCCCTCCGGAGTAGCCAGAGGCATCTACTGCTACAGAACTGCTGTTAGGCCAAACTTTTGAAAAGAGTGAGCCTAAAAATTCACTATTACATTTGGTCTCTTGAAGAAAGAGAATGTTTGGTTTTTCTCTTTGTATCATATTTTTTATCATTTTGTGCTTGCCGGGGCTGTTTAGCCCTCTGATATTCCATGATATCAGCTTCATGAGGAACTATTTGGAAGGGGTGGGAAGAACCTCGTTAGCTTGGGGTATCTTCCAGAGTTTACGAGCATTTCCCCAATGGAGATTGTGCGCTGCCAATCTGGCTTTCTGCCTCTCTTTTTGGATTCTTTGGCGACTTTAAGACTATCCCAATGGCTGCCTGACTGGATTCCAAGTTTTTCCTGCTGCTGGGCTCTGGAAAGGACCTTTCCCAGAGTATCTATCTGATGGGGTTTGATTTTGTCAAATTCTTGGCGCTTGCATGCATCCTCCAATCCAATAATATCAAGATCCCCAAGCTCGAGGCTCTCAGAGTCTTCTTCCATAGGATTAGGAGTATCGCGAGTAGCATTTTCCTTTCCGGATTTGAGCGTATCAGACTTAGGATCATCCAGATCCATGGTATCTGTATGCCAAGTTAAGAGCTTAGTTTCAATGGAAGGATTGGAAATGGGGTTTGCGGAGGTTGCAGGGGCGGTTTTTTCTATTTGTGGGGATGAAGGGTTCGCCTGACCAGAAGGAGGGGTGGAGATGGGGGGGATTTGTTGAGAAATGGGAGGCATTTGGCTTGAGTTTGGCGGAGGAACCGGATCGGATAAAATGGCAAAGCTGTTGCTGGTAGAAGGAACATTGGAGGAAGGAGAAGACTTCTTACCTGCCGTCGAGGCTTTCTTATTGTGTCGTCTGCGAGGAGGGACTTTGGTGAAACCATCTGCTTCAGGTTGTGTATCAGCTTCTTTGTTCTGAGAGGAGACATTGAGTGGGCAGTCTCTGAAGAGATGTCCATGGGCATGGCATCGGCGGCATCTGAATGGGACATGCTCATAGTCCAGTGGTTGGATCCACTCGTAATCATCATGATAAATGCTGATTGCATCAGGAAGGGCTTTGTCCAAGTGCATATAGACACAGATTCGCGCGTAAGAAGTGTAGCGACGGAGCTTTGTCTCTTCTGCGATTTTGATAAACTGCCCTAAGCCCTTTCCTATCTCCTGTAACGTGTCTTCATCCCAGTATTCAAGCGGTAGCGAATACAAACGTATCTAGACGGGAGACCAGTTGAAGTTTTCCTTATATGGGTTAAATCTTTCCACCCAGTTCCTGAGATACAGTCCGGCCGAGTTGAAGAAGTATGGCCCTTCATCCATGACTCTGTTGCAGTCTTCGAGGCAAATGAAGATCGCCGTGAAGAACCCTTTCGGGCCAAGCTGGAGAGTTACGTGTCCTTTAGGCTTCCATTTGGAAGCGATCCAACCTTGTAGTGCTTTTTCCGTGGGCCAAAAGCCGATGAATTTTCCGATGAGGGCATGATCCCTCATGTATTGGATTCGTGCATTGATGCGGTGACTGGGTAGATCAATCTTAGGCCTTTCTGGCGCAATAGGTTTGCAGGTGGAAGAAGAGGGGGCCCCCTTGTCCTGTTGCGCCTGCGAAGAAGTCGCAGAGGGTTTTGTCGTTTCCTGTTGCTTGTGGGCGCCATCATTGTTTTGGACAGGATTGGCACGAGAGGTATCTTTGTTTGCAGGGGGGGTCGGGTCGTCCCCCCCCGGGCTTGTTTCCATTGCCTTGAACCCAGGCCCGTGAGCCTGGAGGGGAAGAGCCGCGCGTGATCAGTCGGCTAGGGTTTCTGCAGACTTCAGCGCGTAGGGTTTCTCACTCATTGCCGTTCTCGGGTAGCTTACCTTAACCAAAAAATTAATATTCCTTGTAATATTCCTTCTATTATTAATAGAACTGTATCAATTTTTTCCACTTGATGTTTTAGTGATGCATCTATTGTTTATTTTCCTATGAAGCATGGTATAAGTAGATTAGATCTACATAGTTAAATGTTTGATTATATACTTGTTTATTTTCTTGTAGTGATACAACTGTGAACAATATACTTTTGCTTTTTTTGTTTGCAGGATCCATACTTGGAGCCAGTGAGAGGGACTTCCGCCACGATACCTACTGCTCTCCAACAGATCTATCCTCTACAAACAGTTAATCCTTCAATATCTTACTTTGTCAATTAAGAATTAGTATGAACATGTATGTATTTTCTTTGTGAATAATGCAATTAATCTTACTGTCTTCCTTGGGTTCCAAGAAGACCCAAGAGGGATTTACTCCAACTACCACCTATGCATATTACCCCTAAGCAGAATTGGCAACTCTGATGGGGACTAATCCTTAGTTACCGGATTATTTGTTTCCAAGCCTTTGGTTCTTTCCGTTTGTCACATCTGTTATTATCACATCCCTTTCTGATCATTTCATATGCTCTATGACCATATTAGTAGCTCACAGTGTTCAGAATAGACCTTATTTGGCCATTATCTACAATTTTTCCCTTAGTAACACACCCCCTATGTGTGTTCCATATCATTATAATGTTTTTGATGCTTGGGAACAGTGCGTTAGTCCTCCTTTTAAATATTTTCACCTCTTGTTAGCCTGTGTTACCTAGCCAAATACTTGTTATTTCACCCCTGATGTGATCTCCCTGGCTGTTGAGTTGTTGGTTGTCATTTTGGATTCTGTGTTTTGGATCTCTGTGCTTGGTGGCCTGCTAGCATTTTAGTTTTTCTTATTTGCAAATTTAGTGTTAGTTGCATTTACTTTTTAAAAAGGAATTTTTTTTTTTTTAGCTTTTCTAAATATAGTTGATTTCATTCTGAATTTTTTGGGTTAAATAGTTGTTAGTGAGGATAGATAGATGTCTAAATATTTTTAGGCTGAATTGCATTATTTGTATGTTTTATACTTCATGGATTTGTGAAATATTTCTCCCTCTAGAAATAATCTCTTTCATCAAATTTAATATCAAAAGCATTTTCTGCATGGCTTGAGTCAGAGTCTCATAAAATTTCCTATGTATAATCCCCCTTCGGAGACTTATAAGCAAGTACACTAAAATTGCTAATAAAATCAATAAAATATCTCCTTTTCTAAACTTACACCGAAATTATTTCAGGCTAGGATCTTGGGATATGCAGAGTGAAAAAAATGCCCAAGATCGCAAAGATTGAGACTAGTGTCACTAAAGAGTGAAAATCCAATTGCATTCATACTATTATGATCACTCCACTACTACCAGAGTTAAGTGTGAGATAAAACTGGGGTGCGTCAGAAGGTAGCCTACCTTTGACCACGTAACAGTGGGCATTCTATATATTGGGGTTCCCCTCAGATATGTCGAAACTAGATCAGGGATCTAGGTGTTCTGCCCATATAGCTTGCTGTCTACGATTGTGAATCCCATGATAATGTATGTGATTCAAGGTATATTTAGTTAACATACTTCTAGGGATGTACAGAAGGTGACTAAGGTGGGTTGCCTTGGTACCTGAAACCGATGGACCTACTCTGTCTTTAGTCTATTGGAGCTTAATCATCTTGACGAGAGTGCTTGCACCCATCTTCTGAGTTTGGGGTGAAGCCCAAGAGTAACCATAACTGTACATTTGACCAACTCTCTCTATATGCTATTGTGATTCTAGGTTCATCTCCAACAAATGGTAGTACTGAGACAAGGCCTTACCCCTTTGGCTGCTTGATTGATTGAATTTAAAGTTCTTTTTTTAGATGTGTGGTTCTATTATCACTGCAACTTTATAATACATCAAAATAAAATTTTGATAAAATTAACCAGTTATCGTGGCATCCTTTGACCCTTGTCATATTTCCAGGTGACAACAAGGTCTCCCTCCATTGACACTAGGGGAGGAGTTGAGTCTCAGTGAGCGAGTGCCTTCTTCGGAAGAGTGGTCTGTTGATCAGTGGTTGTCATTGATGTCAACCCAAGTAGCACCAGGGGCTACCCTGATCTTGCATGGTAATTTTGACCTAAAAAATTACTATATTTTGGGTCAACAATATTCTTGATGGCTTATACTTGTCGAGATGTTTCTGTTGATATATGGCGTGCCATGTAATTCTTCACGGTTTGAGAGATATTCATGTTTGAAGTTAGTGGGCTAAAACCCCATGGGGTTGTGGCATGGGTCATTGAAAAGTCAATAATTAATAATTTTTAAGCTCCTAAAATCCCTCCCACTTTCACTTGTTAAAACCCCTCTCAACCTAAGAATTTATATAAATTTTGATCCTCATATCCTCATGTTGGGATTTCTCTACCTAAAATAGGTCATCGTGGTTTTTTTTCTACAAATGCTCAGAAGCTGAAATTTTGATGAGGCGAATCTAAAATTCTGAGGAAGCTCCTACAAAAATTTTAGATCAAGATGCACAATATTTTTGGAGATATGATCTGTGGAAGTCAGTATTTTTGCAGGCTCTTGAACTTCATCTCAAATAAGTGACCTTGGGAAAATTGTCATAGCTCTCTCTCCGAGTATCGGATTGGAATTCTATAAAAATTGGAAGACAGTGCATAAAATATAATTTTATTTGTATTAGTTTCAGAGTTTAATGAAGAAACAATGAAACGGGGAATGTCGTACGAGTTCGATCTACTAAATTAATACATAATTAGGTCATTGTGAGAGATTGAGCATAAATTTCTCTTAAAGAATCCAAATTGGGTCAGACCTATGGCATAGGAAAGAAGACTCATAGGACTACTATATAAAACCGAAAATCACATATTGGGGATATTAAATAATAGAGATACACCCAATTCCATATCAAGCTCCTAGAAGGCAAGAAAAAACTAGATCATGTGTTGTCAAGGGCTGCAAATGACCATAATTTCTAGGGCAGCAAAGAAAAGCAAGGTGCAGCAGAGGGTAGCATGACAAGAGCAGCAATCAAGGTGCATAACAGCAATAAGAAGTTCATCACATGAAGACTTCAGGTGGGTAGCACTACATACAGTCACTCTAAAGGTATCATTATACTAAGCCACTGCAAATACATCATTGTAGAAATTGTACAAGTGTCTATCTAACAAGAGTTGAAGAGGCAGTTTCAAGATGTCTAGGATCATCATTAGGTGGTTGTGTCATAGTTGGGGTTATTTTCTAGTGTGTCTTGTTCTTCTACATCATTCTATATCATTTTAAAGTGGACCATTTTCCCTGGTACAAGAGTCCATTCTTATTTTATTATTCTATAGGGTGGTAGGGTGGTGCTAGGCTAGTGCATCAAGTCACCAATAGATTCAAGCTTGTGAAAATTTCAAGGTGGTAGGGTCATGCTAGGGTGAGTTGTAGCTCATTGGGATCTGGGGCATCCGCTCAGTTTACTACTGAAGAATCTCAGGCGTTGGAGCATCCATCCAGTGGGAGATGGAGAGTAATGCATTTCTAAATTCTATGAAGTTGGAGCTTTATTTTCAATTGGAGTTGAATATTAAGGAATTATTAGAAAATAATTCATGTGGATTTTGTCCCAGAGAGGGTTTCCACCTTAAAAACGGTGTGCATTTGTGTTCCTTTTGTTTACTGCTATCATTTTACAAACACTGATAATAATTGAATATTAACTAATTCTCTAATTGAAAGGAATACTAACTCATCCCCCCTCTCAGTATTTCCAACAATTGGTATCGGAGAATGGTTCCTTCAATAGCAGTTTAACAGCTGGAACGAGGTCATGGAGCATACCAAGAATGGTGTTCAATGAAAATAATTATGCCCTCTAGAAAGGAAGAATGGAGGTCTATATCTTAGCGCAAGGTTACCAAGTATGGGACACTGTTCAAAATGGATTTACATCAACTGCAAATGAACAAGGTAAGAAGAATTTGGTAAATGATGCAAAAGCAAAGAATATTATTATAAGTGGACTTATTGAATCTTCTTATCATAAGCTGTTGGGTTCTAAAACTACCAAAAATGTATGGGACAAGCTTGAGAATATATATGCAGGTGACTCAAATGTCAAAGAAGCAAAGCTTCAAATCTACAGAGAAAAATTTGACCAACTCATAATGAAAGAAGATAACAACATTGCTGCATACTTCCAACACGTTGATGAAATAACCAACACTGTGGAAGGATTGGGAGAGCCTGTTGACAAGAAGACTATTATACGAAAGATTATTAGAACGTTACCAGGGAGATTCAACCCAAAGGTATCGGTCTTAGAATATAGTGAAACCTGGACAAATTCAGCAAAGAGGAATTACATGGAGTTCTCATAGCATATGAAATGAGACTTGATGAAGAAGAGGCTCCTTCGCATTTAGAAACTGCGTTCACTACATCTAAGATAACCAATAAGGAGAAACAACATTCAAAGGCACAGACTTGCACCTGCAAGTGTGACGAAAAGGAAGATGACGAAGAATGTCTTTCAAATGGAGAATATGCTTACTTTACGAGAAAACTAAAAATTGGTAAGGGAAAGTTCAAGGGTAAACTTTTGTTGATATGTTTAGACTGTGGTGGGGTTGGGAATTTTGCGGCAAATTGTCTAAATAGAAGTGATGGAAACTCAAAAGAAAAGAAAGGCTTAAGAAATTCAACAAGAAAAGAAAAATAAATGATTTGAAAGAAAATTTCTCTCTAAAGAAGGTAGCTCATCATCCGATGAAGAAAATGACAACGAAGCATAAGAAATTGGGAGAGTATTGTTTATGGCCAAGGACATTAAACAAGAGGTATCAAACAATGAAGAAGAAGGGATGACCATAGAATAATTTTCTAAGGAGGCAATCAAGATTATAAAAGAGCTCAAGGCTGAGAATATCTATTCCAATACTCTTGAAGAACAAGTTCAAGGTCTCAAAATTGAAGTTGAAGAACACAAATGTATTGAAGAGTCACTTCAAAAGAATTTGGAAGGAAGAAACCAAGAAAGGGAAGCATTAGAAGCCGAAGTAGTTTCACTGCATAAGGAAGTGAAGAAGGGAAAAATTGTCCAAAAATATGCCAACAGCTCAATGGCATTGGAAGAACTCATCAACAATCAACGATATTACAATGACATAAATGGACTCCGTTACAAAGAAGAATAAGTAGGACCTTCTACAACAAAATACAATGAACCTATGAGATCTTACATACATGTAGATTTCATTGGACAATATTCGCAAGAACATCCTTAGAAGACGATTCCTCGAAAAATATTTCCATCCATGTACCAACATATGTTTCATGGCTATTGTTATTCATTTGGAAAATTTGGTCATAAAGCTGTAGAATGTCGCACATACCCTAGGAAATAATACAATTTTGGGAGATCTGTCAAATATGAACCTCCATGGGCTCAATGAAACATTAATAGATTTGAGCATTTAAGAAATAATATGGAATGTTACAAATGTTAGAACTTTGGACACATAGCAAGAGATTGTAGACTTGAAAATCCTCCAGAAGAATCTTCTAAGCCACAAAGCGAACGAACATGGAAGAAGAAGAATACTGATAATTGTGCTCTCGCTCTCAAGGCTCAAAAAAACAAAGAAGTGTGGTATGTTGATAGTGGTTGCTTAACGCATATGACTGTAGATATAAAGAAATTTGTATCTCTGAAAGAGAAGGATGGAAATGTGTCATTTGGAACTGAATGATCTTAAAAATTTATAGGATCAGGTATCGTCACTCTCGGAAGCAAAGATGCTCTAGCCAAGAATGTTCTATTGGTTGAAAACATGAATCAAAATATGCTCAGTGTTGGACAAATGTGTGATCAAGGACACATAATACTATTCAACTCAACAAAATGTGAAATCAGGAAAGGCAGGTATGGTGAAATTATTCCTATAGCAAGTCAAGCTCCAAACAACATATATGTTCTAGATGAAGCAACTAAAGCATGTCTAATAGCTAAAGAGGATGATATAATATTTGGTAGCAATGATGATCGACTAAGTAAGAACTTTGTTACAAATATGAAAATTGAGTTCAAGATGTCTTTACTTGGTGAGCTGACATACTTCTCAGGGCTTCAAATATCTCAACAAGAGAAAGGAATATTTATATGTCATGCCAAGTAAATCAAGGAAATGCTCAATAAATTCAAAATGGAATATTTCAAACCCATCCTTACTCCAATGGTAACAGGATGAAAATTGATCATAGACAACTCATCTAAGGATGTGGATCAAAGGTTGTACAAATCAATGATTGGTAGTCTTCTATATGTAACAACGTCCTAGCCAGATGTTATGCAAGCAGTCAGACAAGTAGTAAGATTCCAAGCAGCACCAAAAGAATCACATATTATTTCTGTCAAAATAATTCTTCGATATCTAAAGGGAACAACAGAATATGGATTGTGGTATCTCAAGGGTAACAATCTCATTATTCAAGCCTTTACAGATGCAGATTGGGCAGGAAGCATTGATGATCGTAAGAGTACTCGTGAAGCATTGGAATATCTTCTCCAGAAGCTTGAGATTCTCCCAAGTTCTCATTAGATTTTCTTTATTCAGAATATAAAGGGGGAGTGGAAGTGTGTACAGGTCCGCAGGATGGTTGTGTGTCAGGGGGAGTTACACATTGCCATTGATGTCAAAGGGAGAGAGAATGTTGTAGGAAGAGGTATAATGATTGCAGGGGGAGTACTTGTGTTTCCATCAACGCCAAAGGGGAAGATTGTTGATCAGTGGTTATCATTGATGTCAACCCAAGCAGCACCAGGGGCTACCCTGATATTGCATGGTAATTTGACCTAAAAAATTACTATATTCTAGGTTAATAATATGATTGATGGCTTCTACTTGTCGAGATGTTTCTGTTGATATATGGCATGCCATGTAATTCTTCATGGTTTGAGAGATATTCATGTTTGAAGTTTGTAACCATAGTTAGTGGGCAAAAACCCCATTGGGTTGTGGCATGGGTCATTTAAAAATAAATAATTAATAATTTTTAGGCTCCTAAAATCCCTCCCACAATCACCTATTTAAATCCCTCTCAACCTAAGCATTTATATAAATTGTGATCCTCATATTCTCCTTGTGTAGATATTTCGCTACCTGAAACAGGTCATCGTGGAATTTTCACTCCAACATTTTTTCTACAAAGGTTCAGAAGCTGCATTTTTATGAGGTGAAGCCAAAATTTTGAGCAAGCTCCTGTAAAAATTTAAGATCAAGGTGCACAATATTTTCGGAGATATGATTTGTGGAAGTTAGTGTTTTTGTAGGCTCCTGAACTTCATCTCAAAGAACTGACCTTGGGAAAATAATCATAACTCTCTCTCTGAGTATCAGATTGGAATTCTATAAAAAGTGGCAGATAGTGCACGGACTGTAGTTTTCTCTGTATCAATTTTAGAGCTGAATGAAGAAACAATGACATGAGGAACGCCATATAAGTTTTCTCTAATGAACCAGTACATAATTAGTGCATTGTGAGAGATTGGGCATAACTCTCTCTTGAAGAATATAAATTTTGTCAGACCTGTGGCATTGAAAAGAAGCCTCAAAAGACTACTACAGAACTAAAAATCACATATTGGGGATCTAAAATAATAAATATACACCAAATTCAATATCAAGCTCCTAGAAGGTAAGAAAACACTAGATCATGTGTTGCCAAGGGCTACAAAGGACTAGAATTTATAGGGCTGCAAAGCAGAGCAAGGTGCAATAGAGGGTAGCATGACAAGAGCAGAAATCCAGGTGTAGAAAAACATCAAGAAGTTCATCACATGAAGACTACAAGTGGGAAACACTTCATACGGTCACTATAAAGGTGTCATTGTAAAAATAGTACAAGTGTCTATCTACCAAGAGTTGAAGAGGAAGTGTTGGGAGGTCTAGGATCATCATTAGGTGGTTGTGTCATAGATGGGGTTATGGTATAGTGTGTCTTCTTCTTCTAAATCATTCTATATCATTGTAAAGTGGACCATTTTCCCTGCTACAGGATTTCATTATTATTTTATTCTTATATAGGGTGGTAGGGTGGTTCTAGGCTCGCACATGAAGTCACCAATAGGTTCAAGCCTGTGAAAAATTTAGGGTGGTAGGGTGGTGATAGGGTGAGTTGTAGCTCATTGGGTGTTGGGGCATTGGTTTAGTTGACTACTGAAGAATCTCGGGCATTGGAGTGTCCATCCAGTGGGAGCTGGAGAAGAGTTATTTTCTAGATTCTAGGAAATTGGAGCTTTATTTTCAATTGGAGTTGAATATTAAATAATTATTAGAAAATAATTGAGGTGGTTTTTGTCCCCGAGAGGGTTTCCACCTTAAAAAACGTGTGCATTTGTTTTCATTTTTTTTACTGCTATCATTGTACAAACACTGATAATAATTGAAGACTAACTACTTCTCTAATTGAAAGGAATACTAATTCATTGCCCCTCTCAGTATTTCCAACATAGTCTCTAGTGTTGTATCATGTTTTTCACATTACTTCTTACAATACGGAGTTTCCTAAGGATCCTTTCATTTAAGGAGTTGTACCTCCGTATAGTCCTCCTATCACTGACCCATTGGGGCCATTTTTGATTCAGGTAGCACCAGTACTAACAATGTCTTCGGTTGCACTGACATCCACTTCACAACCGATGACCGTTTGGTCGGTGCCGTTGGTGGCCAACTCAGTTCCACCACCATTTTCCCTGCTAATTGTTAGTTCTATACAACTTATTACAAACCCTAGTAGCTAGAATATGCCTAGTCCTAGGAACTTTTTCACACTAACTGCGAGTGGAATTATGAACCCTTCGATATTTTCTCCTATTGTGTCTTCTCATGGACACCTGGTTTCCACTCCCGCTACCGGGGCTACTTCTATTGGAAATATTGAGAGGGGGGGTGAATTAGTATTCCTTTCAATTAGTATTATTATTAATATTTTATAGCATTAGTTAATCTTCAATTATTATCAGTGTGTATACAATGATAGCAGTAAACAAAAGGAAACCCCCTCCGGGACAAAAACCACCTGAATTATTTTCTAATAATTCTTTAATATTCAAATCCAATTGAAAAGAAAGCTTCAAATTCCTAGAATCTAGAAAAGTATTCTTCTCTATATCCCACTGGATGGATGTTCCAACACCTAAGATTCTTCAGTATTCAACTGAATGGATGCTCGAAAACCTAATGAGCAACAACTCACCCTAGCACCACCCTAGCACCCTAAAGTTTTCACATGCTTGAACATGTTTATGACTTCATGCACTAGCCTAGCAGCACCCTACCGCCCGATAGAAGAATAAAAGAAGAATGGAATCTCATACCTGGGAAAATGGTCCACTTAACAATGATATAGAATGATGTAGAAGAATAAGACACACTAGGCCATAGACCCAACTATGACACAACCACCTAATGATGATTCTAGACCTTCCAACATTGTATCTTCAATTCTTGGTAGATAGACACTTGTACAAATTTTACAAGGATGCTTTTACAATGACTCAGTACAATGGTACCTTTACAATGACTGTATGCAGTGCTACCCACTTGAAGACTTCATGTGGTGAAATTATTGTTGCTGTCTTGCACCTTGATTGTTGCTCTTGTCATGATACCCTTTCTCACTCTTAAAAAAACTAGATCATGCACTGAGTCTTATCTTGATGAATATATAATACCTGCAAAAATTCTTCAAGGAAATACCCATGACATGATAATAGCAAAACTTACCTCATCCTGCAGGGCATATGTTACTGATAAACAAAAAAAAACAAATTAGAGTACAAAGAACCTAATGAAATTAAGAGATGAACATGCATATAAAGAATGTAATTATCGAGAGCTTACCTCTACTTCATAATTTTGTTGCACCTTGATTTTGTTAGGAATTTACCGCAGAAATAATAAATATTTTACTGAGAGAAATAAACAATAAGAACCCAGCAACAAATCATAAACATAAACACAAATGTTTATCCGGGAAAACCCCAAACTCCGGGGAAAAACCCAACCAATAAAATTTCATTAAACATTGGCCAAAACCCTGTCCAATCCGACCAAGTGAGCCTTCACTGCTCACCTCTAGGCCTTACATTACAATGAAGTATTCCCAGCCTTTTATAGGCTCCATTACATGCAATACCATGGGTCAAAACCATGGGTGCACAAAACCATGTGCCCCAAAACCACTACTATTTACCCTAGTCAATTTTGACTCTATCCAGAGTCAAGTTTACCTATAAATTCCCCCCTTAAACTTGACTTGGGGATTATTGAATAAATCCAGCCAAACATACTAGATGAGACAACCCCGCTCACTCTTGCTCTTCCCCCCTTCAAATTTTTACCCAGGGTAATTGTTAACTTGACATCCCCCCTATCACCTAGGTCTAACCCAGAATTTACCAGTGATTACCCAGGGGTACGCATGCCATACCATGTCTTACAACAGTATGCCCATTTACATATAAAAAATTAACTCCATTATAATATTTTTTTTGTTTCATTGTTGTTGTGTTTGTACATATGACATCAATGTCCATATAAAAAGAACCCATCTACCTGATTACATGGGTCACCAGCCTCTATAACCACCAGTCCTCTAGGAGTTCTCTTCATATACATGGTTCATTAATTAATTAATCCACGTGCAAACATCCTCTCATCTCTGAATTTCTTGAATCAACTTCTTATCACTGCTATTGTTCTCTTTATCCATTGAGAAACCCTCCATGGGATTCCCCATGGAATCAATCAATTGAATATTTCCTATTTCCTAGAAACACCATGCTCCATATGGCCAGATCTGCAAAAGGCTACATTGATTTCTCCATTCACAGGCCAATAAAACCCTTGGCTACAAAAGCGTCCCTTCGAAGCCAAATATGGCTCTGATACCATTTCTTAGGAATTTACCGCAGAAATAATAAATATTTTACTAAGAGAAATAAACAATAAGAACTCAGCAACAAATCATAAACATAAACACAAATGTTTATCCGAGAAAACCCCAAACTCCGGGGAAAAACCCAGCTAATGAAATTTCATTAAACATTGGCCAAAACCCTGTCCAATCCGACCAAGTGAGCCTTCACTGCTCACCTCCAGACCTTACATTACAATGAAGTATTCCCAGCCTTTTATAGGCTCCATTACATACAATACCATGGGTCAAAACCATGGGTGCACAAAACCATGTGCCCCAAAACCACTACTATTTACCCTAGTCAATTTTGACTCTATCCAGACTCAAGTTTACCTAACAGATTTGCTTTGCTGCCCTAGAAATTATGGTCCTTTTCCGCCCTTGACAACACATGATCTAGCTTTTTCTTACCTTGTAGGAGCTCGATATTGAATATGATGTATATTAGTTATTTCAGATCTCCAATATGTGATTTTGGGTCTTGTAGTAGCCCTCTGAGTCTTCTTTCCAATGCCATAGGTCTGACATAATTTGGATTCTTCAAGTCAAAGTTATGCCCAATCTCTCACAATGACCTAATTATGGAATAGTTTCGTAGAGCGAACTTGTACGTCATGCCATGTCTCACTGTTTCCTCCTTCAGCTCTGAAATTGATACACCAAAAACTAGATTATGTGCACTATCCACCAATTTTTATAGAATTCCAACCGATCCTTAGAGAGAGAAAGAGTTATGACGATTTTAACAAGGTCACCTCTTTGAGATGAATTTCAGGAGCCTGAAAAAACCCTAATTTCCTCAGATAATATCTCCTAAAATATCGTGAAACACGATCTTAAATTCTTACAAGTGCTTCCCCAATATTTTTTCTTCACGCGATAAAAATTTCAGCTTCTGAACCTTCATAGAAAAATTTTTATAGCTAAAATTCCACAATGGCCTATTTCGAGTAGCAAAATCCCTACATGAGGAGGACACGACGATCACTATTTATATTAATGCTTAGGTTGAGAGGGTCTTCAATAAGTGTATGTGGGAAGAATTTTAGGAGCTTAAAAATAATTAATTATTAACTTTTCAATGACCACAACCAATGATTAGTGTCATGAGACAACCCCATGGGGTTTTAGCCCACTGACTGGGGTTACTAAATTCAAACATGAATATTCTCAAACGATGAAGAATTACATGGTGTGCCATATATAAACGGAAACATATGGACAATTAAAGATAATCTAAAATATCGTTGGCTCAGAATATAGTATTTTGGTAAGTAAAAATTCCCATGCAATATTGGGGTAGCCCTTGGTGCTTCTTGGGTTGAGATCAATAACAACCACTGATCAATAATCTCCTCCTTTGGCATTGATGGAAACACAAGTACTACCCTTGCGATCATGACACCTCTTCCTACAAAATTATCTCCCCCTTTGACATCAATGGTAAAGGGTAACTCCCCTTGACACACAACCATCCTGTTGACCTGTACACACTTTCACTCCCCCTTTATTTTATGAATAAGGAAAATCTAATGAGAAATTGGGAGAATCCCAAGCTTCTAGTGAAGATATTAAAATTATTCAAGAGGTAAATTTTTAGTGAAGATATCAACAATTTGTTCTTTTGTAACAACATATTCATGTTTGATATTCTTTTCAACTACTTTTTCTCTAACAAAATGATATTTGATTGGAATGTGTTTTTTCTTAATGCATGACAGGATTCTTGGGGATGCTGATGGCACTAGTGTTATCATATAATATGCGAACATTCTCGCTGAATTGTACTTGAAGATATTGCAAAGTTTTTTTCATCCAAAGGACTTGAGTACAACAATATGTCGTTGCAATGTGTTATGCTTCCGCTGTAGATAACGAGATTGAGCTTTGATTTTTTCTCAACCATGATATGAGACAACCACCTAGATAGAATGTCTCTCCACTAGTATTGTTACGATCATCAACGTTTCCTACCCAATATGCATCTGTAAAGGCTTGATAATTAGATTGTTGCCCTTTGGATACCACACGCCATATACTGTTGTGCCCTTTAGATATCAAAGAATTCTTTTGACGGCAATAATATGTGATTATTTTGGTGCTGCATGGAATATTTCTACTTGTCCAACTGCTTCCATAATATCTGGTCAGGAAGCTGTTACATATAAAAGACTACCAATCATAGATCTATACAACATGTGATCCACATCCTTAGATGAGTTTTCTATGCTCAATTTGTAACCTGTTACCATTGGAGTAAAAACAAGTTTGGAATCTTCCATTTTGAATTTCTTGAGCATTTCCTTGGTGTACTTGGCTTGACATATAAATATTCCTTTCTCTTGCTGAGATATTGAAGCCATAAGAAGTATGTCTTCTCAACAAGTAAAGACATATCGAACTCACTTTGCATATTTGTAACAAAGTTATTACTTAGTCGATCATGATTTCTACCAAAGATTATATCATCCACATATACCTCAACAATTTTTAAATTATCCTTTTCTATTTCTACATAAATATTGATATCAGCAGTACCTTTATTGAATCCTTTTTGACTTAGATATCCATCAATATGAGAATACCATGCTCTGGGATCCTGCTTGAAACCATATAGAACCTTATTTAACCTGCAAACATAGTTTTATTTTTCTGATAGTAGAAAACCTTCAGGTTGTTCTATGTAAACTTATTCTTCTAATTCGCCATTCAGGAATGTTGACTTAACATCCATTTGGTAGATTTTGATTTTTATTGAACATGCATAGGCGAGAAACATCCAGATGACTTCCATTCTGGCAACTGGTGAAAAATTTTCATCGAAATCAATTCCTTCCACTTGTGCATAGCCTTTGCAAACAAATCTTGCTTTGTTTATGGTAACATGTCCAAATTCATTCAATTTGTTCCTAAACACCCATTTAGTCCCAATGATATTTTTATCATTTTCTTGTGGAAATAATTCTTAGGTGTTATTCCTCTCGATTTGATCCAATTCGTCATTCATAACTGCTACCCAATTTCCATTTTGGCTAGCTTCCTCAAAACTACTAGGCTCAAAGTTTGGTAGAAAATCAATGTGAGCTTGTTGTGATGAACAAAGTTGTCGACTTTCATTTATGTCACCAATTATTTGATTTGATGGATGGTTCTTTTGAATCCATTCTTTTATTCTCTTTGGAGGAGCTTCTTGTTGTTGTTCTTGTATATCTTGATGATCATTATTTACTTCTTCCTGGTTGAAAGTTGCTGCCTGTTCTAGAATTTTCTCTTTTTCTTTTTCAACATTTGTCTCAAGTTTCAAAGATTCCAAGTCCTCATCATTATTTTTTAGAACACCATCTTCGTCAAATGTAACATTTATGCTCTCCACTTTCTGTTTTCATCTTATATTATAGCATTTATAGGTATTTATTTTCCGCGAGTAACCAACAAAGATACCTTCGTCAACACGTGATTCAAGCTTACCCAAATTTTGATCTTCTCTCTTGATATAACATTTTCTTCCTAAGATTTTGAAATATTTTACATTAGCTGGTTTTCCTTTCGATAATTCATATGGGATCTTGTTGCAATTATTTATGAGAAGACTTCAGTTGATAATGAAGACTGTCATATCAATTGCTTGAACCTAGAATTTTTCATCCAATTTTGAGTCCTTCAACATTGTTCTACCCATTTTCTGTACGGTTCTCTTCTTTCTTTAAACAAATCCATTTTACTCAGGTGTTCATTCTATTGAAATTTTTTTTTTTATTCCATTTTCATCACAGTATTGCTAAAATAATTTGGAAGTGAATTATTCACCATTATCTAATCTTAGACACTTTATTTTCAAATTAGTTTCATTTTTGACCAAATCCATGTAGATCTTAAAGAACTCAAATGCTTCAATTTTTTTCTTTAGGAAAATTACGGTTGTCATCCTGGTATAGTCATCTAACATTAACACGAAATATAATTCTCCATCTAAGCCTTTTGTTCTCATAGGCCCACATAGATCAGTATGGATCAATTCCAATGGATGTGATGCAAAGTGTTCTTTTGTTTTAAATTCAACTTTTGTCTGATTGCCATGCTGACAGGCCTCACGTAGTGTGTTGGAAGGTTTTGAGATTTTCAACATTTCTTGTACTGCTTCCTTTTTGCTTATCCTGACATGATTGTCAAAGTTTATGTGACCCATTCATTGTGCCATAACCAACTTTCATATTATTTAGCGAGTAGACATGCTTTATTTGCTTCATCCAGAACATATATGTTGTTTGGAGCTTGACTTGTTGTAGCCATAATTTTACCATACCTGCCTTTCCTGATTTCACATTTTTTGGAGTTGAATAGCATTGTGTGTCCTTGATCACACATTTGTACAACACTAAGTATATTGTGATTCATGTTTTCAACCAATAGGACATTCTTCACTAGAACATCTTTTCTTTCAAGAGTGATGGTACCTGATCCTATAATATTTGAATATCCATCATTTCCAAATGATACTGTTCCATCCTTCTTCTCTTTCAGAGATATAAATTTCTTTCTATCTATAGTCATATGCATTGAGCAACCACTATCAACATACTACAAATATTTATTATTTTGAGCCTTGAGAGTGAGAGCACAATTATCAGTCTTCTTCTTCCATGTTCATTCATTCTGTGGCTTCAAAGATTCTTATGGAGGATTTTCAAGTCTGCAGTCTCTGGCTATGTGTCTAAAGTTTTGATATTTGTAACATTCCATATTATTTCTTAAATTTTCAAATCTATTGATATTTCATTGAGCCCTGGGAGTTTCATATTTGACATATCTCCTGGAATTGTATTGGTTCCTAGGGTACGTGCGACATTCTACAACTTTATTACCAAATTTTATACATGAATAACAATAGCCATAAAAAATATGTTGGTACCTAGATGGAAATCTTCATCAGGGAATTGTCTTCCAAGGATGTTCTTGCGAATATTGTCCAATGAAGTCTATATGTAGGTCAGATCTCATAGGCTCATTGTATTTTGTTGTAGAAGGTCCTGCTTCTTCTTCTTTGTAACCGAGGAATGTTTTTTTACCGTAAGATCGTTGATTTTTGATGATTTATTCCAATGTCCGTGAGTTGTTGGCATAGTTTTGGACAGTTTTTCCCTTCTTCACTTCCTTACGCAGTGAGACTACTTCAACTTCTAATGCTTCCCTTTCTTGGTTTCTTTCTTCAAACTTATTTTGAAGTGACTCTTCAATACATTTGTGTTCTTCAAATTCAATTTTGAGACCTTGAACTTGTTCTTCAAGAGTATTGGAACAGATCTTCTCAACCTTGAGCTCTTTTATAAGCTTGATTGCCTCCTTAGAAAATTCTTCTATGGTCAACCCTTCTTCTTCATTGTTTGATACCTCTTGTTTATTGTGCTTGGCCATAAACAATACTCTCTCATTGGCTTCTTCTTCATTGTCATTGTCTTCATCGAATGATGAGCTTTCTTATTTAGAGAGAAAGTTCCTTTTAAATCCTTTCCTTTTTCCTTGTTTTTTGAATTTCTTAAAACCTTTCTTCCCTTTTGAGTTTCGATCACTTCTATTCGGACATTTTTCTGTGAAATGCCCAACGTTAATACAACCGAAACATATGAATAGATGTTTACCATTGAATTCTCCCTTTCCAATTTTTAGTTTTCTCATAAAGTAAGCATATTCTCGATCTGAAAGACTTTTTCATCATCTTCCTTTTCTTCACACTTGCAGGTGAAAATATTTTCCTTTGAAGGTTTTTTTTACTTATTGGTTTTCTTAGATGCAACGAACACAGTTTCTAGAGGCGAAGTACATTATTCTTCATCAAATCTCATTTCATATGCTATGAGAACTCCATGTAATTCCTCTTTCCTGAGTTTTTCCAGATTTGCACTGTATTCTAAGACCGATACCTTTGGGTTGAATCTCCCTTGTAATGTTCTAAGAATCTTTCGTATAATAGTGTTCTCGTCGACAAGCTCTCCCAATCCTTCCAGAGTGTTGGTTATTTCATCAACGTGTTGGAAGTAGGCAACAATGTTTCCATCTTCATTCATTCTGAGTTGGTCAAAATTTTCTCAGCATATTTGAAGTTTTTCTTCTTTGAAATTTTAGTCACCTGAATATATATTGTTAGTATGAATATTTTGTCGTAAAAGATCACTTTAGCTACGCATAAAAAATAGCCCTAACATTAATTATGGCTACCAATATCTTTAATTATTCAATTAGTTGATCCAAATAATGCTGCACACATCCAGATCTAAGCATAAAAGACATTAAGCAGTAATAAAATATGGCCCCATGCATCCAATAGACAAGACAAGAATGATGTATTTGAAAGAATTTTTTATATTAAAAAGGGGGCACCTAAGAGGAAAACAAGAAAGGTGTTTTCTGGTTCTCCTTAATGGGATGGATTCTTGAAAGTCCTTAGCATTTTAGATCTAAAATTCCTCTCTCTTGTTCATGTAGAAAGCCTGGACAAACATAGAACTCAATGGGAGCTCACAAGGAAAAAATGGAAAATATGACCAAGTGTATAGATCCAGAGTGATCTAATGCAATGAAAGGTGACTAACGAATGGGGAAAACCCTTCTATTTATAAAAAAATATTAGGGTGATCTAGAACTTGGTGCATGAATAAAATATTATTAATAAAATTCTAGAATCACCCTTTAGGAATATTTTATTATATTTGTTGGAGGGAAAAGGATTTTTGACCTGGGTAAATTCCTTTATTTATAAATAATAAATAAATACATGATTTGTTTATCATTTTAAGGAAACGGTGGGAATATGATTAAATAAATAATTATTTATAAATGATTTAGTCAAATTTAACTAGGAATATTATTTAAGTAAGGATTTAAATAACTTATTCCTAGGAAATAATCAAATAAATAAGGATTTATTTAATTGATTTCCTTATTTTGGGTTAAATATGACCAGGAAATATAAAAAAATATAGATTTGTTTATTATTTCATTTTGGGGTTTCCTGTTTAGACCATAAACAACTTAATAAAGGTGTTTTACTAAGTTATTTCACATAGTGAAAGCAATTTTACTTAGGGTAAAATTGGTCTTACATGGTGTACTTGGGTTCATCTAATGATAATAAGTTAGATGACCAAAAAATGGTGTAACAGATTTCCCCCCAATGTACAAGTGTTAGGAGCAAATCATATGACCGAAGTACATTGTAAGAACTCAATCACTAGACATCAAGAGGGAGATCAAAGAGAGAAATGTAAGGTAGTATAATGTGCTAAAGGACTAGACCCTGAGGAGACGAGACTTACAGGTGAAACAAGTCTCTAGTTTATGAAGTGCTACCTGTGCTAAAGGCGGTGGGGGAGGCATACCTATGCCTGCCGAGACAAAGTACAAAAGAATAGTATGCCTAGTAAACAAGGAACTGAACTATAAAGTACATGCTGGCATAAATATGAGCCAGGAAAATAGAATGATGAATCCCACATGCATGTTGTGCCTGGAATAACAACCAGCACTTATACAATAATATTTTAGTACATGAGATACAAATACAACCCAAATGCTCCCTATACACGAGGAAGGGCTCGCAAAATCTGATTGATGCAAATCGAAAAGGCGTTGCAAGCGGCTGAGGCCGACATCATCAAATGTAAGGAGATGCATCAAAGGCTAAAATGAAGAAGTCATCCAGGTATGTGGGGGGCTACCTGCAGGGCCACCTCCTCATGAGGGATGGGACATCTCACACACACCCGGGAATCACCAATAGCTGCTGCTGCATCACTGGACCATCAAGTATACAGATCACGATCATGCTGAAAGGAGATCAAACCAAGGTACACCGCCCTCTAGACCTGGTTTCTGGAATAAATGAGTTGATGTCAACTGAAGGAGGTCCGCCATAGGTGAGGCAATAAGGGATCCTCAACTAAGGCATGAGAGAAAATAGTAGAGTGAATAACAGACAGACACTAATGATGATGATGAAATGGTGGATACTGAGTAGTGAGTGGACGTCTTCCCTTGTTAGAGCATAAAGGGCATGAATGGCTTGGCAGTGACTGACACAATATCATGAGGGATAGGGGACAATGGTACTGAGGGCCATAAAGTGAAACACGAGAGAGGGACCAAGCAATGAAGGATGTAGGACGATAGCGAGATAGACTCCATGACTTGCGATGATGACTCAACTCGGATGCTATAAACAAGGGCGAATCGATGGTGGTACCACACAGTAAAGGTCAAATGGGGGACCATAAAAAACATGAGTACGATAGGGTATCTCATGATGAAAATCAACACAAACAAAGCCAAGTAAGGAGGCAAAGTGGTGCCCCAAGTACAAGTGTTTTAGGTGAGGAAATTCGATTTGGAGGAGAGGTGAATAGAACCTTCATGGACAAAATGGGTCGTGGTGAAGTATGAAAACTTGAAAAACGAACAGATACCCAATTGAGTGCTCGGTGGGAGCTTTCCAACGGTGCAGACGGTGTGTCAAACGGGGCTACAGTTTGGTCGTAGCGGGTGAAAGAAAAAGAAGGGGTTTTTCTTCTAATAAGGCATTTTCCCTCCAAATTCATTCATTTTCTTGTGTAGCTGTGGTGAATGTGGAGAGGAGAGAAGGCCCTAAATCTTGCTGTGATCTTAGCAGACAAACAGACCGTTGGAATCAAGATTTGTTAGTTGTAGGTAAGAGGCCTAATCCTACTCTTTGTTTTTGATGGATTCAAAGTTCAGATTAGGATCTAAAATCTCAATAATAGCCCCTACCTCATCCTTACGGTCAGGTCACACTTTTTGGGGCAAAAAATACGACCTGGGATGCAAGTTTGGGCCTGAAAAGTGCGACCTGGCCCAGGATTTGGCCAAAAAGTGTTACCTATCAGCTGGAGGTGGTTTTAGTGCTGTTGTGGGTTGAGATTCAGTTTTTGTGTAATTGAATGTATTTTTACCTATCTGTAGGCTGAAAAAGATGCTGGTTTTGTGCAGATATGGAAGATATACAGATCAAGTGGAGAGAGAGAGACCTGGGTACATTACGGACGAAAATCCAAGCGGATCAGGGTGTCCGTCATGCATTGGCCAGGTTTGGGGTTTCGAAATTTGTGGAGAACCCTCTGATGAGAGTTGGGGAGCCCTTGTTGGCCTGGATTATCAGTTATTGGGATCCAGATCATGAGGTTTTTACAGTGCGGGGGCACAGGATTGAGCTGACAGTCCAGGATTTGTATTACCTGACTGGGCTCCCACCATTGGGGATGGTGGGAAATACACAGCCAGTGTTACCATGTGGGCATAACATCATGGAGTTCGTAGAGCGACATTTTTGACCAGGTGTCTGAGTCAAAGGGACTTAGATATCGATTTTGGATCTAGAGAGGTTGGAGACCCGGGCAGTGGCGGCAGCAGTGTTGCAGATTTTGGGCAGCCAGGCACTCCACCACATCACTGGAGGGTAGATGATGATTGTAGAAAGTGTGTTGAGTGGGACCTACTATGGGTGGGCCCAGATAATGTTGGTGTCGTTGAAACGACAGTTGTCGCTTTGTAAGCGACAAGTGAACCGTAATTGTGCTTATGGGACGGTATTGTGCTCCTTCCTTTTTGAGAAGATCCCGACCCTACAACCTCATGTACAGCTACCTGATGGGGGTCCCAGAGAACCCAAGATGCATCAGTGGGGACGAATACTGTGTAGAGGAGGGGGAGGGGCGGTCGGACGGGTGTTCTGACTAGATTTCTTTGCCCATTGGGATCATATGCCATTGTACATAGACGACTATCCCTATAGTGGGATGAGTTATTGGGGATATCCAGACTTGCCACTTCTGCCTGGTCAAGTATGGGGGCCTGATGGTAAGTGAAAAGTAACTAATCTGTTATGTGCATGTTAAAGTTTGTGAATAGTATTCATGGTACTGATCCTTATACTTTTTTGAAATGTAGATATAGCTTTGGTGAAACCAGACGGATATATGGGACGACCTGTAGCAGCCGAAAATATAGGTGCTAGTGGATCGAGGACAACACTGAATGAGGATATGGCCACTCTTTTGGAGGACATTCATCGTATATGTGAGGGGCTGCTGACCGGTGTGTCGGAGCGGGGTTGGCAAGATTTAGACAATCAGTACATAGAGCTATGTATTGGACTACCCTCGGAATGGCGAGGTATCATGCGACACATGGCGATGGCTGGTTAGACTGTGCATGATATACAAGCTGCGAGAGCAGAGCCATTGGCTCGGGATCCTCCAGAGAGTGATTATATGTAGGGCAGGTGGTGCCCCCCAGTGTGTATGTAGGGGCAGGTGGTGCCCCCCAGTTTTTTGAGTTTTGTTTTTTGTAACATGAGATGGGCATGTCATACGTTTCAGAGTAGATGGACTCTAAAAACATGTTATATGATATCTATTATGTGTATGCATTGTGTTGATGGTTTGAAATTTTATTGTCGTGTGTGTGATAAATGCTAGTCTAGAACATGATTTGCAATTCTATCTACGTAGTGATTTTTACTTCTAGGGACATGGTTGAAAGTAATGAATCTAAAGTCACGTATCAAAATTTTCACTCGTAAATATTGTCTAAACACGATAGGGTTATGGACACAATAGACGCCATTGAGTTGTAAAACAAGAAGCAAGGAATCTAAATGAACGTGTAGATGGAGGATGCGATGAGATAGGGCATCGGCTAAGAGACCACGTACTACAGCATATTCGGCCTGATTATTGGTGGAATTACCAATGCAGACCCCATTCAAAAGAACGAGGGTATGCAAGGGGGCAAAGATGGCCAGGTGGCTGAAACAAGATTCTAGGAGTAGCGACTTGCCCCATTGGCATAGCCGATATAAGGTGTGGACAAGAGGTCCAGTGGAATAGTGTAACAAGACAAGAAATGGGAGGAAGGAGAAGAATGAGGGTAGCGTGAGTATAGGGTAGACATAAAATGACTACTATGGGAGGGAGTAGTCAGGGTAGGATGGCTAGGACTCATAGATCGACTAGAGGGTGATGAATAAAAACTATGGGAGGGAAAGCAGGAGCTCATGCTATGAAGGACATCATAGATATGGATGGTATCCTCCTGGTGATGAGAGGAAAGGGAGAGGTCGAGGAAACCACATGATGTTGCAAAGCTACCTAAATCATCAGCATGGGAAGAAAGGCACACATACAGATCGTCACGGGGGATGATGGAAGAACAAGTCAAAATATGGTCAAAGCATGTAGAGCCCAAGAATGTTGCTGAAGGGGAAGCAAGAAAAGTATATGGGGTGGATTCGGAGGGAATGTACTCCGAGGGTCGTGCGGATGATGATAGGTATAGGAGTGGGGCAGCAGGTTCCGACATCTCAACATCGGGGGGAGGAATGTTAATGATAGCGGGGGGATCCTTGATTAAGCCTAACGCATACTGAGCAAGGATGGGAGAGGCGGATTGATTTTGTTCGACCTCGTACTCGCGAATGACCTCTAAAGAGGCACGGTAATGTGTGAGGTGAGGAAAATGGTGAGAATAATGGCCATGGACACCACACAGAGCACAGGGTTTGTTGGTGCGAAGAGTCTTTGGGTTCTTGGTTGCGGATGAGGAAGAAACAAAGGTTTTAGGGACCGTATATTCAAGGAATGCGACCTTAACCATGGGTTGGATACGGGGCAACTCAGGACAAGTATGGGTGGCATGACCGACACCATCACACAAGGCACAAGGCTTGGCAGGTGGAGGAGGGGTAGGGTCAGGTGTGGTGGCCTTGTCTTTGGATGCCCCCTTGAGAGCTTTTCATTTCTTTCCCATAGCTGGCATAGCAGGAGAAGGGTCTTGTTGAGGATCGGGTGGTACTGTAGCGACAAAAGCAGCTACGGGAACTGATTGAACTGGTGTCAAGGCAAGGTATGGTTTGGGGTGACCTAGTGGGGTAGCGGCTGGAGGGTCAAGGTACCAGATGGGAATACCCAGGGTCAAATTAGGGAGGGAAAGGGTGGCCATGATGGGGACCGAATAGACTCCAGGAGGGGGAGCGAGGAAGGGTATCTGACCAGTGGGGTAATGGCCAGGAGGGACAGTGCCAAGATGGTTAAGACTTGGGGGAACCAACCCAGGAGGGTAGAGAGGCTCATGGGTACCAGCTGTAGGGGAAGGGCCAGCAGGAAGAGGTCAATTTGGCAGTGGAAAAGGGCTAGGAGTAGGTAGCAGCGGGCGAGTTTGAGGTTGCTGACTAGCCGAGGCGGGCTGTGTGAGGTTTTCCAGAGACGATTGTATCATGCAAACATTCGCCGAGCTGGGATCCGAGACAATAGGAGGAGGAAGACCAGGGAAGGTTCCAAGCAAGGAGGAGTCTTTGTAGACGTTGGGGGAGACACTGGTCAAAGAATCAACGGTTTGCTTATTTGCTACAGAAGAAATGATCGACTCAGGGGAGGTCTGATGTTTTGGTTCATGATATGTCAACTGGTCAATTGTGACTATCTTTCCATTATGAGGGAAAAAAATCTTGCGATGAACCGTGGATGGGACATCAGACACAGCATAAGTGTAGCTACATCCTAAAATAATGTTATAATCAAGAGGGGCGTCGATAACTTCAACGTCAAAGTAAACAGTGTTGCCTGCAAGAGTGATAGGAAAATTACGGAAGATGCCAATGGGCTGGGAGGCATGGCCATCCCATGCACAAAGGGTGATGGTGGAAGGGGCCAGTTCAGGAGATCCAAGTTGTTTCCAAACCAAAGCAGACATGACACAAGTAGAAGCCCCCTCGTCAATAATACACCGAGCTACATTAGTGTTCTGGATTTTGACTGGGATTTGGAAAGCGACGGAAGCAGGAAGGGGAGGATGATCTGACTAACGGGCATCGAAAAAAATCAATTGGTCATCAGGAGGATCTACAGTGCCCATGGAAGATAGTAGAGCCTTCCTTTGAGAAGGACACTACTGGAGGAGTTCAGTGTTGAAATGGCGGCAGGGGACTGCGCCAAATCATCTACTACGCTATACGAATGGGTAGCTCGACCAGAAGCAGCATTTCGGTGTAATAGGCCCTTAGGAACCTTTATAGGGACCTCAAATTTGGGTGGAGGGATTAGTAAGGGACCATTGGGTGTCAACAGAGGCTCTGTAGGACCTGAAGATGAGGACTCGACGATAGATGGAGCAGAAGTCATGGAGTACTGATGAGACCGAGTTTGAAGGTTAAGGTCGATGGTGAGAGGTTGGTCGGAGGCCATCATGAGAATCTGGTAATCAGAGGAACCAGAAGGGGAAGGTTGAGTGGTTACCAGGGCATGAGGTGGTTGAGTGGCCACGAATCCTTGTTGAGGGAAATGATCAGTAAACACAGCAGGTTGAGAAGTATCCAGATGGGGAGGGATAGTAGGGAAGGAATGATGTCCCCGTAATGTGGCCTAAGACTCCCACGTCTACCACATTTGCGGTAATAGGGGACAATCATGAGTGTAATGGCCATAAACATCGCAACACAAACAAGGCTTATTGGTGTGAAGAGGCCTGTCTGGATTGGGCTAAGAGCCCCGTGGCTGGGTAGCAGTGTGAGAATCAATACTTGGAGGAGTGGGTCCACGGTTACTAGAGGCAGAGGGATTTTTATTTCCTTTCCACCTTCTTTGAGAAGAAGGAGGATTAGTCGTGCCCTGTTGTGCAAATACTTGCCCTGGAGGGGGTAGTAGTTGCTGGTGTGAGGGTTGAGAAGGCAAGGGAGTGAGAGGTCCAAATGCTAGAGGAGCTGGGACACCAGGTTGTGGGTAAGGATAAGGGTTAGGATGGAAAACATTGAGGTAAGCAGGAGTGTGGGAAAAAGGAAGAGGCATGCCATATTCTGGATACATGCTACCTAGAGGGGGAAAATTGCTGGAGGTGCTGGCCCCTCCTAGAGGGAAACCATAGCCCATAAGAGGTTGAGCAGAGGTATGTGAAAGAGCTCCAATGATACCGTCGGTAGAGTGAGATTCCCCCAAGGTGTTAGTGCCACCGGGCTTGGGGAGGTCAAGAAGGACGGTATAAACATAACCAGATTGAGCATAGATAAGGTCATATTTCAAGGTTATTTGGAGGGTGGCTTCTTCGGTTTGAGGGAAGTGGGATGTGACATATTTGCCAATGGGAGGTAAGAGAGAGTGAAGGAACTAGTCCATATAAATCTGATCTTCAAAGGGGGGAGCTCGACATAAGCTCCTTCTTCGCCACCATTCCTAGACATGAGCGGAAAGGCAGGTCGAAGAGGATTAACAGAAAGAAGTCAAAAGTTCTGTACCAGTGTTGTATCGGAGAGGGAGCTAGAAATAAGATAAAAAGGCTTGGTCAATGGTCGTAAAGGTGGTATGGGAGGAGGTGGCTTGATCAACATACCATTTAGAAGATTCGTCGGTAAGCATGCGTTGGAATAATCTAAGACAGATGGAATCATTGGTAATGGAATTGGATGAACACCACATGTGGAAAGATCAGATATGGTTGGAGGGATCTTCACTAGCAAGGCCTTCGAACTTGGGAATGTCGGAGGGGAGCTTGGTTGGCATAGCAGGCCAACTAACATCATGGCGGATAGGATCGTTGATTAGCTGATTGAAGATGGGGAGACTGAGCCAGGCCATATAAGGGAGCAAAGGGGCAGTCGAGGTAGGTCCCGTAGTGGTTCCACTGGAAACGGACCCAGCAGTAGAACTGGGTTTGCTGCTAGTGCTAGGTCCTGAACTAGACATGGTGAAGGTAATAGGGGGAGAACCATGAGTAGGGGGAGAACCTGAACAATCAGAGGAAGAGTCAGAGTGCGGACTCAGGGGAGGACGTACTCAATGATGACGGGAAGGAGAAAGTCGACCAACCGGAAACTGAGGGTGAAGGCCAAGAAGTCTTTGGGATAAGCGCCTTGGGGGTGCAATGATTACGGGAAGAAGAAAAACTGACAAGAGCAGGGAGGTGCAAAATCAAGTGAGGTCAATGTTGAAACAAGGGTAGAGAGGTGCAGTGTCAATTGATTTTAAAGTCTTTGCCAGGCAGTGTGAACCAGGCTCTTCTTCACTTAGGGTCAGTGTGTGTCGTGTGTTGATTTTAATTTTTTAAACCCAAACTTTTTGAGAGTAAAATAAAAAGTGTGCTGCGTAACTGAAAATAAATCTGCAAATAACAGTATATAATGCTGAAATAACAAAAAATTAACAGCTAACAATGTATGAATCTAACCCAAGAAGGCGGGTCTCTCAAACTAGTCTAAAAAGAGAGAAAAAATATAGTCAAAACACACTAAAAAGAGGCTGATAGATCGAGGGTCAAGAGGGATAGGGATCTAAAGGATAAACCTGTTGGAAAGAGGTGCAGAGAACAACAAAGAGGCAGAGGCAGGGTTTCTATAGCAGAAGGGGAAATCAGCTAAAGGTAGGAGGGACAAATAGGTGGCCCTAGAGGTAAACCCAAAAAAAACTATATGAGGTGATTTGAAAGGGATAAGAACTGATCTAAAGGGACCTGAACAGGAGGTATCAGATCTAAAAAGAAGAAGGCTGAAACTCTGAAAATTCAGACGTCTGAAATAGCTAAAAATCGCCCACAAAAAGTGGAGGGTACTAAAGCCCTAAGGGGAAATATTCCCACTTAGTTGAGTGAAAAAGATCAGAAACAGGTCCAAACGGGCAGAAACGGGGGCTGGAAAACCCTGACAGAAGCTTCAGACAAACCCAGAAAAATTGCTGGAAAATTGCAGAAGAAAGGGCAGGTCGCAGGTTCTGACCTGTTTTCAGTCCAGGTCGCAGTTTTGGGGTAGAAAAGTGCACCCTCTAATCGAGGTCGCAATTTTTGGGCCGATAAGTGCGAACTGCAGATCTGGGTCTCTCGGCGGCAGATTTCAAAAAAATTGTCCTCTCAGCTGCGGTTGATGTCTGTCACCTGCACAATAGAGCCAGAAACACACGGAAGTTAAAAATTTTAATGTTTGAGGGTTTTAGAGGTGAAAGGCACCATAAAAATAGGAAAAATAGAAAACTGAAGAGAAACCCTAGGGTCTGAAATAGCTCGATATGCAGGAATATATAAAATGATAGCGGTTGCAAAATAAAACCCGTGTGGAATTGCCAATTGTTAGTATGAATCTTTCATCGTAAAAGATCACTTTAGCTACGCATAAAAAATAGCACTAGCATCAATTATGGCTGCCAATATCTTTAATTCTGCAATTAGTTGATCCAAATAATGCTGCACACATTCAGATCTAAGCATAAAAGACATTAAGCAGTAACATAATATGGCTCCATGCATCCAATAGACAGGCACCTGAGAGGAAAACAAGAAAGGTGTTTTCCGGTTCTCCTCAATGGGATGGGTTCTTGAAAGTGCTCAACATTTCATATCTAAAATTCCTCTCTTGTTGGTGTAGAAAACCCGGACAAACATAGAACTCAATGGGAGCTCACACGGAAAAAATGGAAAATGTGACCAAGTGCATAGATCCAGAGTGATCTAATGCAATGAAAGGTGACTAATGAATGGGGAAAACCCTTCTATATATAACAAAATATTAGGGCGATCTAGAACTTGGTGCATGAATAAAATATTATTAATCAAATTCTAGAATCACCCTTTAGGAATATTTTATTATATTTGTTGGAGGGAGAAGGATTTTTGACCTGGGTCAATTCCTTTATTTATAAATAATAAATAAATACATGATTTATTTATTATTTTAAGGATATGGTGGGAATATAATTAAATAAATAATGATTTATTTAATTATTTATAAATGATTTAGTCAAATTTGACTGGGAATATTATTTAAATAAGGATTTAAATAACTTATTCCTAGGAAATAATCAAATAAATAAGGATTTATTTAATTGATTTCCTTTTTTTGGGTTAAATATGACCAGGAAATATAAAAAAATATAGATTTGTTTATTATTTCATTTTGGGGTTTCCTGTTTAGACCATAAACAACTTAATAAAGGTGTTTTACTAAGTTATTTCACATAGTGAAAGCAATTTTACTTAGGGTAAAATTGGTCTTACATGGTGTACTTGGGTTCATCTAATGATAATAGGTTAGATGGCCAAAAAATGGTGTAACATATATTCTCAAGCTTGCCCATAAATTTTTGGTGGTTTTACGACACAATACCGTATGATAAGAAGATTAAATAAGTCCATTGATAATAATATTATTTTCTTTTGCATCATTTACCAAATTCTTCTTACCTTGTTTATACACGGTTCATGTAAACATATTTTAAATAGTGCCCCATACTTCATAACCTTGCACCAAGAGATAGACCTCCATTCTTCCTTTCCAGAGTGCATACTTATTTTCATTGAATAAAGGTACACCATTCTTGGTATGCTCCATGACCTCCTTCCCATTGTTAAACTGTTATTGAAGGAACCAAGCTCTCATAGCAATTATTGGAAATATAGAGAAGGGGGGGGGGATCAGAATTCCTTTCAATTAGTATTATTATTAATATTTCAGAGCATTAGTTAATATTCAATTATTATTACTTTTTGTATAATGATAGCAGTAAACAAAAGGAACACAAATGCACACAATTTTTAAGGTGGAAACCCCCCTCCGGGACAAAAACCACCTGAATGATTTTCTAATAATTATTTAATATTCAACTCCAATTAAAAAGAAATCTCTAGCTTCCTAGAATCTAGAAAATCATTCTTCTCTAGCTCCCACTAGATGGACACTCCAACCCCTGAGATTTTTCAATAGTCAACTGAACGGATGCCCCAACACCGAATGAGCTACAACTCACCCTAGCAACACCCTACCACCCTAAATTTTTCACAGGCTTGAACCTTTTGGTGACTTTAGGCACCATCCTACCACCCTATAGAAGAATAAAATAAGAACGAACTCCCGTACCAAGGAAAATGGTCCACTTTAGAATGATATAGAATGATGTAGAAGAAGAAGACACACTAGAGCATAACCCCAACTATGACACAACCACCTAATGATGATCCTCGACCTCCCGACACTGCCTCTTTAATTATTGGCATATAGAAACTTGTACGAATTTTACAATGATTCTTTTACAGTGACTCAGTACAATAATACCTTTACAATGACTATATGCAGTGCTTCCCACTTGAAGACTTCATGTGGTGAACTTCTTGCTATTGTTCTGCACCTTGATTGTTGCTCCTGTCATGCTGCCCTTTCTCAATCTTCATAACATTAGATCATGCATTGAGTCTTATCTTGATGAATATATAATACGGGAAAAAAATCTTCAGGGAACTAACCATGACATGATAATAGCAAAACTTATCTCATCTTGCAGAGCATATCTCAGTGCTAAACGAAAAAAAATATTAGAATAAAAAGAACCTAACGAAATTAAGAGATGAACATGCACATACAGAATATACTTTCCTAGATCTTACCTCTGCTGCATCATTTTTCTGCACCTTTCTTTGCTTTGGTTCCTTAGAAAGTTTGGTCCTTTGCAGCCCTTGACAACACATGATCTAGCTTTTTCTTTCCTTGTAGGAGCTCGATATTGAATATAATGTATCTATGTTATTTTATATCCTCAATATGTTATTTTCGGTCTTGTAGTAGCCCTCTAAGTCTTCTTTCCAATGTCAGAGGTTTGATCCAATTTGGATTCTTCAAGACAAAGTTATTCTGAATCTCACAATGACCTAATTATTCAATAGTTCAGTAGAGCGAAATTTTAGGGTGTGCCATGTGTAACTGTTTCCTCCATCGGATTTGAAACTGATACATAGAAAGCTATGGTTCGTGCACTATACACCACTTTTTACAAAAATCCAATATGATGCTCAGAGAGAGAGTTATGACTATTTTACCAAGGTCACCTGTTTGAGATGAAGTTCAGGAGCCTACAAAAACCCTAACTTCCATAGATCATATCTCCGAAAACATTGCAAACCATGATCTGAAAGTTTTACAAGATATTCCTTAGGATTTAGGCTTGACAAGATAAGTATTTCATCTTCTGAACCTTCATAGAAAGAAATTTATAGAAAAAATTCCATGATGGCCTGTTTCGAGTAGTGAAATCCCTACATGAGGAGGATATGAGGATCACAATTTATATAAATGCTTAGGTTGAGAGGGTATTCAACAAGTGAACATGGGAGGGATTTTAGGAGTTTAAAAACCATTAATTATTGAATTTTCAATGACCACAACCAATTATTAGTGTCACGCTACAACCCCATGGGGTTTTAGCCCACCAGCTAGGGTTACTAACTTCAAACATGAATATCTATCAAACTGTGAAGAATTACATGGCGTGTCATATATCAATGGAAACATCTCAAAAAGTAAAAAAAATTAAAAATATCCTAGACTCAGAATATAGTAATTTGGTAGGTAAAAATTCCCATGAAAGATCGGGGTAGCCCTTGGCGCAGCTTGGGTTGACATCGATGACAACCATTGATCAACAACTTTAGTTCATTTTAGCAACCCTTTTGTTTGGAATTCATTGTTGAGTTCGAACCCCTTGGCTACCTTGCTAGGGGGCAGTGCTACCAACACTTACATGCTAGGGGGCACTTCTGTACCCCTACATTTAGTGGAACAAGCAAGTCCATCGATTGTTAATGCCATTCCACTTAGTGGTCAACCTTATGGTGTAGGGTCTATGCCAATGATCAATTATGCGAATAGTATTATGCCACAATCTAACTATATCACATTTATATGGGTGACCTTTCCCCAAAACCGATTGGGACAAGGAGGAAAATATTACCATGGGGGAAACCAACCATTTCTCCCCCAGTACAATATCCCCTATGGAAAACAACCTTACATCCCTACACCTCCACTAGCTAGAAAATTTTATCAACAAAGTCCTACTTATCCCATTGGAAACACTTTGATGGGAGGACCCTACAGTCCAAATGGTCAGCCAACACCTCCTTGGCTAGACTAGGGGTAACCACGCAATTTCCATCTTTGGCAGCTTTATACATCACCAATCTATATAAATTGACCAATGATCGTATCAATCATAACTCGCTTTGGCCTTCTGTACCGCATAATATTCCATCTGACATCCCTAAGTTTGAAGGGAAACAAGGGGAGGATCTGGCTACACATTCACCACCTTTCATCTATGGTATATTTCTAATTCCATGGTGGGCGATAGTATCCAGCTCAGAATTTTCCCTCGCACTCTCACATGAAATGTTGCCAAATGGTACATCGTGTTACCACAAGGTGCATTCAATACTTTTTGTGCCTTAGCAGTGGAATTTCATAAAAAATTTCAACTATCTATTCAATATGAAATCGGAACGAAACTCTTAACCTCATTGCGCCAAGACACCGCCACCCAAATCTCTGATCACATTCATGAATGGAGACGTATGCCAAGGTTTCTCAAAGCACCAATCTTGGATCATCTATTATCGAACTAGTTTTCTGAGTCACTCTTGCCACCCCTTGCTAAAGAATAATTCTTGTCTAGTGCGGTCAGAGAACACCAATACATCTGTCATGCACAACATCTATAACTAATCTATTCGCAATCTGGCACACTGTGCGAGTTAATTCTCCATGCCCCTTGCAACCTGAATCCTCCTGCTACTTATTTACACAGATCACATGCCAACAAACTTGTTGGTAGAATTTCCGGTGTAGCTTTAAAACAGCTCAGTGGGAAAGCTTCCCAACCATCTTTGGCTGCCACGGCCCCTACCCAATCGACTGCTCTTCATACCGCTGAGGTAGACCCTATGCAGTTTACACAAAAACCTAGTAGCAAGAACAAGAAGAATCGGAAAAATACCACTCCTTCTGAAGAGCCACCCAAAAATTAGAATAATCCCAATCAAAGAAATGTTGCTAAAAATGAAAAAGGAAAGGAGAAACCTATGAGATTACCTTGCAAAATTTGTTCAAAGGACCACTTGATATATAAATGTCCTCGACTGCAAGAATACACATATTTCATAATGAAAAATGACTCTAGAAGGACACCTTCTATCCTTCACAATTCCTTTCCTAAATCTACAACAACAACAACACATGTTTGCGAACCCGCCATGACACCCACAAATGGGAAATGGTGGTACTTATCCTTTCGGTGAAGGATCATTTTCCATTTATCGCATGAATACTGTTGAACTCCAAACCTAAGCTAAAATATATGGAAATCTAGTTATTGAGGCTCATGAATCTGGTTTAATTTTGAATCCACCGCCGCCTAATGATCTTCATATTGAAAGGCCTGCTACTGACCCTATCATTCGTCACCCCAAAGGGACCCTACGATGCATGAATCATAACACCTCTGCACGTTCTACCCAGAACTACAACGTTGTATAATACTTGGAGCAAGCATCATCAACTATGTCTACACTCGAAGTGTTGCAAATGTGCCAAGCACAAATTAAAGCTATTCTTTCGTGCATTGGTGGAATTGACCCCTGGGATTCTATGCTAGCCATCATTGACATGGAAAAATGAAAATCTCTCCTTTCACACCACATTTCTTTCCAAGTTCAAGTTGTGTCTAAAGGGATACCAATCAATCGCATTGTCATAGATGAATGTGCTTCGACCTGCGTAATGTCAACTCCATGCTGGCTCACTTTGGATTCTCCTACTTTGTCTCTATCGTAGAATTCCCTCAAAGCTTTCAATGGCCACACCTTCCTCCCAAAAGCCTACATTGCTAGTTACCCACTTACACTTAGTGGGAAAACGATAATTGTGGACCTAGAAGTCGTAGATCATCATTTAGAATATAATATTTTGTTGGGTCGTAGTTGGTCTTACGCGATGACTGCCATTGTCTCTTCAGTTTTCTGACTCATCCTTTTTCTATTGGATGGGAAAATAGTTAAGAGGACCAAATATCCTTTTACACCCCTGATTATTCCGCATTACCTAATAGCATTGTGCCCTTAGTAGGAGGAGTTCCTGACTCTTATGTCAGTGTTGGTACTAGTCTTTTGAAGGCATCTTCCCTGATGGGTTATTTTCCTCTCTCACTGCCTGAGGTTCGACACATGATTTTAATGATTTCCATTGTCCCGGATGGCTCTATTGATCCCTAAATCCTATCGGTGCCTAAAGAAATTGATTCCTATAGATATCAGATGCGACTATCACTGGCTGAGTTTTCTTATCAAGCCATCCAATCAACATATAAACCCTCCACTTCCTTGGTTTTGACCAATGGTACCACCCTCTTGCCCACCAAAGGTCCTTCTAAGGATCTCCTCGATGAATTCCTTCCTACAGAAGAAGCTATCTGAGAGATCATGTCTCTAGAAGAACGACCTTGGGGAGAGTTTCATCATCGTGCTTTGATGTCTAATTCAGATGCGACCACTATTCAAATCCTATCTTTTGACCCACCTGAGATTGTTCCATGTGCTTACATGACTGTTCAAACTATTGATGCAGTAGGTAACATGGGAAATATTTCTAAGACCATGCTCATAGATTTATCGGTCAAAATGGGTATTGTGGAAAATATACATATTGGAGTAGATTGGAGTCGGGAGGAAATTTCACGCTTCGCATCTCTTTCTAATGATTTCTACAATGTTTTTGCTTGGTATTAGGATGAAATTCCTGGCATAGATCCTTCTATATTTGATAAAAAAATCAAGATTTATGATAATTCCAAGCCTGTCCGCCAAAGGCTCTGACCTGTACACCCTTGCACATCAACAACTATCAAGACAAAAGTCTAAAAAAACTTACACACTCGTTTCATCTATCCCATTCCTCTGATGGAATGGGTATATAATCTAATTCTCATAGATAATAAAAAAGGCACCATTTGAGTTTGTGTTGACTATTGTGATCTGAATGTTGCTTGTCCAAAAGATAATTATCCTACTCCTTTTATAGATCAGACTATTGATGATTGTGCCAGATGCCAATATTTCTCCTTTTTGGATGGATTTTCAAGATATAACCAGATAGCGATTAAAAAATATGACAAACATAAAATTGCCTTCATTTTTCCTTGGGGAACATTTTCATATCGTAAGCTCCCATTCGATCTAAAGAATGATGGAGCCACTTTTCAAAGGGCCATGCATTTCACAATGTGAGACACATTTTACAAGCGTACTTGTATGACCTTCTGGTTCATTCCAAGAAACGAGCCCATCACCTTGCGCATCTTAGAGAAATATTTTTTGATTGTAGGTTCTACAAGATACATCTAAATCCACATAAGTGCATATTTTTGGTTGATTCTAGATGTCTTCCTGGATTAATTGTCTCCAAGCATGGGATTAGTGATTTTTGAGTTACCTATGCCACAATCCATTCTGCAACTCCAACGTTATCAAGGGAAGGCAAAATTCTTACTTCACTTCATCGTAAACTATGACAAGATGAAAAAAGGCTTCATGTGCTTACTCAAGAAAGGGGTATCGTATTTGTGGGATGATCAAGCTCAAATATTTTTTGATGCCCTGAAATGGGCATTCATTTCCGCCCCAGTTCTTAGTGCCCCCAACTATTCGTACAACTTTATCCTCTACCTGGCAGCCTCACCATCCTCACTGGGAATGGTTTTGGTTCAATCTCATGATGAAGATAGTGAGCATGTGATTTATTATCTATCAAAAGGTCTCATTGGACCTTAATTATGATATTCGCTTGTGGAGAAACTATCTCTCACGGTGGTCCTCTCTATCACCCGCCTCCGACACTATATATTGTTGTGGTAGAATACCATCATTTATTTGGAGAATCCCATGTGACACATATTGTCTTGTCAGATCATTGGAGGACAAAATTCCAAATGGATTGTAATCCTCCAAACAGTTTGATTTGGTTTTCACTACTACCAAAGCTAAGAAGTCTCTAGTCTTCACCTAATTATTGTTGGATCTTCCCAGAATTGACCTAGAGGAAGTAGATCACGATCCATTTCTTGATGAATCTGTCTATCTGGTTAATTATACTAATCCTTGGTATGAGGAAATTATTGTCTACCTGCAAACTCAATAGTTCCGCCTAACTCTCACGTCAGACTACTATCGTCGCATTCGTCACCAAGCGAAACACTATCTCGTGTTGAACGATACTCTATATCATTTTGGTGTCGATACAGTTCTTCGAAATTGTCTCAGTATTAATGAGGCATAATATGTTTTAAATGACTGCCACACTGGGGCGTGCAGTGGTCATCTTTCTGGCATAACTACTTCCCAAAAAACCTTGCATGTGGGATACTACTGGCCCACTTTGTTTAAAGACTTTGTGACAACAGTCCAGAAGTGTTATATGTGTCAATTTTTTATGAAGAAAATGCACGCCCATCCTACCCCTTCGAATCTGGTTATCTCTGTCAGTACTTTCAATAAATGGGGAATAGATTTTGTCACATGCAATCCCACTTATGTCATGGAAAAAACTACATCATAGTTGCAGTCAACTACTTAACGAAATGGGCTCAAGCCCACTTTTCGGGCCGATGGAGAAACCGTCACTCTTTTCCTGTTCAATTAGGTCAACTTTCGTTTTGGTGTACCCTGCTCGATTTTCACATATCATGGTTCGCACTTTTAGAGCAAAATGATGAGGAAGTTAACTTCCATGCTAGATTTTTGACAAGATCAGTATTCTTCCTACTATCCACAAGATAACGATCAAGTCGAAGAAATAAATGGCATCCTCAAGACCATGATTGGTCAATTAGTCATAAATCATAAAACCACATGGCATCACAATCTACAGTGAGTCTGGATCAACCTTATATTGGTACGGGGATTAGATCTTGAACCTTTAAGATTGGGCATCAGTCCTCTGCATGACAAGCTAGTCAGAAAGTATATTTCTACCTTCTCAACCGTGAGTTCATGAACCTCGATGCAAAAACATGGTGCTAATCATCCCACCGCTGGATTATCCACCTCAGAAGGTCTTCCTACCCCTTCATCATCTCTAATCTAGCATATTTCAATAATCCTCATATCTGGAGAATAAGCAAAGTTTCTAGACCAGTGACCATTTCATTTTCCTCTCTTTCGTGCTCTCTCTCACACCAGATACTCATGGTAAAATCTTTGCACCTACACAAATCAAATTTTTGATGGATTAGTTGTGGACCAAATCATTACATGATAGAGTAAACCAAATTTAAATTTTGTTTGGGTTGGCTAACATGGGGCCCAGTGCAGAATAGGGCATGCTAACACATTTTCCCTTAACGTTTAGTGCATGTAACATGGCCCTAGCATTAGGCACTCACGTTTCCCACCGAAAATATTTAGGGCTTGCTCAAAATTCAATTTTTAGCCATTAAAATTAGTAAAAATATTAATGGAAAGAAGGTAAAGGCTTAAGCTCTTACCTGGAACTTGTAGAATCGAAAACTGTTGCTCGGATCGTCCACAATTGACAGCATAAGTTTCACCTCTTTTTTGCTCCAGAGCTCTTTCATAACACACAAACTATTAAATTGAAGGCCTTTTTTTCCTTCTTATAGAAATTATGGAGGTACGAATCACTCATATATTCATTTAAAATTGGTAAAATTCCGTTATTTTTTGCTGCAACTATTGGTTTATTGAAGTCCCCGATGCTCTGATGAATTGTCAGTGTTTACTTGCAGATTTGACCTTACTCGACTCAGAACGAGCCTTCTTTTTAGGGACTTTTATAGCTCGTAAAATTGAAAAAATCCCAAGTTTCCTTTGTCGAGTTCATTAAACTACCATGATGAGGAGCTATGAGCCGTTCTTTTCCCTCTTTTTCTAGCTTGTTAAAAAACCGAAAAGACACCAAGTTTTTATCCATCGGACTCGTTAAAATTTCATAGAGAGGATCAAGTTTTTATTCTTCTGACTCATTAAAAATTCACAAATAATGTTGAGTTTACTTCATCTCCTCGTACTCATAAAAAAATGAGGTAGAAGACCATTGAACATAGGTTTATCACTTTATCTGGATTCAATGGACTAACTTACGAAAAAGGAACTATGCCAGGCATACTATTCTCCCTTTGTCACACCCAGTTATCAAGCATGACATAGGTAATCCCCTCGAGTTGTCTTTTACGATGTTTTCCAGACTCCCTAAATATGAAAAGGTCACCGAGTTTACCCTTCTAGACTTGTTAAACTTAATTAGTTGGGGAAAAATTTCGACAAAGTGGAGACTTATTCTTTTATGCTTTGAAAGTCGATTTGGTAGTAAAACCTTGAACATGGCACTTCCCAGAAAATTCTCTTGCAATTAGCAAAATCCTACCATTCTATGAGATTAGGCTTCGTATGTCGATGTCCCTTCATTGGTGAATCCTGACTCTCTTTGGTGTTCATAAGCCTAAGTTACCTGGTACTCTGTTACTATGCCTTCTATTGTTCAAGAAGATCTGACTATCTACTATTTCCTCTATTAGCCAAGCGATCATATGCTAGAAATCATTTTTCGTCGTCAGTTAGTACCATTTTCTCTCGAATATCTTCAAAATGAATTCATTTTTTCCTATTTCATGTCAACTTAAGTAGGACGCCTCATTGCCTGCCCTTTGACAAATCTCTTCCTATCACCTTCAACATCTTATCTAGGAAGTTGATCTAGAAACATATCAGTGATGTGGAACTTGCAGACCTCAGTGGTTGGTTACATTGTGTTTGATTGGGGGTTTTCATCATTGGCTCCCAACTGAATAATTCTAATATTTTTTGAAATCAAAACCATTTATTCACACTCGCTAGACTGTACTGTGCATCTTGGAGACCATCATCCTTATCAGTGGTCATCCTCGCATCTATTAATAGTTTTCATTATTGACTATTAATCATATGATTTATCACATTTCAGCTACAGCTCCTTTATTCATATGTGTGGAAATATGCAGTTTTGTGAAGTAACGACCAAGACCTTGGGTTAAGGCTTACATCATTCATCTTTGTTTCCTCTTCCAAGCTGCGATATTGTTTTCGGAGATGGCTATCATATTGATCCTCTCATGGCACAAGATTCCACATTGTGCTTATTGGTGGACATACTGGTCATATCTCTTCCTGGAGAAATCATTTTGATACAACTACTGAGCATGGGAATTTCCGACTCGAAAGAGATACTTATATTTTTTAGATAAGTTATTTGTTTTAGGATTTCCTTAGTCCTCCAACTCCTCTCTCTCTACTACACATGTTATAAAGTATTTTAGCCATCATCCTCCCCTCTTACCTCACACTTTAGGGGGAATCTGATATAGGATAAATGACCTCCTCATCAGGTTAGAGGAGAAGGAGACATGGAAGGAAGAAAATGACCTAGACAGAGACCTATTTTTCCAAGGTAACACACCCTAGAGGTAGCCAGATCGAGTTATAACGCATCCCAAAATTTCATAGGGAGCATCAAAAACTAAGTTAATGCACTATTTTCCCTAAGGGGCAACATTACCCGTGTTTCATGAAGAAAGAGGGACAATCCTACAGTAACTGACTGACATTTCCTACTTTTTCTCAAAGAAGTCAGTCCAAGAAGTAGCAACCTGTGGTGAAGGCCTTTGATTGGACATTACTAAACCAACTGAGCATCCAAAGATGGAAAAATCTAGGAAAAACAAGGAAACATCATGATTTTTCCCTATTCGAATTTATGGAGAATATTGGAAAGATTGTTCCTCCCAAATTCTTATAAATTGGAGGCTAGGGCTCATTGTCAAAGGTCAAAAGGTTGATCATGTGCAAAGTGTAACTTTTTTTTTTAGTGTGAGGCTTAATGATTAGCAAGGTTCATCGAGAACTCTTGGCCTAAATATCATTACACTCGGGTATTGAGGAGACAGAGACATGATTCGAAAGACTGAGGGAAGCTTGGTCAAAACAACAGTTGTAATATTCTTTCTCTTATTAACAGAACTGTATCTATTTTGTCCACTTGATGTTTCATTGATGCATCTATTGTTTATTTTCCTATGAAGCATGATATAAGTATCTTTTATCTACATAGTTAAATGAATTTGATTATATATTTTTTAATTTCTTCTAGTAATACAACTGTGAAGATTACACTTGTGCTTTGTTTTTTTGTAGGATCCATACTTGGAGCCGGTGAGGAGGACATCTGCCACACTGCCTAGTGCTCTCCAACAAATCTTCCGTATACAAAGAGGTAATCCTTCAACATCTCACTTTTTCAATTAAGCATTAGTATGACGATATATGTAGTTTCTTCGTGAATAATACATCTAATCTGACTGTCTGCCTTGGGTCCTGGGAAGGCCTGAGAGTGATTTACACCTATTATCACCTAGGCATTTTACCCCTACGCACTAATGAAAATGGCCTTTTAGCTTCCTCATGACTCTTCACCTCATATGACTATTCATATTCTATACATGACTCTTTACATTCCATATGTGGTTATTCACATTCCACATGTGTAACTTGGACTTCATTACATACCATTTATTACAAATTACAAATGAGATGGTAGTTATATGAGACAAAACTAATAATAGGACAAAGTCTTATGAAATTGACAAATCATTTTCTTCTTCATGGAGCTCAATGATGATGTATTTGTGGAATGCTTTGAACTCAATAGAGATGACTTTCACCTGAACCAGGCATTCCCCTCCAAAGCACATCTTCACCTCTATTTTATCCATAAATATATCCTTGGAGTTTGATTGTACATTATTACATATCCATGAGAGTTTCATTTGATCTTTGACTTATCCTATGTCATATTGTAGAATAATGTCTTTGTTGATCTCTAAGCCTTCCTGTTTTGATGCTTTCTTGATATGTTCTATGTACTTCCTAATCTCCTAGAAGATGATTTCCCTGCCTCTGATTTCTTCAAGTGATCCTATTTAAGGCATCCCATGTTTTTTTGCTAGAGACCAAAATCATTATGCAGTTGATTCTATGTGGCAATAGTTTTAATCGAGTGTTCCCCAAGTCGCATATAGTGTTTCCATTATGATGTATGTGCTGTCCTTTATGGAAACCCACTTGTAAAAAGTTAAGTAGGTGTTGACGGGAGGTTCACATATTAGTTTAGAGGTGACATAGTGATGGAACAGAGTGAAAAAATGTTGGGATAGAGGTTTTAAGGTGAGAGACAAAAGAATTATGAAGGAAAATATTTGAATAAATGTATGTGAATTATGTAAGGAAAATTCGTGTACACACGCAAGAAGGAAGAAGAAAATTAACTTACATTTGGCACGCTAATTTTATTAAATACCAAGGGTATTTACATTGGTATTAGCCCACAATATTGAGAGTAGTAATGGATATTTGATGTCGACAAATATTACCACTGACACTAGTGTGGTTTTGGCTCATGGTATTGGCTAAGACTCAAAATATATAAGGAGGTGAAGATCAGTGTATTAGAATGCGCATGATTAAGAGAGATTAATGAATAACTCAATCTAAAGTGTATTTTCTTTGTATGGTCTAAAGTTTATAAGTTGCTCTGAAATAATTATCCACCCATAATTACAATGATGGATCTGGATCATGATAACTGAATTGACTTTCCATTTTATGATATGCTCATGGATTGACTAGATTTATGATCTTACACATGTTTTCTCTATGAATATTATGATCTCTGTCTGATTGAAGTTCTAGAGGGTTGCGTAACAATAGGTGTAATATTCCCAAATGGGGAAGCAACAATATATGAACACAAAACTTGAAATATCAGTGAACAAATCAACTCATAAAATTCTTGAAGAACATATAGCCATCATATTCATGTTATAGCAGAAAATTTATACGAGATCTTGAGGAAATAAGTACTCAATCTAGGCAACACAAGCCTTAAGAGAACATGTACATGAAATATGAAGAACATTGCTACACAAATAATGCCCAAGGCTATGACAATGCAGTTTTATTAAGAATAACTGCTGCTGGAAAGTGTAAATACACAGATATGCCAATATATGGCTCATACAATGTTGGGAGTGAATATCTAGACTCCCAAACTCAATTTCAAGACAATCCAGAAAGGATTTCCTGAAATATGCAAAAAGTGCAAAATCTCAGAATGCAGTTCTAGGACTGAATAGCAACTGCAACTCAAGAACACGATGAAGATGGCTATATATGATGTACATGATAAATAAATCTAATCCAATGGATCCTTCAGGTGAAAGGCTGATCCAATCACCAAAGATCTCACCCTCCAAACAAGAAATGAAATCCCTCACTACAAATGCTCACTGAAATAACACAGTCAAGGAGAGATACTATGCTATAGGTGATGGGAAATATATTAGCCAAGTGCCAAGATGTGAAATTAGCTCCTGAATCTTCCTCATTGATCTCACAAAGGGAAGAATGCTTCCTCCTTTGAAAAACAAGCACCAGAAGTGGTGTTATCAACCCTCCACTCCAACACCCTGCAACACAACCCAGCTCTAAATAGAAACTGCACTATAGCTGAAGGAGGTAGCTTGGCCACAAGCCTGGATGTGAATAAATGAAGTGAAAGATACCTTAAGATGCCTCTCAAGAAAGGAGATGGAATTCCTAAACAGGAACACCTTATGCTAAGCAGCACAACAATCTCAACTAAACAACTAAAGAAAGCACAATAGTCATGCAGACCACAAAATCAATAATCCATATAATGCCTTGCTATGGCTGCCTTTCCCTCCTTATAAACAAGTGTGAGCTTTCTTACCTTGGGCCCCACACATTAGGGTTTCCTCCACCAAAGAATCTTCCTCCCACTATCACTGCGTTGTCTCCATAGATGATCTCTACCCTTCATTCTAGCGTTGTTAACTTGGTCAAACTTGACCTTTTCCACATGTATTTTCCCCTGTTCACACATGAGGGTGAAAAATATAGCTATTATTGTGATACCTTTTCACATCATGAGGTATTTTATTCCTATTTCATATATGTATGGATCTCCTTACCCATTTATTCATCTCCTAGGTGCCAAAAGCAAAAATCAATATTCCAATTAGCTGCATGCTAATTTTGGAATATTACAGTCATCCCCTCCCAAATGTTTCTTGTCCTCAAGCAACTGCAAGGATATAACTGAGAAGTCTCCCCTCCTCCTGTATCATCCACATATGATAAACTCCTCCAAGCAATAAGATTTTTTCTCATCAATAAATCTCCATATTGCCCCTCCCAAGCATGCAAGCTAGCTAAATAGCTATCATCATGAAGAAGTAAAATACTCAAGGAGGTAACAAGATTCTGTCTAGAGGTCCCTTTGAGGTATGGGATCTGAAATTCATCGGGAACCATGATTTCCATGTGGATCCTCCATCCCCAAGCTATCATCCATACAAAATGAGTTACCTCCGAACATGGAAACTCATAGAAAAGCTCCTCCCAATGATTCATGAGAGGCATAACCCAAGTGCTCGAATCAATCCCATGGTCCACCTTATCAAGAAGCAAGTGTTTTACTGTAGTGGCCATATCACCTCCCATGCTCCCCTTGGAACATGTAATGCAAAAAGTGTGGGAAATATCTTCCCCCAAGGACACATCCAACCAATGTGTCTCTCTTCCAATCATGTTCCCAATAAAGATGAGGAAAACATTAGCAAATGGAATCATTATTAGCATCATGATAGCTACCATATGTAATAAGGGAGAAGGACAATGGTCCCTCAAATGGAACCAGCACAGTTTTACTCTCAGCTGCATCAGAAAATGACATGTTGTATAGCTTCCCAACCACTTGCTTAGTGCCCCAATATCCTCACAATTTTGGAGAAAGTGTATGATGTATGGTGCAAAGTGAGCATGTCCTGCATAAGATATCGTATCCCAAATTCCTCTTAGGGAATGGCCATCATCAATGCTACTTATGGCCTTAAGTCGACCACTAAGTATAGAAGAAGGAATGCTCCTTCTTTGAGAAATTTCCTACACATATGTGGTTAAGGAATGCACATATTCATTATATAAATAATTATGCAACCAAATAATATCCTTACCATATGTTTCTCCCATGCAAATGGAATGGCTCATAGATGAATTACCTCTCATTCTCAAAGAGAAAAGAGGTGGTTGTGTTAACTCTTCCCAAGAGTTATGTATCTCCTCCATCTCCACATGATCCATGCATCTCTTAAAATGCTGATATATCTCCTCCTCAAAGCCTTCCCAAGTGTACCCCTCTATGATGGTCTAGTATTCTCTTATAGAACAAGTGTGGCTAGAAAGGAAATCTTCATGAGCTGCTTGTAGTAACTTCTCCTTGAGCTTGGAAGCTCTAGATAAGAAGATCCTACCATGATAGTAGATGACCTCATCTCTGATTTAATATCCCTCCTCATGCAACTGGTCATCCAATATCATACAAGTAGAAAGATCCATGGAATAATCCACCAACAGCTGGGATTTCCAATATGGATCTATCCTCCATAGTGACAACATTGATGATCTATCACAAAGAACATTTTTCATATGGCTGTCCTTCTCTTTGACATCTCCCATGCCAAAGATGCAAGTTGGAAGGCTTATATCCCTCCCATGCTGCTCCTACCACAGTGTAGAACCTGGAACGAGTGTGGGTAATGATGATGTTGGGATAATTACTCTCCTCTCCTTGAGTCTACCCAAAACTCTTAGCGTTGTACCAATATCTCCCAAGGTCCTCACCCCTTTGGGATCAATGAGCGGTGCATCCAAATGTGAAGCATCCATCATCATCTATTGATCAGGTGGTCTCCTCGATGAAATGTCTCCATGCAATGAGTCATCAACATGAAGAGTAGACTGCATATATCGATGGACAGACTTGTCCCTACACTCATTGCTCAATTCAGTCTCCCTCTTCCGTGCATCAACCATTTGAAATAGATATGGGTGTGTGCTCCTCATCATATGATGCTGGTCAACCTCCCTACCTCCTCCTTCTCTCTGCAAGGTTTCACAATCTATTAACAATGGCACATGCTGATCATGGGTTGTGCCTTGATCTCCATATATGAGATCCCGGGGAATTACTTGTAATGATTTAAGAATCCATTTTGTTGGAGCAAGTGCTCCATCTAACTCTGCATGAGGTGCTAGATATTATCTAGATATGATAGCGTTGTTTCCCCCACCCTTCTCTTCCTCTTCAATATGAATCAAATACTTTTCAATAAGAGGATCCTCTTTTGAAGAGAATACTTCCCTGCCCTATTTTTTAGGAGTATGAGATACAGATCTTGCCTCTATCAAGGCATTATGCAAGATGCTAACTTCTTCAACAGTTTTCTGAAGTGGTGTTGGGTTTATAGATTCCTTCAACACATGCAAAGTTTTTTTTTTGTTTCAGTTTGTTTGGCCCCACAAAAGATGTTTTAGAAAGTTTTCCATCAAACCTTTCCACTAATATCCTAGTGAACTTTGCATAAGAAGAATTATTTGCATTTTTTAATGAAAAAGGACTCAAATATCCACCAAGCATAGGCCTTACCTTCAGAATGTAGCGCTACAACTTTGATGGCTTCATCTTCAGAAACTTGGTGCTGCTGCAAATAGGTGTGTAGCTCCTCCACCCAAGCTTTAGATGAGCATGTTGGTGATCCATCAAAAGTAGATATGAAAAATCTACACATGTCATGTTGCTTGATCCTCTCCACCTTGATCTTGAAAAACTCTTGGAAGGTGATATGATCTCTAAAATTCTTAGTTTGAGATTCATATTCGTGCAAATAATCCCTAAGAGTCTCCTTCTTAGGCATTTCTTTTTTTTCCAACTCCCTCATAGCAGATTTGGGAATATGAATGCACTATGCATCATAATGTGTGGCTGCATTCTCACACTTATTACGTAAAAATCTAGAATTTGCTTCAGATTAAAACTCTCTTGGAGATTCTCTACACATCTCCCTCATCTTCTTAAGATCCACAAGCTGAGCCAAGATTATGCTCTGATACCACTGTAATATTCCCAAATGGGGAAGTAGCAATATATGAACAAAAAAATTGAAATAGAAGTGAAAAAATAAACTCATAAAATGTAATAAGAACATATAGCCATCATATTCATGTTATAGCAACAAATTTATACAATATCTTGAGGAAATAAGTACTCAAGCTAGGTAGCACAAGCCTCAAGAGAACATGTACATGAAATATGAAGAACATGCTACACAAATAATGCCCAAGGCTATGACAGTGTATTTTTATTAAGAATAACTATTGCTGGAAAGTGTCAATACACAAATCTTCCAAGATATGGCTCATACAATGTTGGGAGTGAAGATCTAGACTCCCAAAATCAATTTCAAGACAATCCAGAAAGGATTTCTTGAGATATGCAAAAAGTGAAAAACGTCAGAATGCAGTTCTAGGACTGAATAGCAGCTGCAACTTAAGAATTGGATGAATATGGATATATATGACATATATGATAAATAAGTCTCATCCAATGGATCCTTTAGGTGAAAGGCTGATCCAATCACTGAAGATCTCACCCTCCAAACAAGCAATGAAATCCCTCACTGCAAATTCTCACTGAAATAACGTAGTCAAGGAGAGATACTACACTGTAGGTGATGGGAAATCTATTGGTCAAGTTCCAAGATGTGAAATCAGCTCCTGAATATTCCTCACTGATCTCCCAAAGGGAAGAATGCTTCCTCCTCTGAAAAACAAGGTCCGGAAGTGGTGTTATCAACCCTCCACTACAACACCCTGCAACACAACCCAGCTCTAAACAGAAACTATGCTGTAGCTGAAGGAGGTAGCTTGGCCTCAAGCCTGGATGTGGAGAAATGAAGTGAAATCTCCCTCAAGAGGCCTCTCAAGAAAGGAGATGGAATTCCTAAATAGGAATACCTTGTGCTAAGTAGCACATCAATCTCAACTAAACAACTGAAGAAAACACAATAGTCATGCAGACCACAAAATCAATAATCCATATCATATCTTGCTATGGCTGCCTTGCCCTCCTTATAAACAAGTGTGAGCCTTCTTACCTTAGGCCCCACACATTAGGGTTTCCTCCACCAAGGAATATTCCTCTCACTATCACTGCACTGTCTCCATAGATGATCTCCACTCTTCATTCCAGCATTGTTGACCTAGTCAAACTTGACCTTGTCCACATGTATTTGCCCCTGTTCACACATGAGGGTGAAAAATCCAGCTATTATTATGATCCCTTTTCACATCATGAGGGATTTTATTCCTATTTCAGATATGTATGGGTGTCCTTACCCATTTATTCATCTCCTAGGTGCCAAAAGCAAAAATCAATATTCCAATTAGCTGCATGCTAATTTGGAATATTACAATAGGTCAAAATTTGTTGATTTGTATGCAGGTTCGTATTTGTAAATGTATGTATACATGCAAGATTGCTTCATAATTAAAGGCACATACATAAAGTAGGGTTTCTACTAAAAAATATGTGTGATCAATCTGATTAGCACCGTTGGATATATGTTGTCTTTCAATGAAGCCTTCATGTTGATATGGGTTTAGTAGAAATTTTTGAATTTGAATTGATTGAATATTTATTGGTTGAAGAATATTCATGATGAAACTACCTATATGGGGTTTTAGAGATTTTTAATCTGACATAATACTTCAGTATGTATGTGTGAAATATTGTGTCTGATTCACGATTAACAATTTTTTCAGAACTTGTTAGGTTGATATCTATACGCAGGTTATTTTTCTAAAAAGCACGTATACACATAGTTTGACTAATTAAGGGAAGTAGCGTATATATATATATATATATATATGATCAGGGTTGCAGTTGATTCAGTATGTTGATGCAGTATTTTGGGTTCAATTCTCATATTCTGGTTAAAATGATCTCAATATTCTATTTGATTTGAGTTGGTGATTATTTAAGTGACTGTTTGCTTCAATGATTGATTGGTTGAGTGGCTTTTTTTCAATGATTCGTTGAATGTTTTGGTACAATTATCAGTTTCATTTTTGATATTGGGCTTAAATGATGTTAGTGGGTTTTGTATGAAAATTTGATGAAAAGAAACCTACAAGTTATGATGTCTTGAAGTAGATGAATCTAGTGTTTAAATTTATGAAACATGGTCCATACATGGTGTTGAGGGTTGGAGCTGTCAGTGAGGAATTTGAAGCTTCCTGTCAGCAGTAGTTGGTGATTGGATCAGGGGGTTGAAGCTCCCTTCCAATGGGTGATGGTAAACGACATCAGGGCTTCCTTCTAGTAGTGGCTGGAAAATGAGTGAAGATTATAGCCTTTAGTAGGTGGGTGCCTGCGTGATGGTATAAGTTTGCACCAGTATAAGAATGTAAGAATTTTTTCATAATAATAAGATTGAAGAAAGATACGATAGTAGCGAAGATTTTCTCCCGCATTGTGTTTCCACCTTAAATCTTGGTGTTCATCTGTGTTTCTTATGTGTTATGGTTTACATTTATGTTGTTCTTACTGCCCATGTTTATTTCTTATTAAAAGTATGATGAATTAGTGATTCAATAGTTTAAGTTAAACAAATGATGATTTATCTTAATTATAATTTTATTGGGTATACACTAGTTTCCTTAATAATAGTAACATACATATGCTAGTTTGCTTCAGTCAGGTCACGTACGTAATTAAGAATTTAGAAAAGTAAAAGTTTAAGTGAATTTTTAAATACAGATTCACTCCCCTTTCTTAGTATTTTCCCAACAATTGGGATTAGAGCAAGTCCTTCAGAAGAAGCGTGTTCGCTTGAAGGAATATCAATCAAGATGAGAAATCAAGATGGAACAAAATCTATCAGGACACCTCCCTTCAATGGAACTAATCTATTTTTATGGAATACAAGAACAAGATCCTGTCTACAGCCTCTTGGAGAAGACATATGGGAAATTGTTGAAGGAGGTTATCAGTATCCAACTGAAGTTCCCATAGATGCAGCAGAAGATCAAAAATATGAAATCAATGCAAAAGTTTTCAATGCCTTATTGGGGAGCCTGACTAAATAAAAAAATTTCAAAGCTTTTAGCTAAATTCAACAAAGGAAATATGGGATCGGATCATCCAGAGCTATGAAGGCGATGACAAGTTAAAATTTTCTAAATTCCAAACTCTTATAATTCAATAAGAAACTCTCAAAATTCATACTGATGAAAGTATTGCAATTTCTTTTTTACGAATAGATGACGTTGTGAACCGTATGATAAATCTTGGTGAAGATATTAAAGACTGAATTTTAGTAGTGAAAATGTTGAGATCTATAACTCCAAAATTCGAGTCAAAAGTGTCTCCCATTGAATAAAAGAAGGATTTGTAGAACCTTATTGTTGTACAAATTCACGGTATCTTAACAACCTTTGAAATGATAAAATGAGGTCCCTCAGAAATATGAGAAGTTGCATTCAAAGCAACGACAAGAGGAAAAGAAAATGAAGAACACAAGGAATAACTTTATATATTAGAAGAAGATGAGGTAAATTTTGTAAAGAAACTCCAAATAGGCATCGTAAGGTTCAGAGGTAAGCTTCCCTTCAATTTTTTTGTCGTAGAGTTGGCCATTATTCTGCAAAGTTTCCTTATAAATAAAACCATGAAAATGGGAAGGAAATTTCAAAAGAAAATAGGAAGCAGTTCGAAAACAAGAAAATTTATTATACTCATGAAGATAGTGATGGTTGGTCAAATAGTGAAGAGGGAGAGTCTGATCAAGATCTTAAACTACCCATGTCATTTGAAAGAAGTACTAATGAGTCTTATGACAAATTCACTAATGCTTTAGAACAATATTATTTTTTCATTGAATAAATCAATCAACTGAAAGTATGTTTAGAAGAAGATAAAATAACTATATATACTTTACAAAAACAGCTCATATAAAGGGAGAATAATAATGAAAAGTTATAATGTGAAATAGTAATTCTAAGAAAGGAACTTGAGAAGATAAAAAATCTAAATATGAGATTTGCTAAAGGTTCCGAAACCTTAGATGAAATCATCAAGTTACAACGCTCTCCTCTTATGAAGACATGTCTTGGATACAATTGGGAAACATCAAAGACAAGAAAATCCTCTACTATAACAAGAAGCCATCTAAATGTGGAAAAAACAAGTCAACAAATCTCCAACCTTGATACTTCATAGGTAAATCATCCCCACTCCAATCTGCATAATTTTGGTCACAAGGCAACTCAATGTGTTGCATAAAAAACCATCATGACTAGAGAAGCAAGAAAAAAAAGGAATGAGACAGGAATCAAGAAAACCACCTATAATAATTTCTCACCTCTTAAAGACGAAATTGAATGCTCATTTTGAAATAAATTTGGGCATGAGGAATATGAATGCATGAGAAAATTACAACCAACATATCAAAAGGATAAAATAACAAAAAATTCTACAGTATGTAAAATGAAGGACTTAGAATCTGAAAGTTGTGGCATAGCATTGTATGCAGAGGAAAAAGAAAATCAATTGTACATTGACATAATATGCTCAAGACACATGACAGGGATAAATATAAACTCATTTCATACAATGCATTAGAGAAAGAAAATATTCTTACTTTTAGAAATGACTCACGTGATATCATTAAAGGTAAGGGATTTATTTTTCTAAAACAAAAAGTTAAATTGGTAATGTTATGTTTGTTTATGGATTAAAGCATAACTTGTTCAATATTAGTAAATGTTTGCCCAAGGAAATGAGGTTGTTTTCAGCTCAAAAGAATTTGGTTCATGAACTTGACATAGGAAATACCATAATAAAGAGGAAAAGAGCTCTGAGTAATCTATATGTATTGAATGGCGTCCAAGAAAATGTTTCTTAGGAAAAGAAGAGGAAAAATCGTTATGGCACAGAAGTTTGGGACTTCCAATCTTCTCCCAACTACAAAAATCAAGAAAGATCAAATTTGTTCGTGATGCTCCCAACATCACCTTTCCAGAAAGTACCATATCCAAGTCTTATCAATTCAATAAGAAAACCAGGGTTCAATTCAATTCCATAGAAGGATCAACAATTAAGCCTCTTGAGATTATACATATTGATTTGTGTGGGTAAGTAAGGAAAAAGTCAATTGGAGGAGAACAATAATATATATTATCTATTGATGAATTTTCTATAATGTGTTGTATCAGTTTATTAAAATACAAATATGAAGCATTTGATAAATTCAAAGCATTTAAAGAATTAGTTTAAAATGACTTACATCTAAAAATAAAATGTCTCACATAATACAGAGGAGGATAATTCACATCAGATGAATTATTTGATTTCTATGAACAATATGGCATAAAAGGCATTTTTATGTAGCCGTAACTCCTCAGAAAAATGGCATGGTAGAAAGGATGAATAGAACAGTTCAACATATGGCTCATGCTATGCTTGATGAGTTTGGAACACCTAATGCATTCTGGGGTGAAGCAGCACATACTACTGTAAATATTTTCAACAAAGCTCATGTTCGAGTAAACCATGATAAAAATCCTTATGAAATTTGGTATGGTAAGCCTCCTACTATGAAGCACTTTAGAGTCTTTGGAAGTAAATGTTTCATAAAAAATAATTATGTAAAACTTAGTAAGTTTGAAGCTAGGGAAAATGAAGGAATTCTTCTTGGTTACTCATCTAGAAGCAAAGGATGCAAATGTTACAATAAGAGACTTCAAAAAATTGTTGAATTTATTGATGTTGTAATTAATGAATCATGCACAGATCCTAGAAAGGTAACAACAACAAAATAGGATGATGATGAATTCTTTTCCACATGAAATCAAAATAATAAAGAAGAAGAAACTAATGAAGCATCAAAAGAAGGCACAATGATAAAGAAAATCCTCCATTCAGGTATGTTCAAAAGAATCATCCAGAAATTCAAATTCTACGAGAAAAGTAATATGGGGTACAAAAAAGAAGAAATATTGTAGGAACTCCTAGTTATATAGCTTTATTATCCACTATTGAACCAAAAAATATAAATCAAGATATTAAATATGAACGTTGGGTTAAGGCCATGAATGAAGACCTTGCTAAATTTGAAAATAATAATACATTGGAATTATTTTCAAGGCCTCATGATAAAAATTTTATTGGGACAAAATGGATATTAAAAAATAAATGGGATGAAAATAGAGAAGTCATTAGAAAAAAAGATAAACTTGTTTTCAAAGGTTTTGTTGAACAAGAAGGAATAGACTTTGAAGAAAATTTTTCACCTGTAGCCAAATTTGAAGCCATAAGAATGTTTCTTGCATTCTCAAGTTTCCACCATTTCAAATTTTATCAAATGGACATAAAATCCGCATTCCTTAATGGAGATATAGAAGAAGTGTATATTGGATATCCAGAAGGATTCAATCTAGGAAATGATGAAAAATTGTATGCAAACTCATAAAATATTTATATGGGCTAAAAAAATCCCCTTGTGCATGGTATTATTAACTTGACAAGTATCTTCAACAATAACATTTCACAAAAGGATCCGTAGACAACATCTTGTGCACAAAAATAGATGATGATAAACTACTAATTATTGTTGTTTCTATAGATGATACCATCTTTGGGAGGAATGAGGAATCTATGAGTCAAAATTTTTCCTTTGTTATGTAGAAACAATTTGAAATGTCTTTACTTGGATAACTAACAAATTTTCTTGGTTTACAAAGCAAAAGATGGCATCTTTCTGTCACAAACAAAATATCTCTAACAAATTTTGAGGAAATATGTGATGTAAGAATGAAAAACCGTATGTACTCCAATGATGACAGGATGTAGCCTAAGCTCACATGATGCATCTCCCACAGTAAATAGACTAGAATACAGGTATTTTCTTGGAAGTCTACTTTATCTAACATGTACTAGAATAGATATCATGCGTGCAGTTGGCACTATTGGACATTTCCTAGAAAATCCAAAGGAAACACATCTTTAGGCAGTTAAGAGAATATTCAAATATCTACAAGGAACTAAAGAATCTGGCTTATGGAATCCTAAAAATTCATATCTTACCCTTCATGCATACACATGTGCAGACTAGGATGGAAATGTTGATGACCAAAAAAGCACTAGTGGTGATGCATTTTACCTAGGGCCCCGATTGATATCTTGGTTCAGCAAGAAACAAAGTTATATTGCCTTATCTACTACATAAGTAGAATATGTGGATGTTGCATCTTGTTGCAAAAAGTTCTTTGAATAATCCAAACATAGCATGATATTCAAATCAAATGTTCTCCACCTATTTCCATCCTATTTGATAATACTAGTGCTATTGAAATTTCGGATAATCTTGTTATGCACTCCAAAAACAAAGACATTCCAATTAAGTACCATTTTCTAAAAGAACAAGTGCTTGAAAAAAAGGTTAAACTGGAGTATGTTCCCTCGAAAGAACAAGTTGCTGATATATTTACAATACATCTTCCATGAGAAGCATTAGAATATCTCAGACAAAAACTGGGAGTAGTCTCTGCTTCATATTTTTGTTGATCAGTCTACTCATACCTTAAAGAACAGGTGATATCTCAGAAGTTTACTTTATGTACATGAGTTTATATTTATATAGTCATGTATACACACACACACACACACACACACACACACACACACACACACACACACACAACCATGGGTCTAACTCAATAATAGATTCTGATATGCTTCGGTCAGCTATTTCCTTTTCATATGTTGATTACAGTCTGTTGTTGTTACTTACTAGTTTTGAGAACTCTAGGAGCTGGTTCTATATGAAATTTTATGTTTTTTCTGATTGATCAAGATGTTTTCATGCATGAATTGATGATTTCAGATTTGACAATGAACATTGAGCACAATTTTAGGGGGAGCATTAGTCTTGATACTAATGATATATTATTGGAATTATGTTTAATATGTTACTAAAGATGCTCATGTGTTTAGTTGATGATGCATAAGTGAAGACCCTTATATTTTTACATGACGATGATTTTGTTGCCATGGATAATACTTCATTGCCTTATGATGATCTCTACCATTAAGGTCCTTTGGTCTTGGTTATAAATTTTATATCTTCTGTTTGATGCAAAGGTCATGTGGAGATCCATGATGTAATTATTGTTCTATATAGTAATTTATTATGTAAAATATGTAATTACACTTTGGGTTATTGAGTTCAATATGTAATCCCATGATCAGAACCTGATGGTATGTAACCCCACTTGGTTTGGTGGTTGATGTAAAGTTATTTTTCAGCTAAGTCATAGAGTCATGTACTTCATTATAAATATTTCAAAAGGTTCAACATGTGCTCAAAGGGGACATTGATTTGTCCTTTTCCCTTGATGTCAAACTGAGAGACAATATTAATGTTTGAATTTGGTGATTGATATGGTTTTCAGGTATCTACAGGTTATGGTGATCAAACACCAACTTGGTTGCCATCAAGTCCAAAGGGGGAGATTGTTGGAATTATGATGTATGTATTGTCCTTGATGGAAACTTGCTTGTAACATGGTAAGAAGGTGTTTACATGATGCTAAAATATTATTTCAGAGGTGACACAGTGATGGAACAAAATGAAAGAATGTTGGGACAAAGGTTTACAAGTCAGAGACAAAGGAATTATGAAGGAAAATATTTAAAGAAATGTATGCCGGTTATATAAGGCAAAGTCGCGTTTACAAGTGGGAATGAAGACGAAAATTCATGTACATTTGGAAAACTATTTTTATTAAATCCCAAGGGTATTTACCATTGTATTATCCCATAATATTGAGCACAGTAATGGCCATTTGATCCCGCCAAAGATTACCACTAGCACTAGTGTGGTTTTGTCTCATGGTATTGGATAATGCTCAAACAATATAAGGACATGGAGATCAGTGTCTTAAAATATGCTTGAGTAAGAATGATTAATGAACACTTCAATCTAAAGTATATTTGCATTGTATGAGCTAAAGTTGATAAGTTGATGTGAAATAATTATTCACCCATAAATAAATGATAGATTAGGATCATGATAATTGAAATTAATTTCCACTGTATGATTTCTCATGGATTGACTAGATCAATCATTTGACACATGTTTTTCTATTTTAATATTATGATCTAGGTCTGTCTAAAGTTTCTGAAGGGTTGCGCAATTATAGGTCAAAAAATGCATATATGTATGTAGGTTGGTCTCTGTTTGCTTGAGGGGTCCTGAACTAGGTTTAGAGTGTTCTGTGTAACCAACAAAACCTTCAAACTATTAGCCCTTTTAGTAGTGATATGCATGTTCAGACAAAAGTTTCACCCGAAGCACTATGGGGGGTGCTAGAACCAAGTTTCTGCACCCTGAGGGAGTGTATGATGTCGGATTTAACCTTAATTATAATATCTAATTCTTATTGGCCTGCATGAGACTTCATAGAAACCAAATCTAGACGCAGATAAAAATCATTAACATATATGTGTAAGAAGATTGTTATACTCCAGTCAGATCTAGCTTATCAGAGTAGAAACCATACTTGCACAATCACATATATATCTTTTCAGTAAAACTGTTAACAAAAATCCAATCCTTGCACAAACATAAGGGTATGAATTCTAAAATCGTGTCTTGTTACATTATTACTTGAAGGTACGACTTCTGTAATATCAATTTCAATTCATTACTTTTGAGAACATTCCTAGAGAATCTAATGCATTAGCTGATTTGTTAGCAAATTATGTGTTATATTTGCATTTGTCGCATTTATTATAGAAAGTTTCATGCATGAGTGTATATTTTTCATCCTAAAAAATACATAAAAAAAAAATACAAGATCAAAATCACGAAAATATTTATATTTATATATATGTCATGTCCAATTTACATCAAAAAATTCTTCAAAAATTGGGTGTTTTATACAAAAATTAGCTATGCTAAGCCTCGCTCTTACATATATACATATATCAACTAATCCTGCTAAATCTACTGCTCATGGTAGCAGATAACTACTCTGGCTAACCTCCTCAGAGGCACCAAGAATCTCTCCAACACACCCACTATGTGTCACTACCGATGAATCAATATCTCCCTCCTGGAAAGAAGTGGCACGCCCATGCTCAATCCTTCTAGTTTCCTAGAAACCTCGTGCAAACTACGTGTATCATCACCCTCTTTGGAAACTTTTGTGCCCTATGTTGCTTCTCTAGCCCCAGGTAGCTTCATTCCTCACCGTGCAGAGTGATGGGCTCCAGCAGGACAAACGGCTGCCACATCTTTGTCAATAAATATGCTTCATGTAAAAATATTTTTCTCCCATTAAACAAAAAAATTGCATAAACATTCAAAAGAAAAAAAATACTTAAGAAATTGATTTTTTCTTCTTACCTATTGGCCCCAATTGAGTGCCTGGTGGAAATATCATCTCCAGATCCATTGTGAATTTCATCCCTACATAGGGATGATCTTCGATCATTAGGATCTAGTCGTTCAAACACTCAGAGAATGAATCATCAAAGAAATGGTGGATTGGACCCTCTGTAGTTCCTGACATCAAGGCAGACTAACAACCTTGTCTAGGCTCTCATGGTCCCGCAACATCCATGATCACCTTGGAACTCATAATGGGCACTCTCTCTAGTATGAAATAAATAATCAGTGTTCCAAAATCAAACTCCCTTTGGGACCAGGTCTTATAGGTTGTCAATTCTTCTTGAACCCGGTGGGCAAAGCCTTCGCACCAATCAAATATCTGCAACTATAGGAAATCCAATGCTAGTAATACCTGGGCCTTTGTCACCACGTGTTGACTCTTGGCCCCCACCAATCGAACGATAATCCACATAAGAGAGCTCATTCGTCTTGAGGCTAGCTATGCTATAAGAATCTGGTTACTAACAAGCACAATATTTTTTGTATAGTGAGTTTGGATCAACCTTATTGTGGTACAGGGATCAAATCTCGAACTTGTCAGATTGGGCCTTAGCCCTATGCATGACAAGCCAGTCAGAAAGTAGATGTCTTCCTTCTCAATCATGAGTTCATGAACCTCGATGCGGAAAACATGCTGCTATTCATCCCATTGCTAGTTTATCCAGCTCAGAAGGTCTTCCCACCCCTTCATCATCTCTAATCTGAAATATTTCCATAATCCATATCTCTGGAGAACAAGAAAAGTTTTCAGATTAGTGACCATTTCATGTTCCTCGCTTTCGTGCTCTCTCTCACACCAGATACTCATGGTAAAAGCTTTGCACTTCCACAAATCAAGTTTTCGATGGATCAGATGTCGGCCAAATCATTACATGATAGAGTAAACCAAGTTTAAATTTTGTTTGGGCGAGCTAATGTGGGGCCCAGTGCAGAACAAGGCGTGCTAACAGAATTTCCCTTAACGTTTAGTGCGTGTAACACAACCCTAACATTAGGCACCTGCGTTGCCCACCGAAAATATTTTGGGCTTTCTCAAAAATCAATTTTTAAACACTAAAAATAGTAAAAACACCAATGGAAAGCAGGATAAAGGCTCAAGCTCTTATCTAGAATTTGCATAATCGAAAACCATTGCTCCGATAGTCCATAATTGACAACATAAGTTTCACCTCTTTTTCCCTCTAGAGCTCTTTCACAGCACACAAACAGTGAAAATGAAGGCCTTTTTTCCTTCTTATAGAAATTCTAGATGTATGAATCACTCAGATAATCATTTAAAATTGGTAAAATTCCGTTATTTTTTCTGCAACTGTTGGTTTATCGAATTCACCGATGCTCTGATGAATTATCAGTGTTTACATGCAGATTTGACCATACTCGACCTAGAATGAGCCTTCTTTTTAGGGACCTTTTCTATCTCATAAAACTGAAAAAATCCCACATTTCATTTGTCGGGCTCGTTAAACTACCATGATGAGGAGCTATGAGCCATTCTTTTCCCTCTTTTTCTAGATTGTTAAACAACCAAAAAAGACACTGAGTTTTTATCCGTCAGAATTTTTATAATTTCATAGAGAGGGTCGAGTTTTTCTTCGTCTAACTCGTTAAACATTCATGAAGAATATTGAGTTTACTTCGTCTCCTCGTACTCATAAAAAAATGAGGTAGATGACCATTGAACATATGTTTATCACTTTATCCAGATTCAATGGACTAACTTACATAAAAGGAATTGTGCCAGGCATACTATTCTCCCTTTATCACACCTAGTTATCAAGCATGACATAGGTACTCCCCTAGATTTTTCTTTTACGATGTTTGCCAGAATCCATAAATATGAAAAGATCACTGAGTTTACCCTTCTAGACTTGTTAAACTTAATCATATGGGGAAAAATTTCGACAAAGTGGAGACTTATTTTGTTATCCTTTGAAAGTCGATTTGTCAATAAAAATTTGAACATGGCACTTCCCAGAAAATTCTATCGCAATTAGCCGAACGCTACAATTATATGAGTTTAGGCTTCGTATGTCGATGTCTCGGCATTGGTGAATCCTGACTCTCTTTGGCGTTCATAAGCCTAAGTTACGTGCTACCCTATCACTATGCCTTCTATTGTTCAAGAAGATCCCACTATCTACTGCTTCTTGTTTCATCCAAGAAAAAACAGTTGCTCGGATCATCCATAATTAATAGTATAAGTTCCACCTCTTTTTCGCTCTAGAGCTCTTTCACAACACACAAACAGTGAAAATGAAGGCCTTTTTTCCTTCTTATAGAAATTCTGGAGGTATGAATCACTTAGATAGTCATTTAAAATTGGTAAAATTCAGTTATTTTTTGCTGCAACTGATGGTTTATTGAAGTCACCGATGCTTTGATGAATTGTCAGTGTTTACATGCAGATTTGACCATACTCGACCCGAAATGAGCCTTCTTTTTAGGGACCTTTTCAAGCTCGTAAAACTAAAAAAATCCCAAGTTTCCTTTGTTGGGCTCGTTAAACTACCACGACGAAGAGCTATGAGCCATTATTTTCCCTCTTTTTTTATCTTGTTAAAAAACCAAAAAAGACACGAAGTTTTTATCTGTCGAACTCATTAAAATTTCATAGAGAGGATCGAATGTTTCTTCGTCTGACTCGTTAAAAAGTCACGAAGAATATTGAGAGTACTTCATCTCGTTGTACTCATAACAAAATGAGGTAGATGATCACTAAACACAGGTTTATCACTTTATTCAGATTCAATGGACTAACTTCTAGAAAAGGAATTGTGCCAGGCATACTATTCTCCCTTTGTCGCACCTAATTATCAAGCATGACATAGGTAATCCCCTGGATTTTTCTTTTACGATGTTTTCCAGACTCCCTAAATATGAAAATATCACTGATTTTACCGTTATAGACTTGTTAAAATTAATTAGATGGGGAAAATTGTGGACAAAGTGGAGACTTATTCTATTATTCTTTGAAAGTCGATTTGGCACCAAAAACTTGAACATGGCACTTCCCAGAAAATTCTCTCTCAATTTGCTGAACCCTACCATTATATGAGTTTGGGCTTCGTATGTCGATGTCCCTGCATTGGTGAATCCAGACTCTCTTTGGTGTTCATAAGCCTAAGTTACTTAGTACCCTGTTACTGTGCCTTCTATTGTTCAAGAAGATCTCGCTATCTGCTTCCTGTATCAACCAAGCGATCATATTCCAGAAATAATTTTTTGTCGTCAATTAGTACCATTTTCTCTTGCATATCTTCACAACAAAATCATCTTTTCTTGTTTCGTGTAAACTTAAGTAGGATGCCTCATTTCCTGCCTTTTGACAGATCTCTTCCTATCGAATTCAACATCTTATCTAGGAAGTTGATCCAGAAACATATCAATACCATGGAACTTGTAGACCTTAGTGGCAGGTTATCTTGTGTTTGATTGGGGGTTTTCATCATTGGCTCCCAGTCAAATAATTCTATGAGTGTTTGACATCAAAACCACTTATGCACACTCGCTAGATTGTATTGTGCATCTTGGAGACCATCATCCTTATCGGTGGTTGTCCTCGCGTCTATTAACAGTTTTCATCATTGAATTTTAATTGAATGATTTCTCGCATGTCGACTACAACTCCTTTATTCACATGTGCGAAATATGCAGTTCAGTGATGCAATGACCATGACCTTGGGTTAAGTCTTACATAATTCATATTTGTTTCCTCTCCCAAGCTACGATATTGTTTTCGAAGATGGCTTATCATATTGATCCAATCATGACAAAAGATTCCACATTTTTCTTATCAGTGGACATATTGGTCATATCTCTTCCTGGAGAAATTATTTTGATACAGCTATTGAGCATGGTAATTCCCAACTCTGGAGAGATACTTATATTTCTGACATATGTTATTTGTTTTAGGTTTTCCTCAGTCCTCCAACTCCTCTCTCTCTACTACACATGTTATAAATTATTTTAGACATCATCTTCACCTTTGACCTCACACTTTAGAGGGCATCTGATGTAGGAAAAATGACCTCCTCATCAGGTCAAAGGAGAAGGATACATGGAAGGAATAAAATGACCTAGACGGAGACTTATTTGGCCAAGGTAACACACCCTAGAGATAGCCAGGTCGAGTTATAATACATCCAAACCTTTCAGAGGGAGCATTAGCACCTAGGTTAATGAACTATCTTGACTAAGGGGTAGCATTACCTGTATTTCATGAAGGAAGAGGGACAAATTTTGTAGTAACTGATTGAAATTTCCTACTTTTTCTCAAAGGAGTTAGTCCAAAAATCAGCAACCTATGGTGAAAGCATATGATTGGACATTAGTAAATCCATATGAGCATCCAAAGAGTGAAAAATATAGGAAAAGCAAGGAAACATCATGATTTTTCCCTATTCGAACTGATGGAGAATATTGGCAAGATTAGTCCTCCCAAATTCTTATAAATTGGAGGCTAGGGCTCATTGCCAAAGGTTAGAAGGTTGATTGTGTGTAGAGAGTAACTTTTTTGTTGAGTGTGAGGCTTAATGATTGGCAAGGTTCATTGAGAACTCTTGGCCTAAATATCATTACACTCGGGTATTGAGGAGAGAGAGAGAGGAGTTGGAATACTGAGGGAAACTTGGTCAAGACAACAGTTGTAATCTTCCTTCTCTTATTATTAGAACTGTATCTATTTTTTCCACTTGATGTTTCATTGATACATCTATTTCTTACTTGCCTATGAAGCATGATATAAGTATCTTAGATGTACATAGTTAAATGTTTGATTATATATTGTTTAGTTGCTTCTAGTGATACAACTATGAAGATTACACTTGTGCTTTGTTTGTTTGTAGGATCCACACTTAGAGCCGGTGAGGAGGAATTCCGCCACACTGCCTAGTGCTCTCTAATAGATCTTCCATATACAAAGAGGTAATCCTTCAATATCTCACTTTTTCAATTAAGAATTAGTATGACCATATATGTAGTTTCTTCGTGAATAATGCAGCTAATCTAACTGTCTACCTTGGGTCCTGAGAAGGCTCGAGAGGGATTTACTGCTACTACTAGCTGGGCATTTTACCCCTACACACTAATGAAAATGACCTTTGAGCTTCCTCATGACTCTTAACCTCATATGGCTATTCATATTCTATACATGACTCTTTACATTCCATATGTGGTTATTCACATTCCACATGTGTAACTTGGATTTCATTACATACCATTTATTACAAATTACACATGAGATGGTAGTTATATGAGACAAAGCTAATAATAGGACAAAGTATTGTGAAATTGATAAATCATTTGCTTCCTCATGGAGCTCATTGCTGATGTATTTTTCTAATGCTCTAAACTCAATAGAGATGACTTTGACCTGAACCATACATTCCCCTCCAAAACACATCTTCACCTCTATTTCCTTCGTAAATATATACTTGGAGCTTGATTGTACATTATTACATAGCCATGAGTGTTTCATTCAATCTTTGACTAGTGCTATGGGATATTGTAGATTAATGTTTTTGTTGATCTCCAAGCCTTCTTGTTTTGATGCTTGCTTGATATGTTCTATGTACTTCCTAGTCTCCTAGAAGATGATTTCCTTGCCTCTAATTTCGCCAAGTGGTCCTATTTAAGGCATCCCATGCTTTTTTTCTAGAGACCCAAAACCATTATGCAGTTCATTCTATGTGGCAATAGTTTTAATCGAGTGCTCTCGAAGTTGCATATAGTGTTGCCATTATGATTTATGTGTTGTTCTTGATGGAAACACACTTGTAAGAAGGTAAGTAGGTGTTGTTAGGAGGTTCACATATTACTTTGGAGGTGACATAGTGATGGTACAAAGTGACAGGATTTCAAGACAAAGGTTTTAAAGTGAGAGACAGAATAATTATGAAGGAATATATTTGAAGAAATGTACACGAGTTATGTAAGGAAAAGTCGCGTACACACATGGGAAGGAAGAAGAAAATTAACTTACATTTGGCACACTATTTTTATTAAATACCAAGGGTCTTTACCATGGTATTAGCCCACAATATTGAACGTAGTAATGGATATTTGATTCCGTCAAAGATTATCACTGGCACTAGTGTGGTTTTGGCTCATGGTATTGGCTAAGACTCAAACTATATAAGAAGGTGAAGATCAGTGTGTTATAATGTGCACGAGCAAGAGCGATTAATGAGTAACTCAATCTGAAGTATATGTGCATTGTATGGGCTAAAGTTCTTAAGTTGCTCTGAAATAATTATCCACCCATAAATACAATGATGGATCAAGATCATGATAACTGAAATGACTTTCCATTGTATGATATGCTCATGGATTGAATATATTTATGATTTGACGCATGTTTTCTCTATGAATATTATGATCTGTGTCTGTCTGAAGTTCTGAAGGGTTGCATAATTATAGGTCAAAATTTGCAAATATGTACGTAGGTTGGTATTTGTGAATGTGCATATACATGCAGTATTTATTCATAATTAAAGATGCATACATAAATTAGGGTTTCTACTAAAAAATATGTGTGACCAATCTGATCAGTGCCATTGTATATATGTTGTATGTCAATGAAGCCTTCATGTTGATATGGGTTTAGTAGAAATTTCTGAATTTGAATTGATTGAATATTAATTGGTTGAAGAATATTCATGATGCAATTACCTATATGGGGTTTTAGAGATTTGTAATCTGAAAGAATACTTCAGTATGTGTGTGTGAAATTTAGTGTTTGATTCACAATTAACAATTTCTCTAGAACTTGGTAGGTTGAGATCTGTATGCAGGTTGTTTTTCTGAAAATCACGTATACATGTGTTTTGACTAATTAAGAGAAGTAGTTTATATATATATTTTTATGAATGATCATGGCTGCAGTTGATTCAGTATGTTGATGCAGTATTTTGGGTTCAGCTCTCATATTTTGGTTACATTGATCTCATTATTCTATTTGATTTGAGTTGGTGATTGGTTAAGTGATTGTTTTCTTCAGTGATTGATTGGTTGAGTGGTTTTTTTCTGTGATTCATTGAATTTTTTGGTACAATGATCAGTTTCAGTTTTGATATTGGGCTTATATGATGTTAGTCAGTTCAGTATGAAAATTTGATGAAAAATAGCCTACAAGTTATGATGTCTTGAAGTAGGTGGATTTAGTGTGAAAATTTATGAAACATGGTCCATAGATTGTGTTGAGGTTGGAGCCTTCAGTGAGGAATTCGAAGCTTCCTGTCAGCAGTAGCTGGTGATTGGATTAGGGGGTTGAAGCTCCCTTCCAATGGGTGATGGTAAATGACATCAGGGCATTTGAACTTCCTTCTAGTAGGTGCTAGAAAATGAGTGAAGGTTATAGCCTTTAGCAGGTGGGTGCCTACGTGATGGTACAATTCTACGCCAGTACAAGAATGTAATAAGTTTTTCATAATAATAAGATTGAAGAAAGATACGATAGTAGCAGCGATTTTCTCCCACATAGTATTTCCACCATAAATCCTGGTGTTCATGTGTGTTGCTTATGTGTTATGGTTTACGTTGTTCTTACTTCTAATTTTTAGCTCTAATTAAAAGAATGATGAATCAGTGATGCACTAATTTAAGTTAAACAAATGATGATTTTTATAAATTATAAGTTTATTGGGTATACACTAGTTTCCTTAATAATAGTAATATACATATGCTAGTTTTCTTCAGTCAAGTCGCATACATAATTGAGAATTCAGAAAAATAAAAGTTTAAGTGAATTTTTAAATATGGGTTCACTCCCCCTTCTTATTATTTTTCCCAAAAATTGGGATTAGAGCAGGTCCTTCAAAAGAAGCTTGATTGCTTGAATGAATATCAATCAAGATGAGAAATCAAGACGGAACAACATCTATCAGGACACCTTTCTTCAATGGAATTAATCTATTTTTCCGGAAGACAAGAACAAGATGCTATCTATAGTCTCTTGGAGAAGACATATGGGAAATTATTGAAGGAGGTTACCAGTATCCAACCGAAGTTCCCATAGATGCAACAGAAGATAAGAAATATGAAATCAATGCAAAATTTTTCAATGGCTTATTAAGGAGCCTGACAAAATCAAAAAATTTCAAAGTTATTTAGCTAAATTCAACAAAGGAAATATGGGATCAGATCATCCAGAGCTATGAAGGTGATGACAAGTTAAAAATTTCTAAATTCCAAACTCTTAGAATTCAATAAGAAACTCTCAAAATGAAGACTCATGAAATTATTTCAAGTTCCTTTTTACAAATAGATGACATTGTGAAATGTATGAGAAATCTAGGTGAAGATATTAAAGATGGAATTTTAGTAGTGAAAATATTGAGATCTATAACTCCAAAATTCGAGTCAAAAGTGTCTCCCATTGAATAAAAGAAGGATTTGTAGAAGCTTATTGTTGTACAAATTCACGGTATCCTAACAACCTTTGAAATGATAAAAGGAGGTCCCTCAGAAATCAGAGTAGCTACATTCAGAGCAACGACAAGAGGAAAATAAAAGGAAGAACACAAGGAATCAATTTATATATCATAAGAAGATGAGGTAAATTTTGTAAAGAAACTCCAACTAGGCATCGTAAGGTTTAGAGGTATGCTTCCCTTTAATTTTTTTTTTTTTTGTGGTAGAGTTGGCCATTATTCTGCTAAGTTTCCTTATAAAGAAAACCCTAAAAAGGGGAAGGAAATTTCAAAAGAAAATAGGAAACTATTTGGAAACAAGAATTTTTTTTATACTCATGAAGATAGTGATGGTTGGTAAAATAGTGAAGAGGGAGAATAAATCAATAAACTCAAAGTATGTTTAGAAGAAGATAAAACAACTATATATACTTTATAGAAACAACTCATAGAAAAGGAGAAGAATAATGAAAATTTATAATGTGAAATAGTAATTCTAAGAAAGGAACTTGAGAAGACAAAAAATCTAAATATGAGAACTGCTAAAGGTTTTGAAACCTTAGATGAAATCATCAAGTTATAATGCTCTCCTCTTATGAAGACATGTTTTGGATACAATGGGGAAACATCAAAGAGATGAAAATCCTCTACTATAACAAGAAACTATCTAAATGTGGCAAAAACCAGTCAACAAAGCTCCAACCTTGATACTTCACAGATAAATCATCCCCACTCCAATCCGCATAATTTTGGTCACAAGGCAGCTCAATTTGTTGCATAAAAAACCATCATGACTAGAGAAGCAAGAAAAAAAAGGAATGAGACAGGAATCAAGAAAACCACCTATAATAATTTCTCATCTCTTAAAGACGAAATTGAATGTTCATTTTGAAATAAATTTGGACATGAGGAATACGAATGCATGAGAAAATTACAACCAATATATGAAAAAGATAAAATAACAACAAATTCTACGGTTTGTGAAAGGAAGGACTTAGAATCTAAAAGTTGTGGCATAGCATTGTATGTGAAGGAAAAAGAAAATTGGTTTTACATTGGCATAAGATGCTAAAAACACATAACATGTGATAAATATAAACTCATTTCATACAATGCATTAGAGAAAAGAAAATAATCTTACTTTTATAAATGACTCACATGATGTCATTAAAGGTAAAGGATCTATTTTTCAAAAATTTAAATTTAAATTTGGTAATGTTATGTTTGTTTATGGATTAAAGCATAACATGTTCTATGTTAGTAAATTTTCAACCAAGGAAATGAGGTTGCTTTTAGATCAAAAGAATTTGGTTCGTGAACTTGACATAGGAAAGACCATAATATAGAGGAAAACAGCTCCGAGTAATCTATATGTATTGAAAGGCGTCCAAGAAAAATGTTTCTTAGGAAAATCAGAGGAAAAATGGTTATGGCACAGAAGGTTGGGACATCTAATCTTCTCCCAACTACACAAATCAAGAAAGATCAAATTTGTTCGTGATGTTCCCAACATCACCTTGCCAAAAAGTACCATATCCAAGTCATCTCAATTCGTTAGGAAAACTAGGGTTCAATTCAATTCCAAAGAAGGATGAACAAGTAAGCCTCTTGAACTTATACATATTGATTTGTGTGGGTTAGTAAGGAAAAATTCAGGTGGAGAAGAACAATAATATATCTTATCTATTGATGAATTTTCTATAATGTGCTATATCGGTTTATTAAAATACAAAAATGAAGCATTTGATAAATTCAAAGAATTTAAAGAATTAGTTTAAAATGACTTAGATCTAAAATTAAAATGTCTCACATAATATAGAGGAGGATAATTCACATTAGATGAATTCTTTGATTTCTATGAACAACATGGCATCAAAAGGAATTTTTACGCAGCTATAACTCAGCAAAATGGCATGGAAGAAAGGATGAATAGAACAGTTCAACATATGGCTCATGTTATGCTTGATGAGTCTAGAACACCTAATGCATTCTAGGGTGAAGCAACACATACCACTGTAATATTTTCAACAAAGCTCATGTTCGAGTAAACCGTGATAAAAATCCTTATCAAATATGGTATGGTAAGCCTCCTACTATGAAGCAGTTTAGAGTCTTTGGAAGTAAATGTTTCATAAAAAGCAACGATGAAAACTTAGTAAGTTTGAAGCTAGGGAAAATTAAGGAATTCTTCTTAGTTACTCATCTAGAAGCAAAGGATGAAAATGTTATAGTAAGAGACTTCAATTTTTTTTTGAATGTATTGATGTTGTAATTGATGAATCATGCACAGATCCCAAAAAGGTAACAATAACAAAAGAGGATGATAATGAATTATTTTCCACATCAAATCAAAATAATATAGAAGAAGAAACTAATGAACCATCAAAAGAAGGCACAAATGATAAATAAAAGGCTCCATCCAGGTATGTTCAAAAGAATCATCAAGAAACTCAAATTCTACGAGAAAAGTAATATGGGGTACAAAAAAGAAGAAATATTGTAGGAACTCCTAATTATATAGCTTTATTATCCACTATTGAACCACAAAATTCAAGTCAAGCTAGTAAATATGAATGTTGGGTTAAGGCCATGGATGAAGAAGTTGCTAAATCTGAAAAGAATAATACATGGGAATTATTTCAAGGGCTCATGATAAAAATGTTATTGGGACAAAATGGATATTAAAAAATAAATGGAATGAAAATAGATAAGTCATTAGAAATAAAGCTAAACTTGTTTTCAAAGGTGTTTCTCAACAAGAAGGAATAGACTTTGAAGAAAATTTCTCACTTGTAGCTAAACTTGAAGCCACAATAATGTTTCTTGCATTCTCATGTTTCCATCATTTAAAATTTTATCAAATGGATGTAAAATTCGCATTTCTTAATGGAGATCTAGAAGAAGAAGTGTATATTGGATATCTAGAAGGATTCAATCTAGGAAATAATGAAAAAATTGTATGGAAACTCATAAAAGCTTTATATGGGCTAAAAAAAGCACCTTGTGCATGGTATTATCAACTTTACAAGTATATTCAACAATAAGGTTTCACAAAAGGATCCACAGATAACATCCTGTGCACAAAAATAGATAATGATAAACTACAAATTATTGTTGTTTATCTAGATGATACCATCTTTGGGAGAAATGAGGAATCTATGAGTCAAAATTTTTCCTTTGTTATGTAGAAAAAATTTGAAATGTATTTACTTGTATAACTAAAATTTTTTTATTGTTTATAAGTACAACATGCAAAAGATGGCATCTTTCTGTCAAAAACAAAATATCTCAAGCAAATTCTGAGGAAATATGTGATGTAAGACTGAAAAAACGTATGTACTCCAATGATGACAAGATGTAGCCTAAGATCACATGATGCATATCCCACAATAAATCGACCATAATATAGGTCTATGCTTGGAATTCTACTTTATCTAACATGTACTAGACCGGATATCATGTGTGCAGTTGGAACTATTGGACATTTCCTAGCAAATCCAAACGAAACACATCTTTAGGCAGTTAAGAGAATATTTAAATATCTACAAGGAACTGAAGACTTTGGCTTATGGAATCCTAAAAAATACTATCTTATCCTTCATGCATACACAAATGCAGACTGGGATGGAAATGTTGATGATCGTAAAAGCACTCGTGGAGGTGCATTTTACCTAGCGCCCCGATTGGTATCTTGGTTCAGCAAGAAACAAAGTTCAAATGCCTTATCTACTAGAGAAGTAGAATATGTGGATGTTTCATCTTGTTGCAAAAAAATTATTTGAATGATCCAAACATAGTAGGATATTCAAATTAAGTGTTCTCCACCCATTTCTATCTTATGTGATAATACCAGTGCTATTAAAATTTTGGATAATCTTGTTATGCACTCCAAAAACAATCACATTCTAATTAAGTACCATTTTCTAAGAGAACAAGTGCTTGAACAAAAGGTTAAACTAGAGTATGTTCCCTCGAAAGAACAATTTGCTGATATATTTACAAAACATCTTCCATTAGAAGCATCACAATATCTCAGACAAAAACTGGGAGTAGTCTCTGCCACATCTTTTTGAAGATCAATCTGCTCATTCCTTCAAGCACATGTGATATCTCAGAAGTTTACTTTACATACGTGAGTTTATATTTAGATAGTCACGTATATATTTCTATACACATATAACCATGGGTCTAGATCAAGAATAGATTCTGATATGCTTCAGTCAACTATTTCGTGTTCAAATGTTGATTATAGTCTCTTGTTGTTACTTACTAATTTTGAGAACTCTAGGAGTTGGTTCAATATGAAATTTTATGCTTTTCCTGATTGATGAAGATGTTTCCATGCATGAATTTATGATTTTAGATTTGACAGTGAACAGGTAACACAAGTTCAGGGGGAGCATTAGCCTTGATACTAATGATATGTTGTTGGCATTATGTTTAAGATGCTACTGAAGATGCTCATATGTTTAGTTGATGATTCATAAATGAAGACCTTTATATGTTTACATGATGATGATGTTTTTGACATGGATAATACTTCATTACCTTATGATGATCTCTTACCATTAAGGTCCTTTGGTCATGGTTATAAATTTCATGTCTTCCATTTGATGTAAAGGTCATGTGGAGATCTATGATGTAATTATTATTCTATATAGTAATTGATTATGTAAAATATGTAATTACACTTGGTTGGGTTACTGACTTCAATATGTAATCCCATGATGGGAACGTGATGGTATGTAACCCCACTTGGTTTGGTGGTTGATGTAAGATTATTTTTCAGCTAAGTCATAGAGTCATGTACTTCATTATAAATATTTCAAATGCTTCAGCATGTGCTCAAAGGGGGCATTGATTTGTCCTTTTCCCATGATGTCAAACCAGGAGACAATCTTAGTGTTTGAATTTGGTGATTGATATTATTTTCATGTATCTACAGGTTATGGTGATCAAACACCAACATGGTTGCCATCAAGTCCAAAGGGGGAGATTGTTGGAATTATGACGTATGTGTTGTCCTTGATGGCAACCTGCTTGTAACATGGTAAGAAGGTGTTGAAATAATGTTCACATATTAGTTCAGAGGTGACACAGTGATGGAACAAAATGACAGAATGTTGGGACAAAGGTTTACAAGTTAGATACAAAGGAATTATGAAGGAAAATATTTGAAGAAATGTACGCCAGTTATATAAGGTAAAGTCGCGTATACATGTGGGAATGAAGAAGAAAAGTAACGTATATCTGGAAAAATATTTTTATTAAATACCAAGGGTATTTAGCATGGTATTATCCAATAATATTGAGCATATTAATGGCTATTTGATCCCGTCAAATATTAATACCAGCACTAGTGTGGTTTTGTCTCATGTTATTGGCTAAGGCTCAAACTATATAACGAGGTGAAGATCAGTGTATTAAAATATGCCCGAGTAAGAGTGATTAATGAATACTTCAATGTGAAGTATATTTGCATTGTAAGGGCTAAAGTTGATAAGTTGATATGAAATAATTATGCACCCATAAATATAATGATAGATTAGGATCGTGATACCTAAAATTAATTTCCACTCTATGATTTTCTCATGGATTGACTAGATCAATCATTTAACGCATGTTTTTCTCTTTGAATATTATGATCTAGGTCTATCTGAAGTTCTGAAGGGTTGCACAATTATAGGTCAAAAAATGCATATGTGTATGTAGGTTGGTCTCTATTTTCTTGAGGGGTCCTAAACTAGGTTGAGAGTGTTCTGTGTAACCAACAAAACCCTCCAACTACTATCCCTTTTGGCAGTGATCTGCTTGTTTAGACCAAAGTCTCACCTAAAGCACTATGGGGGGTGCTGGAACCAAGTTTCCGCACCCTAAGGGAGTGTATGATGTTGGATTTAACCTTAATTATAATATCTAAGTCTTATTGGCCTGCATGATACTTCATAGAAACCAAATCTAGACGCAGATAAAAACCCTTAACAAATATGCAGAAAAAAATTATTATACTTTAGTTAGATCTAGCTTATCAGAGTAGAAACCACACTTGCACAATCACATATATATCTCTTCAGTAAAACCTTTAACAAAATTCCAATCCTTGTGCAAACATGAAAATATTTCACCTATACTTAACTAAGATAAATACATATTTAAACAGAAACATATCTATAACTTGTAGTAATCAACAATTAATTAACACATTCATGCATAAACATAGAACTTCCAAGAGAGTTCGTCAAAACTTCTTCTTTATTAATAAGTCTTCAATCCAGTACAATCATTTACATCTATGCACACAACAACAAATTCCCTACACACAACTCAGGACTAGGTCTCTGCATAGCCAATAGGAGCCTTTCTACCCAGACCAAAAATAAACTAGCCCAAAACTTCGATCAAAACATCAAACATAAACATAAAATGTCTAACTTAAATGTCATTTTCCGACTCAAATTCTTACATATTTATATGATTTTGGACGTGGACATACAATGGTATCAAACCATGGTTTGAGACTTTCAGTTTTCCTTTTCACCCATTACAATTGTAAAGGATCTTTAACCTGTCCAAAATACCCTTGACTTCTATGTGCAATGTGTATTTGACAAAATATAATCAAAATTAAACCAAAAAATTAACCTAAGGGGGAAAAATCCCAGTAGCCCCCAACACAATCTAGTGACTCATCTCGAGTCACTTTGGTCCCGACTCCTGCATCTTATTTTTCAACACTTGAATGGAGGTTTTAAGTGGCTGAATGACTTCTGCACTCTGCGTTGTGGTGTTATGCACCTCGTCGACCAATTTCTCTGTGGTTGGCCCCTCAGATGCTAGGCTGATACTCCTCTACATCTGTTGTCGACCTATGAGGGCACCATCGATGTTCTAGGATAGCTGCAAGGCCTCCTCATCCCAAGGCTACATTTTGTTGTCAAGGAACTACTCTCATCGGTGCATTGTGTTGATATCTTATTAAATGGATTGGCTTTCCTGCAAGTGGGCCAATCATTGGGCGGGCACCAAGGTCGGTGCAGTGACCCAGATCTCATTAAATTTTTGTTCCCTTGCCTATGGATACCACTTTAGCTGATGTGTGACAGGGTCATATTGGACAGAGATCCAAATTACCACGACCTCTTCTAGAAATTGGCTGAAATAATCCAAAATAGTTGATTCCTACACTACTTTGGCGTGTTGCACGTGAAATTCTACAGGCATCTCGAGATGCAATTTCATCTGTAAATCTACGATCTTCTGCTAGAGATCTACACTCACTATTACTATTTCTAATTTGGATGCTTTCAGTGTGGAAAAAAAACTTTCCAATTTGGTAGTGGGCAAAGTAGTCATGGGTATTATGACTTCGGGGATACTAGAGCATGACTATCAATCATGGTTTCCAAATGGGTGTGATTTCTTGTAGCGGTGTGATGCACATCCTCTGCCAACTTCTCACCTGTAAGCATTGTGGTGGCTTGCTGCTTAGTTGTAGCAATGTCCTGGAGTGCCTTGTACTCTCTGTAATGTAGCTCATCTATGATCATCATATGCATAACATATAGCCTGTAGCTATAGAAAACAACCAAATCAATCTTGACCTCGGATCTTTCATGAATGACCGTGCACAGCTGAGAATTAGTAATATGAATTTTTGTGCTCAAAACTTGAAATTTGTGGCTTTATGAACTAGATGGGTGCCAAATGGCCAACTTGATCTCCTGTCTCATGCGTGCTTACTGCATTTTCTCTTGTATCACGCTCACTTTCAATCTGAGCTTCTGGAGTCCTTGTTGCACATCATGAAGGACCAAATTATACTGTGCCTCTACCTTGTTCCATACATCCTCAGTGAATGCCTTGATTGTGTCACAAATTTTTTAAAAACCCTCCTCTGCTATTGTTAATGGATCAGTCTTGATATTCTTACGTTATTTCCATTTGGTGCGCGACCCCAAGGTGGAATGAGGCCCTCTTTTGGTTCCTCTTCATGTGTCTGTCGGTGCATCAAAAATGTCTCCATTATTTTCCTCTATTTCATCATTGCTGCCTAAGTTAGATGTATCTTCCGTTGTGGTTGGTTCTTGGTCCTTCTGCACATCATTTGGATGATCTGTCGACGTGCATAGCTTGGTAGGGGTCTGAGGTGGTACGAACGAAGACACACCATCAACTGTACTTGCTTCGAGCCATAAGAGGGGCCACTTACTCGTAGTGCACACAAGGTCATCCTCCATAACCATGTATGAAAGTTCATACCAGATGTCTGTCGTGTCCCGCTTTGTGCAGATGTGCACATTGTGAAAGGTGGCCTTGAAGTTCAATTTTTTTTTGTATTTCTCATACAGTTTAGGTGATAGTTGTGGCTTGGATTGCACCGATTGAAATATTTACTCATCAAATAACACCCAAAATATTTTATTTTTTCTTATCATGGATGGCAGGTTCGAGTTCCATAACGATGCATACTTGGTAGCCTTGCAGAGATCTAGCTCAATATCTGGTAACTGGGACTATGATGGAATTTTCTAGCCAATCAGTGCGACCAAAAACAACCAAGCATAATACAAATGCTTACCATCCTATTGCGCTTCGAGAATGTTTTCCAAAAATTCATTGTAGAGGTACTTCACCCAATTATACTGTACCCCTTTCATGCACTGTGAATCCAACTTAATCACATACGTAGGTAGGTTTGTTGCACGACACATCATGATGATCTTATGGGAAAGGATAATGGTGGAAAATTTAACTATCGGAGAATTTATATTTTCAAAAATAAAGCCTTTGGTGTTCCTATTTACCCCATAAGTCTTATTAACCTCATCGATAGCCTTTTTCTCCAACCCCTTCCCTCTGATGGTTGCCCCTGGATCCTATCCTTGGTAAGGCAGCTTGGTAATACAATGAATTATCATGTCATCAATTGGGACGGGCTCTCCTAGCCATAGATAATTACCATGCACCAGGGGGAGCAACTGGTGTAGGAAAATATTGTTTATTGTGTTGTGCCCAAAGTGCAGGATGTTTCGAATATTCAGTAGCCTGAACTACTACAATCCTAATTCCCATTTATTTTTCTCAACTTTTATGAATCCTCCGTCATAGTGAACCTATTCTAAGTACTTCGATTGCACAAGCCTAGGAAACTTCACGCAATCAGCCAGGTCCCAGTTTTCCAACTTTAGTAAAGGAAATTTAGCGAAAATGTCCCCTTCAAATGGCACATTTTCTAAGAGAAACAATGTGTTGATATGGGAATTGACCTTATCCAGGTCCCTCATGACTTCCAAAAATGGATTTCATGACACTATATACTTGGGAAGTTGCGACATTGTATTTATCTCCATATAAATATATTCCTTTATGCCCGCTTTGGGTTCTTTAGCCATTGGTCTCTTTTGTGGTTCAACTGGGATCGACTTAGGCTTCGAAGTCATCTTGCACGGAGACTTATGAGTCTCCAAGCTCTGCCCATTGCGCATCTTCTGAGGTTGAGAATCTGGCATAGGTGTTTCATTAGTGGGCATCAAAGGGGGGGTAAACTCTATAGCTGTCATACTTGCAGGGATTAAATGTCCTAACCATCTTTGGCGCAACGTCTCGAAAAAGGTTTTTGAGTGCTCAAACATAAAATCAAACAAGCACACTGATAATGGACACAAATCTCTTAGAAAGGAAAGGGAACTAATGAGACCCTTCCTGCCATATTTATAGCGATGGCGCAGCCTAAATGGCCTGATGTCCATTGATGCAACCTCATAAATTCTAAAACAGCTCAAAATCCGGCATAATATCCTCCATAAATGCAGGTTAGTCGCTCCTTCAAATGGTAATAAAGTTGTATTATCTAGATTAAATGTTCCAATGGCTAGTTTTTGGCCCATATGTAACTTTCAACCTTCTGTCATTGCCTCTGCACTGTTGTTATTGATACCTTCACTCCCTTAGTCTTTGTCAAGCAAACACACTCCTCCAATGCTTGAAAAACATCTTTACAGTCCTATGCCCTCTCACAACTGTTTGGGGCACTACGAAACTTCTCCAACCATATATTCATTTGCCGTGCACAAGGATGGGATCATCCTTCTATGGTTTCAACCAACTCCCATTCACATACCCAAGAAGGACTTTGCCACTTAAGGTAACTAGATGGACCACACCTCCTTCTGTGATCTCCTTAACAATATATGGTCCAAGTCAAAACATTTTGAACTTTCTGGTGTGGCACACAAACTTGCTTTCAAATAGTAAAACAAAATCATCCTCCTTGAAACTTTTATGCGTGACATGCCTGTCCTGCCAAGATTTTTAGCATGAATTTTGCACCTACTGGTGGAAACCAAAAATGAATATGTCCTCCTCCACTGCAACTAGCCGTGACAGTCACTCTTCTATAATATCTCGATCAGCCATGTTAGTTACCACTACAATGTGTAGACTAGGGACAATATGCTCCATCAACATAGCAACTTCCTATTCATACACCAACCTGAAAGGTGTCTTTCCTATCAATTTCTTGCATGTAGTTCTGTATGCCCACAAAACCGCAAGTATGCGTACATCCCAATCATTTAGATTAGCATTCAAGACCTTTGTGAGTGCAGTTTCCAAAATCTTGTTAAAGGCTTCTACCATACCATTTTCCTTTGGATGATATAGTCTAATATTCTGATGGTACCTATTAAACTCCATTTTTAAGGCTTCAATTCTTTCATTCACAAAATGTGTATCATTGTAACTCAGCAAGATCTTAGGACACCAAAACCTTCTTAAGATATTCAAAAAAATAAAGTGTGCATCCGTTTATGTGTTGAAATCCTTAACAGACTTAGCTTCTTCCCATTTGGTAAAATAATTTGTCGCAGTGATGATATAGTGCGCAACAGTCTTCTTCCCAGGAGGGTTTATCAGTCCTATAAATTTGATGGCCCATTCATCAAAATCCTGCAAAGTCACTTGTGGATATAGTGGTATTTCATCTCTGAGCGAGGGTTTCCTCATTCTTTGACACACATCACAAACGCGAAAATACTATTTTCCATCATTTTGAACTATATGCCACCACAAACCAGCCCACAAAATATTTTATGCAGTTGGTTTACCTGTATAGTTACCTCTTGCAACCCCTACATGTGCTTCTACTAGGATGCTCTTCCTTTAAAAGTATGAAACATATTTCCTTAATACATCATCAACTCCCATCTTATACAACTAGTCAATAATAAAAGTAAATTATGTTGCACGCAAGACCAAACCTTTCTTCTGCTTAGCAGTATACTCTGTAGGCGCACATCCAGTGGTCAGAAAGTGGATGATATCTATGAAGTGGTTATCAACTACTCTAATGGAAAAGATGTGCATCTAGTAATCCTTCCTCCAGACTAGTTGGCTCATTTCCAATTTCAATATATGATAAATGATCTGGACTTCCATTCAATCTCCCTGGCTTTATAATCAACTCAAAATCATACTCTTGAAATAATAGGAGTCATCTACAAATCTCCCCCCCCCCCCAACATAGATTTGTTGACCAATTTCTTCAAAGCAGAGTGATCAATGAACATCTTAAAATGACCTCCCAACAAGTAGTGATAAAACTTCTACAATGTGTAGACCATAGCTAACCCTTCTCTCTCCATTGTCAAGTAATTTTTCTCAACTCAACAATTTTATGCTCGCAACTATTATTAAGGAAACTAGTGTATACCTAGTAACATTAGGGGAATTTTGAGGTCTAAAATGGGTCTCTTAAGAAAAATTTACAACCAAAATAATCTTTAAAAGAACCAATAGGATTCAAGATGATGATGTCAACCATGGGGGATGATTCACCATTTTTTTAGTAAAAGGGTAGAAAGATTAAAAAAATAATAAAATAATAAAACTACTTTTTCAAATCATATTTTCAACTTAGCTCCCAAAGTTTTTACTCAAATTTCGAGTGGGAGTACTCATTTGATGAAATATTTAATTCCTCATCCTAGGAGTACCCATGTTGCATACTTTCGATGGACCCTGCTACGTGGAAAATGATAAATACATGAAAAAACTTGATTGCAATCATTTTTTTCATGTATTTCTCATTTTTTGTGTAGTAGGGTCCGTCGAAAGTATACAACATGGGTAATTCTTGGTTGAAGAATTAAATTTTTCATCTAACGAGTATTCTCGCTCAAAATTTGAGTAACAAATTTCGGAGATAAGTTGAAGATATGAGTTGAAAAATTAGTTTTTTCTTTTTTTTTCTCTAAAATTTGATGATATAATCCAATATTATTTTATTATTTCCACTATTATTTTTTAATTTCATTAGGAGGCCAATTTTAGACCTCAAAATTCCCCTAATGACTAGTGTATACCCATTCTTTGTACACTAGTGTATACACTAGTTTTATTAATAATAGTTGCGTACAATAACAAAACCATTTTTTGGCTTGAGGGGTCCTAACCCAGGTTCAAAGTATTCTGCACAACCAACAAAACCCTCCAACTATTAGCCCTTTCGACAGTGATATTCTTGAGAAGACCAAAGTCTCACCCAAAGAAGTATGGGGGGTGTTGGAAGCAGCTTTCCACGCCCTGAGGGAGTGTATGATGTGGGATTTAACCTTACTTATCAGATCTAAGAGTTATCGGCCTATGCATAGCTTCATAGAAATTAAATCTAGATGCAGATAAAAACCGTTAATAGATACACGTAAACAAACTATTATATTTCAGTGAGATCTAACTTATCAGAGAAGAAAAAATACTTGCGCAATCACATAGATAGCTCTTCAGTAAAACCCTTAACACATATACAATACTTGCACAAACACATAAATATTTCACATATCCTTAACAGATATAAATGCACATTTAAACAGAAACAGATCTACAACTTGCAATAATCAACATTTGACTAACACATTCATGCATAAACATATAACTTGCAACAGAGTTCGCCAAAAAATATTCTTTATTAATAAGTCTTCAATCTAGTACAATCCTTTCTATCTGTGCACACAACAATAGAGTCCTTGTACACAGCTCAGGACAAGGTCTCCCCGCACATAGCCACAAGGAGCCTTTCTACTTAGACCGAACACAAACAAGCCCAAAACATTGATCAAAACGTAAAACATAAGCATAACATGACTAAATTAACTGCCCTTTTTTTACTCAACTTCTTATATTTTTATATCATTTTGGACGTGCACATACTATGGTTTGGGACTCATGGTTTCCATTTTCACCCATTAAAATTATAAAGGAGCTTTGACCCACCCCAAAGCCCTTTGTCTTCTATGCGCAATGCATATTCATTAGGGGAATTTTGGGGTCTAAAATGGGTCTCCTAAGGAAAATGTACAATCAAAATTCACTTTATGAGAACCAATCACATTTTAGGGGATGACATCATCCCTAATGGTTGAGGTGGAATTGCTTGAGTTAAGGGTACTTACTTGTCACATTCTCAATGGTAGATAAAAACTCTTGGTTAAGCATGGTAGTGCTCTAAGTAATTTTAAATTCATAAATTAAAGTACTAATAATAAATGTCATTTCACACTTTTTTAATAAAATATGATTATTGTCATATCATATTTTTTGAAAAAAATAATGCATATCCTTACATAATCTTCATGTCTTTACACATTTTTCAACAAATATATAGTATTTGTGTATTTTCATATATTCATTTTTTAATTATATATTCATATCAATTTATTTAATATTATAATTTCAAGTTAATTATAAGTTAATATCTATACATATATATTATACATATGAAATAAAAATAAATAAAAATGTAACATTGTAATTTTAAGATAAATCAAATCTATGAATAATATTATTATAATATTAATAACAATACAAACATATTAAAATTAAAGAAAAAAGTAAATTAATCTTGTATGATGAAAAAATAAACTTTAGTTTTGTAGGTTAAAAAAAGTAATATTAGGTTCAACATAGTTTGGGGCAAAAAAAATCTAAAATTTCAATGCATATAAATCTTATATTGTACTTATAAATATCAATTAAATCACTCAATAATTTTTTTCTTTAATTTTAAATACAACTCAATTAATTTCATTATGACTATATTAAATTTATATAGTATTATACATATTATTATGAAAAATAATCTAAATGTTATAGAATATATATTATATATTATTTTTTCTTATGTTATAAATCAAATCAATTCAATATGTAATATTAAAAAAATACATAAAATAATATATTACATATATTATATTATATTATTTTATTTTTATATAGTATATTAATTACACATTATTATATAATTTAAATAATATAAATTTTAATTAATAGTATATTATACAACTTAGAATTTATGAATTTATATTTATAATTTATTTTAAGTTATTTAAGTACAAAGGACAAATGCATTAGTTGTTCAATGATAATGACATTTTTTTGAAAAGCTCATTCTTATTTATAGTCAGATCAATACATTTTTTTTTTTTTAGGTAAACCTTTTCAATTGAAATTAACCATGGTTACATGGATTGTGGTGCAAAAAGTCAAATGAAAATTCATAAATATTGTTTTATTGCTTTAGCTATTATGTTATTATTTCCTTAGGAGGTCCATTTTAGACCTCAAAAATCTCCTAATGTGACAAAATCTAATCAAAATTATACCAAAAACTTAAACTAAGGGGAAGCCATCCCATCAATCTCTGTCAAAACGCCTATACACATGGGATTTTTTCATAAAAGGCACGTAAATTAAGTGGCGTTTCTACTGAAAAATATGTTTGATCAATCTAATTAGTGATGTAATATTTCTATTGTCTGCCAATGGAGTCTTCATGTTTATCATGATTTATTAGCAATGTTTGAAGTGAATTGATTGAATATTGATTGGTTGAAGAATATTAATGATTCAAATAAATTTATGGGGTTTCAGAGATCTCTAATCTCGTAGAATACTTTAGTATTTATGTGTGCAATTCTATGTCTCATTGAAATTAACAATTTTTCATAACTTGGTAGGTTTAAATATCTACGCAGGTTGCTTTTCAGAAAAGAACATATACACGTTGGATGAATTAAGAGAAGTAGCTCATATATTTTTTTTATGAATAATCAGGCTATAGTTGATTTAGAATGTTGATGCAGTATTTTGGGTTCAGTTATGATATTCTGGTTACAGTGATCTCACTATTCTGTTTGATTTGAGTCTGTGATTAGTTAAGTGACTATTTTCTTCAATTATTGATTAGTTCAGTGATTGATTGGCTCAGTGGTTTCTTTGAGTGATTGTTTGAATGTTTTGGTACATTGATCAATTTCAGTTTTGATGCTATTCTTAAATTACGTTAGTGGGTTTCGTATGAAAATTTGATGAAAATTAGCCTACAAGTTATGATGTGTTGAAGAAGGTGGGTCCAATGTGAAAATTTGTGAAACATGGTCGATGAATGGTGCTGAGGCTTGGAGCCTTCAATGAAGAATTCAAAGTTTCTTATTAGTAGTAGGTGTTGATGGTATCAGGGGGATCAAGCTCCCTTCTAGTAGGTGTTGGTAAACGAGATGAGGGGGTTGGATCTCCCTTCTAGTATGAGTTGGAAAATGAGTGAAGGTTGTATCCTTCAGTAGGTGTGTGCCTGCGTGCTAGAATTAATCTGCACCAGTATTGGAATGTCAGAAGTTTTTCATAATAATGAGATTGAATGCAGAGATGACATTAATGGTAGTTTTCTCCCTCATTTGGTTTCCACCTAAATCTTGGTGTTCATGTGTGTTACTTATGTGTGATTGTTTACTCTGTTCTTACAGCTTATGTTTACTTCTTACTAAAAGTATGATGAAACAATGATGCACTAGTTTAAGTTTAAAAAATGATGATTTATCTTAATTATAAGTTTATTGGGTATATGCTAGTTTTCTTAATAGCAGTCGCTTACATACACTTGTTTCCTTTAGTCAAGTCACGTACAAAATTCTGAAAAAGAAAAGTAAAAGTTTAAGTGAGTTTTGATATATTGATTCATCCCCCCCACCGTTTTAGTATTTTTCCCAACATATAGTTATGGTGGTGGAGTATCAAATAACTATATCTACCTCAGTGACAATCCTGTCTTTTCTCTCCAAATGTTGTGGAGCATCGAGATACTTGGAAACCCATTATTGAAGTTGGTTAATCGCTCTGCTTGCCACTTTAAGGAGATTTATAACTTCTCATTCTTTCTTTTGAATTCTAATGAGTGGACCCACTGCATGCTGTAGAAGTATAATATCATCATATAATTGTGTCACAGTCTCCTCCATTGGCCCTAGTTCCTCCTACATGGATGAGTACCATTCTAGTGTACTAATGTTGTGTGAATATAACTGTTGATTTTTTTACAGCAAAGTGTTTCACCTGTTGCTTCACTGCAGCTAGCTCTATCCTTAATTGTTCATTTTCATTCAAAATATATTCATATGTTTTTATGTTTGATTGTAGAAAATGCAACATTTGCAACCATGATTTCTTTAGGACCCCTTCTAGTATTGGAAAATATCAATTTTTCTGTAAAAACTTAGATTAGATTATGAGCATCATTTGGGAAGTATTTGTGCCTCTAATGCACGATCCTATTTTTTATTTAATCAAATATGAGACTGCACACATCCATGAATTTATCTACAGGTGGAGGTTTGATTTCCATTTCATCAAATGAGATATGACCACCTATAAGCTTCAATAATTAATAAAAATAAAATATCAGAAACATGAGACAAAAAATTTGGGAGAAAATACTGTCAAGCCTTAATTCATTAATTTACAAAAAAAATTGTGATTCACACACACCATCACAATACATGAGTCTTTGTAATATATAAATGATGTTCTCATAACAAATTACCAATTTGGCTAAGTGGTTGACCTCCTCCACAACTTTCTCCACAATATCTCCATGAATATATCCACAAATATCTTAGCTAATTTTGTGTGATCTCCATCCCTAACTTCTCTCATTATCCTCATTCTTTGGTCATATGTAGAATTATAAAGTAAGTCTAATTCCATGATTAATAATTTCACAATCTCATTATTTTTTGAATACTTGGAATTTTTTATTGTTTATGTGAGTACGAGGTTAAAATTAAACCCCTCAATCATAACTCCACAGTAAGAACCTTGTACCATATCCAATTCTTCATATTGAAACTCCTATGTGTTGAGATGTTGAAGAACTAGTATGTTGAGTTGTTGAAAAACTTGCATTGAGGTGCTAAAGAATTTCCTAAAAAACAACTAAAACTAGATGTTGAAAATCAAAAGTTCACTTGCCCATTTGGAAAATTTAATGATGGCCATTGGAATATTTGATGATTCCCATTGGCATATTTGATGATGCCCACTGGTAGATTTGTTAATGTTCATTGGAAAATTTGTTGAGTTTGTCAAAACTTTTAGTGTGAAAACCATCTTTAATTCCATCATCCTTTCCCCCTTTTTTTAGTTGAAAGGGGAGACAACATGTAGTTTTTGTTTGACCATTGAAAATCTACATTTTATTTTTGAAATCCCCCCTTAAGGTGTAGGAGAGTTTCTATTTTTAGTATTGTTCAATTCTTTAGGAAAATTTATCTTTACTTCAGTCTTGAATAGATTGTAGGACTTGTGCAACTTCTTTACTTCTAGATTCCATCTCAAAGGGTTGATCCATCCATAATTAATTAACATTTTACTCTTCTTCAAAATTTGACATTTCTTTGATAGATGATTTGTATTCCCAAAATGAAGACAAGGATTGAGGTCACAACATTTAATCTCCATATGGCCATTTTTTTACAATGGTTACACTTAACAAGATTTTGGGTATTTTCTAAAAAATATGCACTTACAAATTGAATTGGTTTTGAGAAATATGGAATAAAAAAATTATTCTCTTTGTTGTATCCCAAGCCATGTCGATATTTGTTGAAAGAAATTTTTTCCCACAGTTTGATCACCATCTTGGGAAGATTTTATTTTTTTTCTTCACACCTGCTACTACTACTAATATTTTCTGTTTGATTCGTTAATTAATTTTTATCACATTGAGAATCAATCATCTCTATTAACAATTCATATGTATCACATGATGCATCAATCTTTTCAATTAGATCTTCAGTACAAGTAGTTACATCATTTTTATTTAGTAGCACAACTGGTTGGATGAGATCATCTCTGTCACAAATTTCATCAACCTGGTGAATTAGATCATTCATCTCACAACTTTCATCAACCTATTCGCTGAGATAATTTGTTTCAGAAATTGCATTTATTTTTTGGATGAGATCATCTGTGTCACATACTACATCTATCGGTTTTTTACATCTTGCATCAACCATATCTTGTTTTTGCCTCAAATTTATCTATAGTGCATTAATGAGTTGTTCTTTCATATCTAGTTCATTTTGAAGTTATTTTCTTGCTTCTAATGTGTTATTTATTTGATTAATTATGTTATTTATTTTTCTTTATCTTCCACTAAAGTACTTCGATTTTTTGTGCAATTCATGATTGCACTTTTGCAATTCTTTAATTTCATGAGATGCATTTTGTAGGCGCTTTCCTCATTTACCCATTTTGGTCTTTAATGTGTTCACTTGTACTCACTCGCTTGATTATCATGCTCACTCGATTTTTATGTCACCTTAGGGTGTCGAATACCACCAAAAATGCGCCCAAGTTGATGATTTTTACAAGTAGATGATGAGTTCAAATGACTTATGACTTTTAAAGAAATCAATTGCCTATCAATTTTACTTAATGACTAGCTTGAGTGTCAGGCTCAACTGAGAATGCACCCTTGTTGTTACAACATGACAATGACAACTTCATCATTATGAGCTTTTACTTGACTTCAATTTGATTTTTGAGCCATTCAATGAAAAAAATATTTCCTTTGAATCCTAACATTAATGACCCTCAAATACATGACTTTGACTCTTTCTTAGTTGACTTATTTTAAATAGATGCTTCAAAGAAAATATTTCAACTTTGATTTTACAAAAAATTGATTAGAATCCAATATATTTTTGACTCACATCTTATTACTCCAAAATTACAAAAAAAATCACTTATTACTCAAAATATAAAAAATCAATCTAACTTTATCACTCCCAAACTCCTTATCACTCCTATGTTACATAAAAAAAATTCCGCACCATACCATGATACGTTCAACCTCCATTTCCATAAAAATATTAAATCACAAAATTCAAGAACTTTCCATTTTTTTCTTATTTGTCTATTGGTTTTTGAAATTGTGCACATTATTTTTTATACCATAAGCTTTTCTCATGCCATGAAAATAATAACGTTTATATGGTTGGAAATATATTTGAAGAGAAAGATCAATATCAGGTGGTCAAGGGTTGCCTCAAAACTCTCTATACTTCCCCATTAACTTCACAATTTTTTTTCTGGCACCTGTGCTCTGCAATCTTAACTTTTCAACAATAAAACCAAGAGAGAAGGTGTCGGCTTTAATTGCTCAACTTTCCTTGTGGAGTTGAAAATATCATTAACAAAGAAGGCAATCCATTCAACCTTGAAATCAACACCACCAAAAACAGAGAGATCCTCTGAGACTTGTGAGTATATGAGAAAACAATGTAGTGAATCATGGAAGAAATCACCAAGTAAATTCCATTCTCTGAGTAAATTTAGTTCCGCTCCTTCTTCCAAGAGAACCATTGGATTATAGTTTTTTTTAATGCAAAAAGTATAATAAACAACGTTGAATCGTTCATTAAACTAGGAATTTCCTCACACTCGATTTATTTGATATAATGAGTTAAGTATGATTTTGTCCCTTACAGGTTATAAGTGATAAAAGAGGACAAAATTTATCATTAATTAAAATCTACATAACATAGATCATCATCCCTGTAATAATGATTATGCTTCCACCATATAATTGACCGAGGAAACATAAAGATCGACTTAGTAAAGTTCCTTTTGATTCCAATGTCACTGCTCCTTACCATGTTCCATGCGAATGGTTGAGTGCCGACATCTTAATTGGTAGATTTAGAAACGTTATGAATTTTTTTAAGACAGCACACTCGCACAATCAACGTAGGCCACTTCCATGCTGGCCACTTCCATGAGCTTGCAACAGGCTTCACGGAAGTCACGTTATTGTGGTTACATTATTCCAAAGAACTTGTGGGTTTTTGTTGTCAACGCCATAAAAATTACACACAGCACAAAACATATCTCAGAAAGAGAAAGAGAAAACAAAGGGAAAATTGGTCCAACAAATGAACCATAAATTGGTAGCAACAAGTGCCCAAGCCAAGTTTCTCCTCCTACAACTCCAATTCCAAGCAAAGTTATTCCTCATGTACCTTTTTCTTATTTTATTAATTTCTCCAGAATCTTCATATCTCCACGATCAAACTTCACACAACTGCAACAAAATTGTACACATAATATTTTCCAGGAAAAGTTACCATGGATTCCCTGAGGCTTTATGGATCTTCTCATTTCAGCTCTGATACAAATTGAAGTAATTAATAAGAACAAAATATCAAAAACATGAGACAGAAAATTGGGATAGAAGGCTTTCAAGCATTATTTCATTAATTTATAGAAAATATAATGATTCAGGTACACTATCACAATACACTAGTCATCGTAATATAGAAATGAGGTTCTCATTACAAATTACCAATTTAGCTAATTGGTTGAACTATCTCCACAATATCTCCATCAAAATATCCACAAATGTCTTAGCTTATTTTGTGTGATCTCCATCCCTAACTTCTCTTGTTCTCTTCATTCTTTGGTCAAACATAGACTTACAGAGTAAGTCTACTTTCATGATTAAAATTTCATAATTTTTTTTTTTGTAAGCTTCGTAGAACTTTTCTATTTTCATATATATAAAGGGCAAATTGTCATACAAAATATAGCAAGTACAGTGACCTCAACCTACCTGGAGGAACCAGGTCTGTTGGCCACCGTAATGAGTTAAAAGTAGACCAAAACCAAAATTGTCTTATCATTCTACTTACAGCCTTAATTACTTTAGTATGTCCATAATATTTACAAATAAAACAAGTAGTAGTACTGATAAACGCCAAAACCATAGAAAAAACTAAGCATCTAAGCAGAAATATCCTCAGAGGAATCTACATGTGCTGGATCTTTAGCAGTAGTACCCAACACTTGATCACTGTATTGTGTATTTTGCAACTGTTTCTCTATTTTTCCAATCCTGTCATTCAGCTGAATTTGAGCTTTGAACATCTCATGCATGTCCAATTTCATTTGCTGCAATTCAAACAAAATTGAAGAACTGATACTCTTTTCCTCTTTGCATGCCAATGCCTTTGCAAGAAGGCATTTCATCTTCCAATACGTCTTCACTGATTGCTGAAAGAGGGATACCTGACCTCAAGTGCTTCCTGGATCTGTTATGAAATCCATTTTAGAGATCTATTCTTCCATATCTTCATCCTCACTATCTGTTTGTCGTTCCCAGCGATGAATTTTAGTCTTGATTTAAACCAAGTTTCTAGATTCATATACCTTTGCAATGTCCTGCAACACTTGTTCCTTTGACCTCCTACGTCATCGGCTCCATCCAGCCTCTCGATTGGTTTGTTTGCTGCAATTAGCCTTCCCAGTTTAAAAATTTCATAATTTCATTATCTTGTGATTACTTGGAATTATTTATTGCTTATGTGAGTATGAGTCTAACATAATAGAAGGCATCATCCATGGGTTGGATGGTATATTCTTCCTCCAACTATTCCTTTATCTCCTAAGTCGATTGTTCTTCCACCATTCTTTGTGCTTCTTCTTCCTCCTGGGGCTGCCTTTGTCATTACTCCTCTATTTTCCTATTTTCATCTTCTTCATCTTGTTCCTTCTCGAGCAACTCATCTTGCTTCCTCTTCTCATCTTCTTTTGATTCTATCCTTTATTTTCATCTTGAGTATCTCCTCTATTCAAAGGATTGACTTTCCATTTCCCTATACTTTCTCTAGTCGAATTCTATTTGATTCTTTTCTTAGGAGATACACTCCTTTCTTGACGAGTTATTTTTTCTTCCTATGATACCTGCATATATTAATCTTGTGGTTATTGGGGTGAATCGATATCCATTCCTGGATGTATCTTTATACCTATAGTGTACTATTTCTTCACCTTCTCACATTATGCAATAGACATTAATGAATATCCCCACTTGAAACTGATCCTTTCACAATGTTTCATGCACACTCTCTTCGGATCATATCCATGAAAGTAATTAATTGCGAAGTGAAAGTGATCTAGCTCTTCTATTTATATAGCGTCTGTCTTGCAGAGCTTTAGTTCATGCAATCTGATCCTCAAAGGGAAGGTAGGCCAAGGGGCTTTCTTCCTCCTGTGAAGGACTCCTGACAACCCTTTGACCAGGGAAAATTTTAAGGATGGAAAATTATCTTGAAGTTTAAAAATTTGGCAAATTTCACTAGTCCTTAATATGAAAACTATAAAATGTTTATTGATGTATTTGTAAAATTATTCAAATTTATAATGATATTATATATATTGTTTATATAATGTTGGTGATTTTTAATGTAAAATAATTTTATATTGTAAAATTTGGGCGAATCATTTTATAAAAAAATGGAAATTGGCGAACCTTTTTTTTGGAAAAACCATGGAAAAATAGCCCACCTGCGAATATTAGCCCCTAAAATTTTCCATGCCTTTGACCAATTGATAGGCTACTTCTTGCAATACCACCTTATTGGTCACATATCGTGGCATATTATGAGGGGATATCTGGCATTCAAAACACTTGATATATGTACCCGCATATAATGTAAACCAATCTGTGATATCCCATAATGACTCCTTCACCTGATCGGTCATGCAAGGAGGATTGATTTCATATACCATATGGAATAGGACTATGAAGAGCTCTGCTAACCTATTGTATGTGCTTATGAAGCTTGATTCTAACAACACTCTATAGTGGAAGTAAATTAGAAACTTTTTCTACAATGTCCAATTCCAATACATTGTTTAGAAAGCATACTATGCACGGGTTCCATCTAATAGAAATACAGACATAGAAAATTTTAGTGCCTGATTTTCCCTCAAAAATGATTTTTCCTAACCCATATGATGATGAAAATAAAATGACAATATGTCTTCCAAATTGAAGATCTTACCATGGGTAAACACCATGTTGAGCATATATATCCAATTTTCCTCAAACAACTCAACATTATTCCACCCATGCAACCGAAAACACATAGTAATAAGGTATTGATATGCATCCCTGAGAATCATGTTTAGATAAACTTTAGATGGGTGGTGAAGGAACTTAGTAGGCGCTCGACATTAATATTTAATGATTTCACTTGTATCGAGATCAGCCCATCTAGTATAGAAGTCATTATTTTCATATTTTGTGGGCCTAAGCATCTTATAGAAAATAACCCCTAAGGAGATGGTCCTTCACAGGATTTTTAGCTGAAGCACTGAAAAATTCCTTCCTTCAATAGATCTACACGACTGAACTATGAAATCCTTGAAGGAGCTACTATTGCATGGAGGTAAAACCTAATGGCTTGAATGTTGGATATAGATCTGTTGTTACTGAAAGGTTGAATGTGAAGAACAAACTGAAGGATGAATCCTCCACCAGTTTCCTAGTTGGAATGCTAGAAACAACCCCCCGAAGATGGCACCAATGTCTGATGAGGAATAAGACCAACATAAAACCTTCCCAGAGTAGGCACTGAAATTCCCTCGTGGGTAAGGGTGGGATTTCCACTCAAAAGCACCCTGTGCTAAACAACACTATAGACTTAGCTAAATAGCTCAAGTATGCATAAAAATTTCCTAAGACAAATCCAGATATAAATAGATCAAAGAAATGAATAATTCAAGTCATCCCTCTATTGTGCCTTTACCTTTATTATATAGAATGTGAGCCTTCCATAGCCTAGGCCCACTCCATAATTGCACTGTGCATGTGGACATAAGTCTCCATGTTTGACTGCGCTATTTCTCCATGTCCTCCATCATGTCTACATGTGGTGATCACCTTCTCCATCATGTGTGCATTAAATGCATCACTTTCTCCACTAACTTAACATAAGTGCTTTATGGCCTTACTTTGAATGCACTATGATCTCAGTTGACCTCCTCAAAGATCCTCATGATCTTACATTTGAGATCCATGATATTATTTGACTATTTCATCCTCCATGATCTATCTCATAAATGAGACATGATCTCCACTCCTTTATCATTAATGGAGCTGCTCCACTACTCCATGATTTAGATCTAGATATAGAATATCCACATACACACATCAAAAGTGGATTTTATTCATCTTTGAGGATTATGGGTCCCTCCACCCTTTTATTTACTTAATTAATTAAGTTTATTAGAACTCTAATATTCCAAATAAACATGTGGAAATTTTGGAATATTACAGTCCTCCCCGAAAAAATGTTTCTTGTCCTCAAGCAACTGCAAAAGTAGATGTTAGAGAAATTTGTCCCCCTCCAAATGACATCCACACAAGGAAGGTCTCCCAATTTTCTGCAATGAGTTATGTATGCCCAACACCAAAGTTGCCTCTCTAGAATGTATAGAGTGGCCTCTAACTATGTAGCTAGATGTCCCTCATCACTCATGAAGCTCCAAGTGCCAACCATAAGCTGTCCAACATCCTCCATAATACATGAGATATATAAAAATAGATGGTTCCTCCCACAAAAGGAAAGCTCCAAATCACAAAGTATACCTCCATCCCTTGCTACAGGAAGTAAAGAGAGGATTTTCAAGCGTCCATCCTTAGCCATGTTGGCCTTGTTGGATCCAAGCATTATCCCAACATTGTGCAAAAGAAGAAATAGAGACATATGGGTAGAAAAATATGTCAAACCATATTCTCCCAATAGTAACCACCGCAACAATTCTCCCTTCTACCACACCGCACCATCAAAATACCAAGTATGGTGTCCATACTCTCCAAGTAAGAGCCATTGGAGGAATACCTCTTGCTACCATCCTCCAACACTATCATGCCAAGTGGGGGAGTATGTAGGACCAACGTCCCCCAAAAAAGCCAAAGAAACAAGATATCTTGTTGCATTTTCACATCACATGTGAATCATGGAGCAACAACAACATACTAAATGACATATGGAATGTCATATCAGCCCAATTCAAACAAACTCCATTATCACACATCATGAGAGTATTATGCCATATTACAAACAATACAAGACACATAAACATGGGAGATGTCATGTGATGGCCAAAATATCCTAAGGACAACTAGGATGAACATGCCTTCCTTTGCTGCATTCTATCATTGATATACAAGGCATGAGTCAAAGAAATATGAGCTATTAGGTGGTAACCATACTCACCCAATATCAACTAGCACAACCATGCCTCCTTCTTCATTACATGAGTTTTATTCAAGGCATGTATCAAATAAATAGAAGCCTTTTGATAGTAACCAAACTCATCCAAGAGAAACCAACGTAACCAAGATTCTTGCTGGCCCATGTCATATATCTGCAAGTGGTCATGCAACCCCTTGCTTATCATCCTCACCCACTCATCCCAATGTGGATGATGAATGATGTTTTGCAAAAACATGGTATCCTCCAATTGTAGAATACCATACACTTGAAACTGATGAAGAAATTTTCACTCCATGATATGTTGAAGTACACCTCCAATGAGATCTCTCCATGAAATTCTCTTTTCACAAATGGCCCTCCAAAACTATTGAGGTTCTAGATCTGCTGCAAGTAGAAGTTTCTGTTTGAGCTGTGATATGCTCATTGAAAAAGTTTCATCTAGAAAGGAGAAAATATTCCTCATCTCAAGATGTCTACCATCTATCATCTTTACCTCCATTACTTCATGAGTGAAGCTACCTTCAAAATGCTCCAAGAATAATGGGGCCCTCTCATCATTACTGTTACTAAGTAACATCGATGTAGATATGCAAGGTAATACATATGGTCTCTCATGGAAAGGCACAATGCTGAACTCATAGCCAACCATTGTACATAGGATCATGATCATCCCATCTTCTGACACTCTACACTTCAACTCAAAGGGTTGAATGTTGCTCAACAATGATGAACTGGGATAGCTCTTCATCTCCTCCTTTATCAACTCAAGGGTCTGTTGCACAGTGATATGTTGCTATTCCAAATCAGCATGTTGTTCTAATCCTTGGTCATGCAATGGCCCTGATGGCATGTCCCCATAAGTTTGAATAAGAGATACTAAAAAAATATGAGATGAAATTGCATGCATACCTTGGATCAACTAATGTGTGGGAACCTCTTGCAAGACCACAAGAGTTCCTCCAACAGGGGAAATGGTGTCTCCAACTACAGGTAAGAGTGATGTTTGATCTTTTATCAATGTACCAATGCTGGAATCTACCTCCTCCTCTTCATGCATCTCCTGAATCATGCATGGAACTCTATATGTCAGGAGCTCAAGACTATCTTGCAAAGATGCAAGTGTCTCTCCTTCGAATACAAGTACTTTTGCAGCTAGTGGTCAATGCAGTGACTCTTTGTCCAGAGTGACAAGAATTACATCCTCCTTTGTTTCCTTAGAAAATTTCTCTTTGGGACACATCTCTAGTTTTATTACATCAAACTTCTTTCTCAACTTGTGAAATAAATATGAATATTTAGTCACCTTTGCATGCTCCATGTGAGCAAACCACCAATCATTGGCTTCACCATGAACATGAAGTGATGCAATTTGGATTGCCTCTTTTTTAGCTAGGGGATGTGGCCTAAAAAATGCATCTAACTCATTCCTCCAAGCCTTAACATTGCTTGAGGGAGATCCATAAAATGTAGGCAAACAAAATCTATTGTGCCTCTTTCTTCTATTACTACTATAGGATCTTATTTCTTCTTTGATTTTGAAGAATTGTTGGAGAGTTAGATTCTTATTGAATGCTCTAGACTGTGCTTTGTACTCTTCAAGATATAAACTGAGGGTCTCATGAGTCTCAAATTCTGTGTTTCTTCTTTCTTCATTACTATACCATTCATCTTCTTCAAAGAAAGTGGGAATAGTAGATCTACGAGGAGATCTATGATTCTACGGTCTTCTTTGTTGCTGATAGGAAGTGCTTGGGCCTTCCTCATCCAATCTTCTTCTTCGATCCTTCATTTTCCTTTCCCTCTTAATTTGATTGACCTCCTTGGAGAGATATTGTAGGGATATAAAGAGAAGAGTGGAAAAACTACAATCCTCCTTCAGGATAGATCTCTTCTATCAACTTCTTTTTTTGATGCAAAAGATGAAGTGTCCACAAGATGAACAAAAGTCATGCTCTGATACCACTGTAATATCCCAAAATGGAATAATACATTGATACTAAAAAATAAGAGAAGAACTATAGCAAAGTAAACAATAGATCTAAACACACATCAGAATGCACAAAAATAGTTGAGCCATTTTATTATATGGACGTGGAAAAAGTAGTACAATAGTGCTTAAAATATGAGACACTCAAGCCAAAGAGATGGCCTAGAATGATCCCACAAGAGGGATTTCATAACTATTAGACTGTTGGAAGGTAAAATTTGTTGTCCCTACTGTAATTTTTGGGACTGTAAGTGCCAGAAAGATAGAAAGTTAGATCTAGGTAGTTTGGGAGCTCTGATGATGCTAAAAATAGAGATATGGGCTCTATGATGAATACCCAAGATAACCCAGAAAGGATTTTCCATATCTATCAATCTAGAGAAATATCCCTCTTAGAGATTTACAAATATACTACTGGGTATGTAGATCTGCTACATGAACTGATGATATGATGTCTACAATGATGTGCAATCAGCTCTATGAAAGAAGGGTTGATCCCTTCACTAGGTGCTTGGGCTAAAATCTCAGGATCTAGCTCCTCTATCCTCCATTGAAAATAGCTGTCGGATGAACAACAACTTCAGAAAACTACGCTGTAAGGGGGGGATGCTCAATAGCCTACTTCTAGATATGTCAAATTAGCTCTGGAATGATGGAAATAATGAATACTATGTGATGTTATGGTCCCTCATAGGATTTCCAGCTGAAGCACTGGAAACTTCCTTCCTCCAATAAATCTACATGACTGAACTGTGCAATCCTTGAAGGGAATTGTACTGCATGGAGGTAAAACCTAATGGCCTGAATTCCAGATATAGACCTGCTGCTCCTGAAAGAACGAATGTGAAGAACAAAGTGAAGGATGAATCCTCCACTAGTTTCCTAGCTGGAATGATAGAAACAACCCATTGAGGATGGCACCAATGCCTGATGAGGAATAACCCAATAGTAAACCTTCCTAGAGTAGGCACTAAAAGTCCCCTGTGAATAAGGGTGGGATTTCCACTCGGAAACTCCTTGTGCTATACAACACTACAGACTTAGGTAAATAAATCAAGCATGCATAGAAATGTCCTAACACAAACCTATATCTAAACCGATCGAAGAAATGAATAATCCAAGTCATCCCTCTATTGTGCCTTTACCTTTATTATATAGAAAGTGTGCCTTCCATAGCCTAGGCCCACTCCATAACTACGATGTGCATGTGGACATAAGTATCCATGGTTAACTACACTATGTCTCCATTTCCTCCATCATGTATACATGTGATGATCACCCTCTCCATCATGTGTGCATTAAATGCATCACTTCCTCCACTAACTTATCATAAGTGCTTTATGATATTACTTTGAATGCACTATGATCTCCGTTGACCTCTTCAAATATCCTCATGATTTTACATTTAAGATCCATGATCTTATTTTACTGTTTCGTCCTCCATGATCTATCTCATAAATGAGACATGATCTCCACTCCTTTATCATTAATGGAGCTGCTCCACTACTCCATGATTTAGATCTAGATCTAGAATATCCACATACACACATCAAAAGTGGATTTTATTCATCTTTGAGGATTATGGGTCCCTCCACTCTTTTATTTACTTAATTAATTAAGTTTATTAGGACTCTAATATTCCTCATAAACATGTGGAAATTTTGGAATATTACAAGGTGGTTCAAAAAATCACTAATCCTCACACAACCAAATCAATAGAAATTTGTCTCAGATCAACCTTTTTCAGTTTTAAAGGTGAAGTTTATGAAAAGAATTGTGGGGTTGCTATGGGATCGCCTCTTTCGCTGATAATTGCCAATATCTTCATGGAAGGTTTTGAAGAGAAATCCATTGAATCCTCCCCTCTAAAGAATAAAATTTGGAAAAGATACGTGGATGACACCTTTATCGTTTCGCCACATGGAAAGAAAAAATAGGTATTTTCTTAAAACACTTAAATGGTCTATCTAAGTCTGTCAAGTTTACCAAGTAGGTGGAAGAAAATGGAAACCTTCCCTTTCTTGACATCCTTATCGACAAAAACCATGATATCTTCCGTAAAATTATTAGCCTCATACTCCTAATCTATAAATTAAATTCTTAATAGTTATTAATAAATAGTTAATAAATGTAGATGATTATTATTAATAATAATCATATAAACCTTTATGAAATATAAATATAAATATAAATAATTTTGATAATTTTGAAATAGTTATCTGTAATTATTTTAAGCCTTAATTATAAAAATTCTAACAAATTATTTTAAAGCTATTAATTTAATAAAGAGAATAATTAAATTTGTGAATAAATTTCATTCACTTTCTGTCATTTAAATTTGGCTACCTACTTTTCCATCCGTTCATGTTAATGCCCTATTATGTATATCATGGGTCGGGATCTGACTAAATCATTGATCTATCCTAATGATGAACCACAGAGGATTGGTTCGAAAAGTTGATTCAAACAAAAATGGATGCAATAAATATGGGAAATTCTACACATAATGCAAATCACAGACACCTCAAATCTCCAATCTTGTAGTAAGTCTGCATGTCTTATCCATACTAGGTGGCAAGCTAACTACAGATTTCGTTGCAGATCATGAGATGCGAATATCCATGTGTGTAATAATCCACTCAACCACTTTTTCACAAGCAATGAATTGAAATATTCATGCAATATTATGCATCCTAGAGTTCTTGATATTGATGTATGCTTGCAAATATTTCAAGATTTCAATGATCTGTTTCTGCATGAATGTGTCTCTTATGTCGTTCCATGTGACCTAAGTAGGCTTATCTATAAACTTGTTGTTTATCAGCATATATGGGAATGGTAGGCTTTTTCACTTCAATTCCTTCCTCACTTCTTGTCTCTGAAGCTTATTTGGAGGCTTGTAACAAGAGACATGGCTCTAACAGATGATGAAAGGGTAATAATACTTGCAACTCAGACACCTATTTATGGAAGCAAAATCATGGAGATAACAATTAGATTTATAAAATTTCATAACTGTTATAGTCATATCATAGCATATTGTATTCAATATCCATTAAATGCAACTAAAAATGTAATCAATTAATGACAAAAACATAGCTTCTTATATGGGCAAAAATTATACATGCAAATAAGGAGGATGCACTTTCAAAGCACGAAGGTAATTCAAGGGTCATTTAGGATTTTAAGTGCACTCATGAGATCAAGCAAGGGAAGGAAAACAAATGAAGGTTGCAAGGGCACACTCCAAATATATGAAGGAATGAATCTTCAGGCTTTCAGGGCTTCAAGGTGTGCTCGTGCTCAAAGAGAAAAACAGGATGCAGGGAAACACTTTGAAGAGATGAAGGGATGAAGCTTTAGGCCTTTAGGCCTTCAAGGTGCACTCATGATCTAAAAATGGAACTATTTGTAATTCTATGCAAAGTATCAATTTCCATTTAATTTAGTGTGCAAAGTGTTCTCCATGACTTGCAAGTTAAACAAAGTAGATTTGGTAATGTTTCTGAGTTTTATGTGTGAGAATTTGTTATTTAAATTTACTATTTAATATATCACAGTAGAAATACACAGTAAGAAAAATTCACTGTAGCATAACACAACAAACTGATGAGGTAGTTCACCCCTCTTGGGCTACATCTGTCGGGTCCAAGGCTCCCAATGGGCATGTCCTTGCTCTATTAAGTTTCTCAAAATGGTTATACAATGAAATATATGCCTAAACAGGAAAAAAAAGCCATGAATTTGACTTCAAAAGTCAGAAATAAGCTAAAAATGGCTTTTGTTTCACCTCAAACAGTGAAGTACAACCCAATATAGCTCCATCTCCCTGATGGCCCTAGTGGCTCTTTCATCTTCTCTGAAGTAAAAATGGATTGAGAACGCCTCTTTTCACTTTTAAACCTATCCCAAACTCTCCACAATGCTCAAGAAACCCAAAATTGACTAAAATTTCATCCAAGTTGGTTCAATATTGTGAAATTTATGGCTTCTCAAAGAAAACTACCCAATATCACTTGAAAACCCCACCAAATGTGGGTGAACTCTAGTTAAGTGCTCCAAAATTTGTGGACAGGATATAATTTGGTGGAATCCGCTCCAAATTATCGAACCTGTTAGATGCGGCATTAAATTTTTAGTTGGGTGGGGTCACATGGACTGTCGCCCTAACCGCCGGTTAAACCGCGGCCTTAACGATTTTAAAAAACCATGGCATTAAATTTTGTAATGTGAATTTGGGCACATGTGGCAATGGTTCTCATAACTATTTTCCTCTGTGGTTAAGGCCTTAAGGCCTCAGTTCCGAGCATGAAGTCATGTGGATGGGCTAGTCCTAAGGGGCTAGCCCCTTTTCATTTTCCGCTCAAATCAAGTTCAAAAAATAAATAGATTTCGTCTCCCAATGTTATTAAGACCTAACACATAGCCCAGCCAGTGGGGCTTGTGGGATTCTAGTGGATAGAACATGGTCCAAATCCTGTGCACTGCAAATATTTTTCCATACCTTTCATTCTCTAGCTTAGGGCCACGTGGTGGCCTCCGGGCCTGCCATGTGGCAACCCGTGATTGGCCACGAAATCAACAATCAAACTTTCAACAAATCATCAGTTGTCATTTGTCAAATCGATATTATCCCCTATGGAATATTATAGGGAATATTTTGGGGAATATTCTAAGGAATATTCCTAGAATATTCCTTGGAATATTCTTTTTTAAATTTTTCTAATGTAGAAAAGTCAAACTTGGTCAACTGAAAAATGGAGTTTACTGGAGACTTCAAACCTTCATAAATTTCACATATGACGTTAGATTTGAGGCCCATTCACGGTGATAGAATCACAACAACGAGACATTTCCGGTCGTTCAGATTGCAACCAATTTTGAGCAGCTCCAGTTTTGAGCATTTTTTCAACTTGGACATGATCACCTGATCACACCTCCCAAATGGGAAGCTTTTGGACCCCAAAAGCTCACTGAATTATAGAAACTGAAGATGAGGAGACTGATTCTCCACTCTTCCAACCTTGAACCATTGAAATCTTCCTGACTTCATCAAATTGAGCTTCTCATAAAAACATAAATTCTTTATTGAATCTGCTGACTGGCTTGTGGCTAACCTTGATTGGGTCATAATGAAAAATTTTGGAATTTGCAGAACAACAACTAAAATTTGCAAAAAAGATACTACTCCTACAATGGTATACCTTCAAAGGAAACTAAATATAAGGTTCACCTTGCCAACTATCCTTATGGAGAATTTTTTCTGAATGAGCCATGTACTTGTGTCGATTCCCAACCAAGTTTTCTCGCCATACCAACTTGCCATTCTGAAACCAACATTGATCCATGCTGAACTTTGTGTCCTCTTTTCTTGCATGCTTTTCCCTTTCTTTGATTCTTGCACCAATTTTCACTGACACTTCGTTCTCTGCACCGATCGACACCAAAGACACTTTCTGCAACATCTTGTCATCTTCTTCCAAAGATGACGTGCTTTCAGACTGAAACACGTCATCATTTAAATTAGCAATAACATGAACATAATTGTGTACAAAATATTTTTTCTTAATCATCAACAAAGTCAAATTTTGACATGCATTGACAAGCCTTTTCAATTTTCCCATGTTGACTAAAGAATATTCTAGCTTCTTCTGATGTTCTCTTCAAATAAACTCCCTGACCTCCTTGAATAGATGATACTTTTTCTCATGGCGATGGAAGATTGATTTTCTGTCATATAAGTATGGACTACCCAACACCACACCTGTAATGTCAGGTGGTACCACATCTAATTCAACCAAGTCAACATAATGAGCTGTTATGGCGAAGCGCAACATGCACTTTCTTGAGACTTGTAAATTAGCATCCTTGCAAATCCATCCAAGTGGATATGGCTTTGGATGTGGAATGGTCTCAAGTTTCAGCTTCTTGACTAAGTCTTCTGAGATGAGATTCTCTTGTGACCCACTGTCAAATAATGTGTCTATCTTTGTGTGTTTGGATATTATCCTCACATGAAACAACTCTATCCTCCACTCTTCATTTGGAGCTTCTATGTGACAGTTTAAAGTGCTATAAATGGGATTTGCTTCATTTAAAATCTCTATCCCATTTATGTTATTTAGTGCCAAAGCTATGTTTTTAGTTTCATCTCCTGATTCAGACCCTAAGTCTTGTTCAGATATTGCAATCGTTTTGCCTTTTTATTTGGCCTTAGCTTTGGTTTTAAATTTTTCTGGTTTCAGCTTCAGATGAAGTTTCCAGCAATGGTCTTCATCGTGGCTTGTTTTGGAATAGTTTTTAAAAAATAATTTTCCTTTTTCTTTCCTTGAGTTTTCATTTCTTTTCCTCCCTTTGCCTTTAAATTCACTGTCCACATTCCCATCAAAATATTGTTTACCTCTAGCCTCTAAATGTGTGGCTTGTACAAAAAACTCATCTAGAATACTAGGATTGAACATAAGGATAATATGTATAAGATAGCTGTGTAAACCACCTATATATTTAAGCAAAGTCTCTTGACTATGGAAATCAATTCCAAGTAATAAAGCCCTTCGTCTAAACTCTTGAGTGTAATATTGAACACTTTGTCCCTTAAGTTGTATAAAACTTTGCCAATTCATGATAGCCTTTTTTTGAATGAGCTAATGGATAAAATTGTTGTTTAATTGTGGAAATAAATTCAGCCTATGATAAAGCGATCTTACCATGTTTTTTAATTTCATCCTTGGTCTTGGATTCCCACCATACCAATGCTGCTCCTTCCATTCTCAGAGAGGCTAATTGAATCTTCTTGTCGTCTTCATGAAGGTTTTGTATCCTCAAATAAATTTCCAACTGTATTATCCAATTTTCAAGTTTCTCTGCATTGACCTCACCATTAAACATAGGCAACTCAAATTTAACATAAAGCTTTACAATGGACTTTCACCAGTGGTTTTAGACTTGTGAGATTGATTCACCGAAGTAGAGGATGACGATGTAGAGGAAGAGGATGAAGATGGGAATGGTGGATCACCATTACCTCCATGTCCTTTCTTTGAATTGTCATGTTCCTCCTGAAGAACCCTCTTCTTCTTTCTGGTGTCTAGAACCTTCTTCTACAAGCCTTTCATTCCTTTCTTGGTAGAGTATCCTCACCATCTCTGTCATGTCTAGGAAAGCCTTTCGGAATACCCGTTCTTATTCTTTGGGATCAATGTCTTCAGTAGCTTCCCCTTCTCTTGAAGACATGCTTGAGGCTTCTTCTATTACTCTTGGAGGGGGCTCTCTGGCCTTTCTTGGTTGAGGATTACTTTGTGCACTAACCAAGTGTCCTTCACCTCTCTTGAGTTTAAGTCTAGTAAGCATTAAAACTTGCAAACAATCAACTATATCTTTGCACAAGAACAAATGCAAAGTAAAAATCTAGCTCCTAAGGCTTAAATCCTGAGCTCTGATACCATCTGATCTAAAAATGGAACTATTTGTAATGCTATGCAAAGTATCCATTTCCATTTAATTTAGTGTGCAAAGTGTTCTCCATGACTTGCAAGTTAAACAAAGTAGATTTGGTAATGTTTCTAAGTTTTATGTGTGATAATTTGTTATTTAAATTTAATGTTTAATATATCACATTAGAAATACACAGCAAGAAAAATTCACCATAGCATAACACAACAAACTGATGAGGCAGTTCACCCCTCCTGGGCTACATCTGCCAAGTCCAAGGCTCCCAATGGGAATTTCTTTTCTCTATTAAGTTTCTCAAAATGGTTATACAGTGAAATATATCCCTAAACAGAAAAAAATAGCTGTGAATTTGACTTTAGAAGACATAAATAAGCTAAAAATGGCTTTTTTTTCACCTCAAACAGTGAAGTAAAACCCAATACAGCTCCATCTCCCTAATGGCCCTAGTGGCTCTTTCCTCTTATATGAAGAAAAAATGGCTGAATAACACCTCTGTTCACTCTGCAACCTATCCCAAACTCTCCAGAATGCTCAAGAAACCCAAAATTGACTAAGCTGTCATCCAATTTATGTCAATATTGTGAACGTTATGGCCTCTCAAAGAAAACTACCCAATGTCACTTGAAAAACCCACCAAATGTGGGTGAACTCCAGTTAAGTGCTCCAAAATCGGCAGACAGGATAGAATCTTTCAGACTGTGTTCCAAATGATCAAAACCATTAGATTTGGCATTAACTGTTTAGTTGGGCAGGGTCACATGGATCGCCGCCCTAACCGCTGGTTAAACCATGACCTTAACGGTTTTAAAAAGTCGTGGCATTAAATTTTGTAACGTGCCTTTAGGCACATGTGGAAATGGTTCTCGTAACTATTTGACTTCGTAGTTAAAGGCCTTAAGGCCTCGGTTTCGAGGATGCAGTCACGTGGATGGGCTAGTCATAAGGGGCTAGCACCTTTTAGTTTTTCGCTCAAATGAAGTTCAAACAATAAATAGATTCCGTCTCCTAATGTTATTAAGACCCAATGCATAGCCTGGCCAGTGGGGCCTGTGGGCTTCTATCAGATAAACCATGGTTTGAATCCTATGCACTACAAATATTTTTCCATACCTTTCACTCTCTGGCATGGGGCCACGTGGTGGCCTCCTGGCCTACCACGTGGTAGCCCATGATTGGCCACAAAAATCAATAGTCAAACTTTCAAGAAATCATCAGCTGCCATATGTCAAATTGCTATGCACCCCTGCGGAATATTCTAGGGAATATTTTGAGGAATATTCCCAAAATATTCCTTAGAATATATATATTTTAATTTTCTAATGTAGAAAAGTAAAACTTGGTCAACTGAAAAATGGAGTTTACTAGAGACTTCAAACCTTCATAACTTTCACATACAACATTGGATTTGAGTCATGTTCATAGCGCTAGAATCAAAACAATGAGACCTTTCAATTCATTCAGATTGCAACCAATTCTGAGTAGTTCCATTTTTTAGCATCTTTTCAACTTGGACATGATCACCTGATCACACCTCCCAAATGGGAAGCTTTTGGACCCTAAAAGCTCACTGAATTACAGAAACTGAAGATGAGGAGACTGAGTCTCGACTCTTCCAACCTTGAACCATTGAAATATATAGGAATTTATAGTGAAAGTTCCATAGATCAAGAACCAAAGGTCACCGCTCACAAACAGATCACAAATCAGTACACCAGTATAATCATAAGGTTAAAACCCTCAAAGAGGGAAACAGTCCATGCCCTGAGCCAACGCGGCCACTTCAGGGAATTTATTAATATAAAAAGAAAAGTTACATATGTTTCTCTCATAAACGATTACCGGACAAATGACCCTCCATGCTCTTCAAATAGAGATCATGGACCAATCGGGTGTCAAGCCACGGGTCAAGTGTCGTTAATACCGAGGTGAGAGATAACTATCGGATCACTACAAATCATGACCATCAAATTATAATTTACAAATGTACTTGGTAAAGAAACACACTTTACCTAAATCTACACTAGACTAAGTTATTCTTAACTATTTCTTATGTGTCAGAATATCCTAACATCCCCCCTTAAGAACAACTTGGGATAGGATTGAAGGATTTATAGAGGTGACACAAAAGGAGCCTATTTCCTATGTGTTGAAATATCCTAACATCCCCCGTTAAGAAAAAATTGGGATAGGATTGAAGGATTTACAAAAGTGACACTATAGGAGAAGGAAGGAGGCATTAGATCCTATCCCCCCTTAATGACAACTTTCCTGAACTCCAAGCATGGATCGAAGTTTGGTAAACTTCACTTGTGTGAGAGCCTTTGTAAAGATATCAGCTACCTGATCATTGGTTGGACAATACTGCACTTCAAGAACATGATCATGAATGAGATTTCTAATGAAGTGTATGTGGAGTTCAATGTGTTTCATACGCTGATGCTGAACTGGATCTTTACATAGCTGAATGGCACTCTGATTATCACACCAAAGTGTACTGTTGGATGCTGCTGATGAAGACCAAATTCAAACAGGATCTGACGAAGCCACATGGATTCCTTGTTGGCTTCAACTGCACCACGATACTATGCTTCTACTGAAGAAAGGGAGATGGCACTTTGTTTCTTACAAGACCAAGTAATAGGTCCTGAACTAAGAGTGAATACATATCCTGCAGTGGACTTCCGATCATCGGGGTCACCAGCCCAATCAGAATCAGTGAAACCAATCAACAAGGGAGATGATCCTACACTATAATGAATCTCTAACTGAATTTTACCTCGAATATATCGAAGTATTCTTTTAGCTACTTTCCAGTGACTTTCATGAGGTTGGTGCATAAACTAAGAGAAAAGACCAACGGCAAAGGAAAGGTCGGGACAGGTATGGGTTAGATACAAAATTTTACCAACAAGTTGACGGTATAAGGTAGCATCAACTTCAAGGGTAGTATAGTTGACTAAAATCTTGACTCCAGATTGAAAGGGAGAAGGGGCAGGCTTATAATATTCCATGTGAAAGTGGTGTAGAAGATCACAGACATACTTGGACTGAGAGAGGGTAATGCCTTCCTTGGATTGCAAGACTTGAAGACCAAGGAAATAATGCAAGTGTCCTAAGTCTGTCATTTCAAACTTCTTTTTTATGCTAGACTTCACATGGTTTTGTATGGTTTGGATCACTACTAGTAAGGATAATATCATCAACATAAAGAACAAGGATGGTGAAGGAATTACCCACTTTCTTGGTGTAGATAGTGTTGTCAGAATGACACCTAGAAAATCCATTATCTAAGAGAAATCTATCCATTTTGGCATACCAAGCACGAGGAGCTTGTTTGATACCATAGAGAGACTTCCTAAGGCGACAAACAAGGCTTGATTCTTTTTGGATAAACCCAGGGGGTTGTTTCATGTAGATTTCTTCATGCAAATCTCCATGTAAGAAGGCGGATTTAACATCCATCTGATGGACTTCCCATTTAAAGGAGGCAGCAAGGGAAAGAACAAGGTGGATAGAGTTCATTTTGGAAATAAGGGAGAAGGTTTCAGTATAGTCAATGCCTTCAACTTGTGAAAAACCTTTAGCGACAAGACGAGCTTTATGTCTATCCACTTTTCCATCTGGTCCAAACTTTGTTTTGTAAACCCATTTGCATCTGACAAGTTTTCTTCCTTTTGGAAGAGGAAGAAGATCCCAAGTATTTTTTGCCAATAAGGAATGACACTCTTCATTCATAGCTTCATCCCAATCTAGATGACCAGAGGCTTCTTGAAAGGTTTCTGGATCAAGTTTTTCTGGAACTTGAGCCAATAAGGAAGAAGCTCTTTCGAACTGAGAACGTGTACGCCTTCCATCGGTAGGGTCACCTGCAAGAGAACCTGTTGGATCCTGAGTAGAGCAGACCCATATTGGAAGCGGTGTAGTATAAGGAACAATTTCATGAGATGGAGGAGAATTTTCATCCTCCCTGTCATCATCTGAACTAGAAGGAGTGCTATTAAAAATAGAAGAGAGAGAGAGAGGTAGCACATATGTCGAATCAAGCTCGCAAGCCAAAGGTGGCACACCCACCGAACTAGGCTTGCAGGCCAATATATTTTCATCAAACTTTACATCGCTTCTAATGATTATATTTTTTGATTTTGGTTGAATAAGTCTATATCCTTTGACATATTTAGAATATCCAACAAAAATACATTTTTCACTCTTAGGTTCTAAGGCTTTATGTTTCGCATCTATAATATGGGCCCAAGCATCACTACTAAAAACACAAAAGTGACTTATATCTGGTTTGATTGAGCTCCAACATTTTTCTGGAGTTATTTTATTTAAAACCTTAGTAGGAGTGTGATTTACTATGTAATTTGCACAGTTAATGGCTTCTGCCCAAATATTGAGACCAAGTCCTTTAGATTGAAGCATACAATTAGCCATTTCTTTTAAGGTGTAATTCTTCCTTTCAGCTACACCATTTTTTTGTGGAGTATATGGAACAGTATGTTGCAATTCAATGCCATGCTCAGTGCAGAAGTTGATAAATTTGTTGTTAACATATTCTCCGCCATTTTCTGATCTTAACTTAAGAATTTGATGTCCATATTATTTCTCAACAAAGGCCTTAAAGGCCAAGAACATGTAAAAAAATTTACTCTTGAGTTTTAAGAAATATACCCAAGTGCGTCTAGAAAAATCATCAATGAAAGTTAAGAAGTACTTGTAACCAGAGAAAGAAACAACGGGAAGTGGACCACATAAATCAATGTGCACAAGCTGCAAAGGGGCTGAAGCGTGCCAAGAGGCATGTTTGTCATAACTATCCCGATGATGTTTTCTGAGTACACATCCGGAGCAAACACCATCTCGGCAAGATACAATAGGAAGACCCGTCACCATATTTTCCTTACATAGAGTTTGAAGGGACCGATAGTTTAAGTGACCAAATTGATCATGCCAAAGTTTTCTCACTTCATCATTATGAGCAAAAAAACCTGAGGGAAGACATGATGACACAAATTTGTCAAACTTATACAACCTTGTGGAATCGTCAACAATGCCAGTAGCTAAAATGTGTTTAGGATCTTTGAGGTCCTTGATTACAACATCATGAGGTGATAATTATACTATTTTCCCTTCACCTGAATGAGTTATCTGATAAACAGAGAGAAGGTTGCATGACAAGTTAGGAACACACAGTACATCATTAAACTGACCATTATCTAGATGAATGGTTCTAGATCCTATAACACTAAGAGATATATCATCACCAACATAAATATGTTTGGTGTTACAATCATTTAAAGAAGAAAACATGGATTTATTTTTAGCCATGTGGTAAGAAGCTCCAGAATCAATGAGCCACTCATGAGAAGAACAAGAAGAAGATACATTTAATGCATAACCAGATCTTGATGCTTGACAACCACAAGCATAAAGTGCCATGCCTGAAGATGAAGATGAAGACTGATCCAAATTGATGTTGTGCTTCTTCATTGCTGCTTCTAAGGCTTCCATCTTCTTAAAACATTTGGACTCTATATGGCCATCATGATTACAAAATTTGCAATGTCTATATATCTTCTTCCCTTTGTTTTTATTTGCTTTATCATTTTGGTGATTTGATTTTTCAGTTTGCGGCTGAAATTGCGTGGGACCCTTGTTTGGTTTAGGACCATACTTTTTAGGATACTGCTTCTTGGGATTCTTTTGATATGGTTCTTGTTGGGCTGCTAAGGCTTTCTTAGAAGTGTTTCCAGGAGTGATAAGACCAAGGTGTAAGAGTTTTTATTGTTCTCTTATCAAAGAATCACAAAAGGAATCAAAAGAGGGATTCTTGTAGGTGGTTCTAGAAGATATGATGACTTCTCTAGTGGAATGGAAGGTAGAAAAAAATACAGAGTATGTAGGGCCAAGCTTAGCAAAAATGCAATAGATGAGGCTACCATCTTCCTTTTTGACCTTACAACCTTCTAAAAGAAGTCTAAGGGTCTTGAATTTGGACAAAAGGTCTTCAATAGAGGAGAAATTATTAGGGTCCGAAGTAAGCAACTGATTTTCAAGCTGGTGGGACCTGATTTTATTTTAAATTCCAAAAACATTATTTAGCTTTTCTAGGGCTTTATCAGGGGTGACAATGTCAAGGATGTGAAATTGAAGATCTTGAGCAATGGACATTCCTATCAACCCTCGTTCTTGATCTTGTTTATTTTTCCATTTAGGAACTTTATCATCATTAGAAGGTTTAGTTTCTTGACCTATGGCTATTCTATAAAGCCCTTTACTTCTAAGTATATCTACCATGTGAGGTATCCATTGGAAATAATTGGTGCTGTTAAGAATAATCGGGCATGTACTTTCCATTTTTTTTTTTTAAAATAAAGCTGATAAAAGCTAAAACTAATTGCTCCAATAGAAATATATCGAAAAATTAGGCCGTTAAAAAAAAAATGGCTTGAAAAATGGCTTCCGGATGAAGAAGTTATGCCTTTTGAAAACTCTAAGTTGTAGATGCCGAATAGTTACAGGAATGGGATGAAGTGCAGCTTTTTAAAAAAAATTACGCCCCTTTGAACAAATTTTTTTTACATAAGAAGCTTGAGAAGGAGACTTGAACCCAAGACCTCTATTCTCATAAACTAAGCCCTCACCAAGTGAGATAGTAAAAGGATCATGTTATTGTATGAAAGGATCACGTTTGTTTTTTTTTTTTTCTAACTCTTCAGTGTGCGTGCCTTTTCCAGTAAAAAAAAGCACAAAAACCGAGCAAACAAAAAACAAATTGTAAAGCCTAATGGTAGAATGTTAGATTTTCGGTTACCCTTACCGGCAACTATCACTTTCTTCACTATTTCTGATTTCCTGAGATCGCACAAAGACGTGGGGAAACGACATACATAGCAAAAAAAAATCCCTTTTTCCTGTTTCTGATTTTCCAAGATCGCACAGAGTACATAGAAAAGAGAATACACAGAGAAGAGGGTATAGATTCGACAAATAAATAAAACCTTAATACCGAAAATAAACAGAAATAAACCGAAACAAGTAGAACTATTAACAAATATAACTGCAAAATAGATGCTTTATACCTCCAGATCTAAACTGACATAACTTGGGCAGGCGGAAACCTTTTCGCATGAAACAAAAGGAATTACTCACTATAACAGATGCTCCAGACACAACCGAGCAGTTCTCCAAGCCCAAAAATGTTTAGAAATAGTAGATCTACAAAATGGAATTTGCATGAAGTCAAACCAACTTCGGATTTTGATCAACAACGGACGCAGCCCTCAAAGTAGATTTGATGCCATGTAGGAATTTACAGGGTAAGTTCCATAGATCAAGAACCAAAGGTCACCACTCAAAAACATATCACAAATTAGTACACCAGTATAATCACGTGGTTAAAACCCTCAAAGAGGGAAATAGTCCACACCCTGAGCCAACGCGACCACTCCAGGGAATTTATTAATATAAAAAGAAAATTTACATATGTTTCTCTCATAAATGGTTACTGGAAAAATGACCCTCGATGCTCTTTAAATAGAGATCATTGACCAATCAGGAGTTAAGCCACAGATCAAGTGTCGTTAATACCGAGGTGAGATATAACCGTCAGATCACTACAAATCGTGACCGTCGGATTATAAGTTACAAATGTACATGGTAAAGAAACACACTTTACCTAACTCTACACTAGACTAAGTTATTCTTAACTATTTCCTATGTGTTGGAATATCCTTACAAAATCTTCCTGACTTCATCATATTGAGCTTCTCATAAACAGATAAATTATTCCCTGAATTTGTTGACCGACTATTGCTAACCTTGACTGACTCATTATGAAAATTTTTGGAATTTGCAGAGAAACAACTAAAATTTGTAGAAAACATATTACTCCTACAATGGTCTACCTTCAAAGGCAACTAAATATAAGACTCACCTTGCCAATTGTCATTATGGTGAACTTTTGCTGAATGAGCCATGTACTTGTGTCGATTCCTGACCAAGTTTTCTCGCCATACCAACCTGCCATTCTGAAACCAACATTGATCCATGCTGAACTTTGTGTCCTCTTTGCTTTCATGCTTTTCTCTTTCTTGGATTCTTGCACCACTTTGCATTGACACTTCTTTCTCTACACCAATCGACACCAAAGACACTTTCTGCGACATCTTGTCATCTTCTTCCAAAGACGACCGACTTTCAGACTGAAACATATCATCATTTAAATCAGAAATAACATGAAAATGATTATGTACAAAATATATTTTCTTAATCATCAACAAATTCAAATTTTGAATTGCATTGACAAGCCTTTCAATTTCCCTGCACTGATTAAAGAAGATTCTAGCTTCTTTCAATGTGCTCTTAGAATAAACTCCTTGCCCTCCTTGAACAGATGATACTTGTTCTCATGGCGATGGAACATTTATTTTCTGTCATATAAGTATGGACTACCCAACACCACACCTATAATTTCAAGCGGTACCACATCTAATTCAACCAAGTCAACATAATGAGCTATTATCGTGAAGCGCAACATGCACTTTCTTGAGACTTGTAAATTAGCATCCTTGCAAATCCATCCAAGTGAATATGCCTTTGGATGTGGAATGGTATCAAGTTTCAGCTTCTTGACTAAGTATTTTGAGATGAGATTCGCTTGTGACCCACTATCAAATAGTGTGTCTATCTTTGTGTGTTTGGATATTAGCCTCACATGAAACAACTCTATCCTCCTCTCTTCATTTGGAGCTTCTATGTGATAGTTTAAAGTGCTAGAACTGGGATTTGTTTCATTTACAATCTCCTTCCCCTTTATGTTATTTAGTGCCAAAGCTATGCTTTTAGTTTCATCTCCTAATTCATACCCTAAGTCTTGTTCAAATATTGCAACTATTTTGCCTTTTTCTTTGGCCTTATCTTTGGTTTTAAATTTTTCTGGTTTCAGCTCTGGATGAAGTTTCCAGCAATGGTCTTCATCGTGGCTTGTTTAGGAACATTTTTTACAAAATAATTTTCATTTTTATTTCCTAAAGTTTTCATTTATTTTCCTCCCTTTGCCTTTATGTTCACTATCCACATTCCCATCAAAATATTGTTTACCTCTAGCCGCTAAATGTGTGGCTTGTACACAAACCTCATCTAGACTAGTAGGATTGAACATAAGCATAGTATGTATAAGATAGTTGTGTAAACCACCTATATATTTCATCAAAGTCTCTTGGCTATGCAAATCAATTCCAAGTAATAAAGCCCTTCATCTAAAATCTTGAGTGTAACCTTGAACACTTTGTCCCTTAAGTTGTCTAAAAATTTTCCAATTGATGATAGCCTTTTGTAAATGAGCTAATGGATAAAATTGCTGTTTAATTGCGGAAATAAATTCAGCCCATGATAAAGTGATCTTACCGTGTTTTTTAATTTCATCCTTGGTATTGGCTTCCCACCATACAAATGTTGCTCCTTCCATTCTCAAAGAGGCTAATTGAATCTTGTTTTCATCTTCATGAAGGTTTTGTATCCTCAAATAAACTTCCAAATTTCTTATCCAATTTTTAAGTTTTTTGGCATTGACCTCACCATTAAACATAGGAAACTCAAATTTAACATCAATCTTTAAAAATGGACTTTTACTAGTCGTTTTAGACTTGTGATATTGATTCATCGAAGTAGAGGATGACGATGTAGAGGAAGAGGATGAAGATGGGGATGGTGGATCACCATTACCTCCATGTCATTTATTTGACTTGTCATCACTTTTCTTTCCTCCTGAAGAAACCTCTTCTTCTTTTTGGTGTCTAGACCCTTCTTCCACAAGCCTTTCATTCCTTTCTTGGTAGAGTATCCTCACCATCTCTGTCATGCCTAGGAAACCCTTTCGGAATACTCGTTCCTCTTCTTTGGGATCAATGTCTTCAGGAGATTCTCCTTCTCTTGAAGACATGCTTGAGGCTTCTTCTATGACTCTTGGAGGTGGCTCTCTGGCCTTTCTTGCTTGAGGATTACTTTGTGCACTAACCAAGTGTCCTTCACCTCTCTTGAGTTTAATCCTAGTAGGCATAAAAACTTGCAAACAATCAACTATATCTTTGCACAAGAACAAATGCAGAGTAAAAATCTAGCTCCTAAGGCTGAAATCTTGAGCTCTGATACCATCTGATCTAAAAATGGAACTATTTTTAATGTTATGCAAAGTATCCATTTCCATTTAATTTAGTGTGCAAAGTGTTCTGCATGAATTGAAAATTAAACAAAGTAGATTTGGTAATGTTTCTGAGTTTTATGTGTGAGAATTTGTTATTTAAATTTACTGTTTAATATATCACAGCAGAAATACGCATCAAGAAAAATTCACCATAGCATAACACAACAAACTGATGAGGTAGTTCATCCCTCTTGGGCTACATCTGTCAGGTCCAAGGCTCCTAATGGGCATGTCCTTTCTCTATTAAGTTGATCAAAATGGTTATACAGTGAAATACATGTCTAAAAAGGAAAAATAAGCTATGAATTTGATTTTAGAAGACATAAATAAGCTAAAAATGGCTTTTGTTTTACCTCAAACAGTGAAGTACAACCCAATACAGCTCCATCTCCCTGATGGCCCTAGTGTCTCTTTCCTCTTATATGAAGCAAACATGGCTGAATAACACCTTTTTTCTCTCTAAAACCTATCCCAAACTCTCCAGAATGCTCAAGAAACCAAAAATTGACTAAAATTTCATCCAATTTGGTTCAATATTGTGAAAGTTATGGCCTCTCAAAGAAAACTTCCCAATGTCACTTGAAAACCCCACCAAATGTGGGTGAACTCTAGTCAAGTGCTCGAAAATTGGTGGACATGATAGAATCTGGTGGAATCCACTCCAAATTATCGGAACCATTAGATGTGGCATTAACTGCTTAGTTGGGCGGGGTCACATGGAACGCCGCCCTAATCGCCGGTTAAACCACGGCCTTAATGGTTTTAAAAACCGTGGCATTAAATTTTGTAACGTGCCTTTGGGTGCATGTGGCAATGATTCTTGTGACTATTTGCCTTCGCGGTTAAGGGCCTTAAGGCCTCAGTTCCAAGTGCTTAGTCACATGGATGGGCTAGACCTAAGGGGCTAGCCCCTTTTCGTTTTCCGCTCAAATAAAGTTCAAACAATAAATAGATTATGTCTTCCAATGTTATTAAGATGCAACGCATAGCCCGGCCAGTGGGGTTTGTGGGCTTCTAGCCAATAAACCATGGTTCAAATCTTGTGCACATCAAATATTTTTCCATACCTTTTACTCTCCGGCCTGGGGCCACGTGGCGACCTCTGGGCCTGCCACGTGGCAGCCCGGGATTGGCCACGAAAATCAAGAGTCAAACTTTCAACAAATCATCAGCTGCCATTTCTCAAATTTCTATTCACCCTTGTGGAATATTCCTGGGAACATTCTAGGGAATATTCCAAGGAAGATTCCCAAAATATTCCTTAGAATATTCTTTTTAAAATTTTCTAATGTAGAAAAGTCAAACTTGGCCAACTGAAAAATGGATTTTACTAGAGACTCCAAATCTTCATAACTTACACATATGATGTCAGATATGAGTCCCATTCATAGCACTCGAATCGCAGCGACGAGACCGTTTCGGTCATTCAGATTGAAACCAATTCTAAGCAGTTCCATTTTGAGTATTTTTTCAACTTGGACATGATCACTTGATCAACTCATGCGCTCAAGCGAAAGGAGGGAACAATGGTGCATGCCATAGAGATGAAGGAAACACATTCAAGCCTTCAAGGTGCACACACATGTTCAAGGAGGGTGCAACCCTTGGTGGAGAAGGAGTGTGTGCAAGAGGAAACATTATCTATTTTGGGAATAATGTTTCTGAGTCAGTGGGATTTTTGGGTTCTAGAAGTGTGCTCTCTCCTCGAAAGGCTCAAGGAAAAATGTAGAAGCAATATTGCATTGTATAAATGTGAAAACAAAATATCTACAATATTTTATGGATGTCATCACAATCACGATCAAAATGTGAAGAGTCAAGGAACATGTAAATTTTTAGCTCACGGCAACAACTAAGCACTTGTAGAGGCAATATTGAATAGAAGAACCAGTAAATAAACTTAAAAATAAAATAAATGTCAACAAGGAAAACAATATTGACAAAAAATTCATGAAAGGAAATTAATAGATTTAACGTGAAAAACTTAACTTTAACGTAGATCGATGAAGAGTTTATTGATCCATAGATGTGTGCATATCCCAGATGATAATGATTATGAGAATGAATGGTTAGCTGGGTTAATTTAAAAGATATTATATGCAAATATATATCATGCATGATTTCCACTTGTCGATAAGTGATTGAGTTGGTTATGGGAAGTTAAGTGGGCTCCTATTTCCTAGGAGTGTCCCCACATGCATCAAGGAAGCTCATCCATGCATTCTAGAATGGTGCATGTCTTCATCAACCACCCAACCAAGTGGGGCTACATACCATTAGCTTCCAAAGATGGGATTAAAAATATGACTCAACCACCCAACCAAGTTGGGCTACATAACATCAATGACTCTATAAAACAATAATTACATCATAAGTGTCTACATGACCTTTACATCAAATGACAAATATCACATTTATAATCAAGATCAAACGACTTTAAAAGTGAAATATCACCTTGACATGAAATAAAGAAATGAAGAATCATTCATGGAAGAAATTTCACCATCATATAAACATAGATATTTCTTCATATATGCATCATCAGTCAACCACATGAACATCTTGAGCGACATCTTAAATATAATGCCAAAAATGCATCATTAGCAGCAAGGATAATTCTCCCCCTAAACTTGTGCTACTTGGTCTCTGTCATATCATAAATTCATGCACCAGAGTATCTTCATCAATCATAAAAAAACATAAATGACATATTTAACCAAATCCTAGTGCTAAAAAACAATTATAGATAAAAGCTGCAAACTGTAATCAACATTTGAATAGCTGACATAAACATATCATAATTTTTTTTTGAGTTGGACCCAAGTTTTCCTCTTGAGAGAGATATATATATATATACAGCATTGTAAATATAAAATCACATATATACGCAACTACAGGTCATGAAATCCGCGTACAAAAATTAAACTTTTGAGATATCACCTGTGTGAGAAGGTATGAGTAGACTCGACTAATAGCAAGATGAAGCAGAGACTACTCCCATTTTTTTTCTAATATATTCAAATGCTTCTCTTGGAAGAGGTATAGTAAATATATCAGAAACTTGTTCTTTGGAGGGAGAAGACTCCAATTTAACCTTTTTTCAAGATTTTTTTCTCTTACAAAATGGTACTGAATTGGAATGTGATTGATTTTGGAGTGCATAACAAAAATTTTAGAAATTCTAATAGCACTTGTATTGTCACATAGGATGGAAATGGGTGGCGATCATTTGATTTGAATATTCTATAATGTTTGTATCATCCAAAGAAGTTGTGTGCAACAAGATGCAGTAGCCATATATTCTTCTTCTGTTGTAGATAAGGCAATAGAAATTTGTTTCTTGCTGAACCAGGATACCAATCAGGGCCCTAAGTAAAATGCACCTCCACTAGTTCTTTTTTGATCATCAACATTTCCATCCCAGACTATATCTATGTATGCATGAAGGGTAATATCTGCATCTTTGGGATACCATAAGCCAAAGTCTTGGGTTCCTTGTATATATTTAAATATTCTCTTAATTGCCTGAAGATGTGTTTACTTTGTATTTTCTTGGAATTGTCCAACAATCCCAACTACATTCATGATGTCTAGTATAGTACCTAATAGATAAAGAAGAATTCCAATCATAGAACTCTATTTTGGTTTATTTAATGTGGGAGATTCATCATGCTAGTTGAAGCTACATCCTCTCATCATTGGAGTACATACTAGTTTGCAGTCTTCCATCCAATATTTCTTCAAAATCTTCTTGAGATATTTTGTTTGTGAGAGAAATATGCCATATTTTTCTTTTTGTACTTGTAAACCAAGAAAATATGTTAGTTCCCCAAGTAAATACATTTGAAAGTCTTGTTGCATGACATAAGCAAATTTTTGACTCACAAATTCTTCATTACTCCCAAAGATGATATCATCAGCATAAACAACAATAATTATCAATTTATCATCTTATATTTTTATGCACGAATTGTTATCTGTGGATCCTTCTATGAACCCTTATTGTTGGAGATACTTATGAAGACTATAATATCATGCTCAAGGGAATTGTTTTAGCCAATATACTCATTTTTTTAGTTTTCATACATGGTTTTCATCATTCACTAGAATGAATCCTTCTGGTTTTTCAATATATACTTCTTATAGATCTCCATTAAGGAATGCATATTTTACATCCATTTGATAAACTTTGAAATGGAAAAAACTTGAAAATGAAAGAAACATTCTTATGGCTTTAACTCTGGCTATAGGTTAAATTTTTTCTTCAAAGTCTACACCTTCTTGTTGAGAATAACCTTTGAAAATAATTCTAGCTTTGTTTCTAATGACTTCTCCATTTTCATTCAATTTATTTTTTAATATCCATTTTGTCCCAATAAAATTTTTATCCTGAGGCCTTGTAACCAATTCCCATATATTATTATTCTCAATTTGATCAAGTTCTTCATCCATGTCCATAACGAAACATCCATCTTTACTAGCTTGATTTAAATTTTGTGGTTTAATAGTGGATAATAAAGCTAGATAACTAGGATATCCTACAAGAGTTATTTTTTGTACCCATGTTCCCTTTTTTCCTAGAATTGGAGTTCCTGGATGATTATTTTGAACATACCTAGATGGAGCCTTTTCTTTATCAATTGTGTCTTCTTTTGTTGCTTGATTAGTTTCTTCTTCAATATAATTTTTCTTTGATGTGGGAAAGAATTCATCATCATCTTGTTTTGTATTTGTTACTATTTTGGGATATGTACATGCTTCATTAATCGAAACATCAGTACATTTAAAAATTGATTGAAGTCTCTTATTATAAAATTTGTGTCCTTTGCTTCTAGATGAGTAACCAAGAAGAATTCCTTAATTTTCCCTAGCTACAAACATACCAATTTTTTCATCATTATTTTCGATGAGACATTTGCTGCTAAAGAATCTAAAATGTTTTATAGTGGGAGGCTTACTATACCAATGTTCATAAGGAGTTTAATCACTATTTACACGAACATGAGATTTTTTGAGAATATTTACCACAATATGTGTTCCTTCACCCCAAAAGGTGTTAGGTGTTCTAGACTCATCAAGCATAGTACGAGCCATTTTTTGAACTGCTCTATTCATCCTTTCTGGCATGCCATTTTGTTGAGGAGTTATGGCTACAAAAAACTGTCTTTTGATGCCATGTTGTTCACATAAATAAAACAATTCATCTAATATGTATTCTCCTCCTCTGTCAGATTTGAGACATTTGATTTTTAGATCTAACTCATTTTCAACTAATTGTTTAAAGTCTTTGAATTTATCAAATGATTCATCTCTGTATTTTAGTAAACCGATCCAACACATTCTAGAAATCTCCTCAATAAATAAGATACATTATTTTTCTCCTCAAGGTGACTTTTTCCTTACTGGTCCACACAAATCAGTATGTATAATTTCAAGAGGCGTACTTGTTGATACTTCCTTGGCATTGAATTGAACCCTAGTTTTCTTACTGAATTGATATGACTTGCATATGGTACTTTTTGGCAAGGTTATTTTTGGAAAATCATCAGCAACTTTGCGCTTGCTTGATTTGTGTAGTTGAGAAAAGCTTAGATGTCCCAACCTTCTATCATATAACAATTTTTCGTTTTCTTTGCCTTAGTAAGATTTTTCTTCACTTCCTTTCAATACATAAAGATTACTTAGAGTTATTGTTCCCTTTATTATGGTCTTCTCTATGTCAAGTTCACAAACCACACATTCTTTTGATTTGAAAACAACCTCATTTCCTTGGTCGCACATTTGGTTAACACTTAACAAGTCATGCTTTAATCCATCAACAAACAAAACATTACCAACTTTAGCCCTTTCTTTTAGAAAAATATACCCTTTACCTTTAATGACGACAGGTGAGTCATTTCCAAAAGTGACATTCTTTTCTTTCTCTAATGCATTGTATTAAATGAGTTTATCTTTACCACCTGTCATGTATTTTGAGCATCTAATGTCAATGTACCACAAATTTTATTCACCTTTTTCATACAATGCTATGTCACAGCTTTCAGATTCTAAGTCCTCCCTTTTCCATACCTTAGAATTTGTTGATTTTTTCTCATTTTGAGATGTTAGCTATAGTTTTCTCCTACATTGAAATTCCTCATGTCTAAAATTATTGCAAAATGAGAATTCAATTTTGTCTTCAAGAGGTGAGAAATTATGATAGGTGTTTTTCTTAATTCTTGTCTCATTCCTTTTTTTTTCTTGCTACTCTAGCAATGATGGTTGTGTATGCAACACATTGAGCAACCTTGTGACCAAAATTATGACATGAAACATTTTCCATTCAAGTAGAAATTCCTGTGATCATATAATATTCTGGTGTTGTTTACCCTTTGATTCATGCTTCTGTTATTGTTTGTCCTTGGATTAGAGAGGGCATGATTTACAAGTAAATTATATTTATTATTTTTCTAAATCCTGAAGCTTTGCTGACTGGTTTTTGCTTTAGATAACTTCTGGTTGTGGAAGAGGGTTTTTTTTACTTTGATGTTTCTCCATTGTATCTGTTGAAGAGGTTAATCCCCTCTGTGGACCGAGGTGATCCCTATTAGCCCAGATCGGGTCTAGCAAAAATAAAACACACTACAGTGCAGGTTCCTAATTGCAAATAAACCAACTTGCGAGGAAGGCTTACCTGGAATCCAACACTGTCATTTGTAGAAGAAGTGGTGCTCCCATTCCTTTGCCCTGGTAGATCACAATCCTCACGATCTCCGTGATCACACACCTGCACATGCAAGAAACAACACAAACGTAAGCATAAAATCCAGTATATACAACTATATGTCAGTTGAAGAGGACATAACTCATGAACATAATCAAGAACAAGAGTGGAACCATAACCAATAGTCGCTTATCATTAATGAGTCAAAAGAATAATACAACCATAGCTTCGACGCAACACTCTCCTTTGGCGGGTCGTCAGCAAAACATGTCTCGATAAAGCCTGTCAAGGATGGGACAAGCCTCTCTCTCCGGATACTTGGCAATAGTCTCCTTGCTTGGATTTGGCCTTAAGGGAATCAAGAAGGCTCTTGTAGCATAAGGATGTGAAAGCTCTTGGGAACTTGAAGACTAGCTTGCAATGGAGATGGGAAAGCTTTTATAGATGGAGGAAGAGGAGTTGGGATCCCTATAATCATGGGATTGGCCCTATCATGAAGGAATATTCCATGAGAGGTGGAAAACCACTTCCTCTCTATGGAAATCCGTAGCCAAACCTCCCAACTCAAGATAAATATCAGTTCCTGGATCAGTTAGGACAAAACTTCCGCCATTTATTTTTAAAAAACACCTCTTAAATTGGCTGGCGCGAGTGCGACTCTGGGACAGAGCGCCAACTGGCGTGGCCTCTTTGAAGTATTTTCCCCATTGGCGCGGATACTGAACTGGCTACCCACACCAATGAAAAAAGGGCCATTTTTAGGGTTTTCCACAAGGAGATGTATTCAGGGGGATGAAAGTACATGTTCATGGGAATGCCATGAAAGTATTTTCAAGTTATGTCACTGCTCACAGGTCACAAAATGAGCCCTCCAATGTGCGAGACGGGGATTGTAGGGACGGTGACAAATTACTATGTAACAGATGCCCACTAAAGCATGAGGCCCGAGAGAGAGAGAGGGGTGAAATGCTTTACAAGAACGTGTCCAACTGAAAACTCCGCCGTCGAAAAACCTGCGTGAAGAAGTACAACTGATGTCTCAAATACATGATATCTATGTGGTACCGGTGCAACCATCCATAAAAGAGTATACAAGAATCCAGATCCAAGGTATGGACGCAACCATCCAGTGGGGATCGATAAATAGACTCAGGTATGGTCGTAGCCATCCAATCAGTGAGTCATGTAACTAATCACAATAATCCAAAAAATCATAGCCTGGATTATAACAGGAAGAATCCAGGGTCTTGTGCTCCATCTCGACCCGAACTAAGTACAAGTTCAAGCATGCAAATATGTGAGCTAAAGTCAAACATGCAAGAACATCGTCTGATTACCAGCCAATGATGAAAGATGTTAACAGATGCGAGAGGTACCACCAATAATGATGATGGCCCTCAAGGTACTACAGGTATAATCTACGACATGTAAATCAATGAGCTAGCGTTGAACACCCATAGAATCACTCGATCTAAGGTCAATGATGAAAACCTCACGTTGAATGCGAAGAACCTTCCATTGAGGCATGCAGGCTCCAAGGCACCAGAAGGGAGTCTCTAGATCAACTTCCTGGATAATGAGCTGGAGTCGACAGGAAGTGACCTTGATCGAAGGTGGGCCATAGTGTTTCCCACATCATCGACACAAGACAAAGGAACATAATATTTTTGTGAATCGCGATCAGATGAGAATCAGAGGGAGGTTGATATTTGCAGAGGTCAACTTCTCTTGAACATATTGGCAGCACGACAGTGGATTTGGCAGTATTTGACATCAAAAGATCAAAGGTCATTACGACGAGGCAACGAGCAGATGAGAGGTCAAAAGGGATCACCCAAACCCACGGAGGCAAGTGAAAAATGAGATGAGATGTCCCCAACCCGACACAAATGCAGACAAGTGCCATGTTCAAGAGTGACATACTGCCGACACGACAATGATGTTGGTTCCATTTTTCCTCACCATTTCAGTGAGTACCTCTTTATTTTTACACAAGCTTGAAGAGGATAGAATATGCTTGTCATATAAATCCGTCCTTCGGACGAATCCATCCTAGTACATTTAACGAGCCCTAGGAAGGAAAAATTTGAATAACGTCATTACAACTGAACCCGATGTCATTAGGTTTTAATGAGTCTGACAAAGGAAGAACTCGGCATCTTTTCATGTTTAGAGAGTTTGAAAAGACATGGGAAAAGTAAACTCCAACAGTCCCTTTTCATAAATAGTTCCTCAGACCCGAAAAGGTAGAAAACAATATCTGAGAAAACCTCCTAGTCACGATCGGCTAGGGTATTCCTTTTTCATAAATAATCTATCCCAGCCCGTAAAAGGGGTAAACTTATACTGGGTAGATGTCGTTTCGGGGCCACTTTAACGAGATCGAAACGACAAGGGCCTCGACAATCTTTTCATGTTTAGAGAGTCAGAAAAGAGCTGAAAGGTGACTCCTCCTAGAGGAACGAGTGGTATAAAGGGTAGCTACTAGTTCCGGTAATGGTGGAATTTCTCAGAACATGATAAAAGTCAAGAGGTTGGCTAACAATACCACTCATCGCAACGGTTCCTCGGGAATGGGTAAAACAACCAAGTGAAGGCATATGATCGGCCAAGCAGATAGTGACGATGGAGTGAGAAAACCAAGGCTCATCTGGAAAAAATAGGCTGATAAAATGCCAATCACAAGAGGTAAATTGGGAATGGTTTTATTTTTACACAAGCTTGAAATCAAAAAACTTTGCTTGAAGTTGGTTTCATTTTTACACAAGCTTGAAACAAATATAAACCATGCTTGAAACCGGTTTCATTTTCACACAATCTTGAAACGGAAACAAACTATGCTTGAAAAAGTAAGCATGCCCCCATCATGGTGACTCAATTCGAGGTACATGCCCCCCAAGCTTCAGTTCATATGAAAGGCAGATGGAGTGAAGGTTCAAGTTACGAGATCAAGAGAAAGACTCGACTGGGATTTTACGAGATCTTATCAAAGACTCGAATTGAACGGGAAAGTGTTTCATTATTTTAACAAGGTTGACATTAAAGAACTATCCTGGGATATTGTTTCATGGTTAAAGAACTTGACACAAGACAAGGAAGCGTGCTCCGACAACGTTTCATTTTTAAGGAGCTTGACACAAGACAAGGAACTACCTTTCAGGCAACATTTATTTTTAAGGAGCTTGGCACAAGATAAGGAACTACGCTCCGACAACCTTGTTTAATTTTTGAGGGAGCTTGTCACAGGAAAAGAACCATGCTCCAACGACCTTGTTTCATTTTTTAAGGAGCTTGACACAAGATAAGGAAATCTGCTCCGACCAACTTGTTTCATTTTTTAAGGAGCTTGACACAAGAAAACGAACCATGCTCCAAGGAGCCTGTTTCGTTTTTTAAGGAGCTTGACACAAGAAAATGAACTATGCTTCAATGAACTTGTTTCATTTTTTAAGGAGCTTCACACAAGACAAGGAACTCTGCTTCGACGACCTCGTTTCATTTTTTAAGGAGCTTGACACAAGAAAATGAACTATGCTCCGACAACCTCATCATAATGAAAAAGAAGTCATTGCTTCCAAGAGTTCCACTCCCGATGGAAGGAAAACATCCTGGAAATCAGGACCCAATGCCCCCAGCACCTGATGCACGACAGCATCATCACTGAGCACAGGCACAGGGTAGGTAGCCACATAGTTGACTTGCGGTGGGGCAGATACAACAGGTGGATAAAAACTAGGAAGGGATGATGGTGGGCCAGCTGCCATATCAGAACCAAAGAATGGAAGCTGATCAATGGTCACGATCCGTCCTTCATGTGGAAAACAGACCACATGAAAAAGGGAGGAGACAAGCGCTCCCATGGCATAGGTGTAATCACGCCCCAAGAGCAGATTGAAATCCAAGGGGCCTGGAACAACCATCACATCCATATGGACGGTTTTACCTCCCAAAGTAATAAGTAACCTTGGAAGGATCCCTACTGATTGACTCGTTCTTCTATTAAATGCCAACAGATTCTGCGTAACAGGAGGAAGCGGCAGCGAGCCAAAAGCTTTCCAAGTAGTTGAGGATAGAACACTAACAGATGCGCCTTTGTCTATAAAGGTGCTGGGTACGACTAGATCAAAAGCCTGTACTGTTATCTCGAAAGGCACATAAGACGGAAGGCGGTATCCTGCAAATCGACTCCAATCAAAGGAAGCGACCAAACTACTTAGAGGGGCTACCATTGAACCAAGATGGTCTTCCCCTGGTGTTATGGAAGAAGAAGGAGCGTCCTCCACAACCTCCATCTCGAAGGTGGGAGGAGTATCCTCTGGGACCTCTATTACGGGAGGCAGAGGAGTAGCTTCTTGAGGTGTGGGGACAGGAGAATCTTTCTCCAAGTCTGAGGAATCTGAAGAAACCAGAAGAACATGAGGGGGATGAGATCCACTCTCGACGGAAAATACTTGGTGCACCATAGACGGGGCCAACTCAACCGATCCCATGACCAATGGTTGGTCGGGAACGGATTCCTGAATTTAAATTTTCGAGGGAGCAGGATCGACCAAGGATGACTCTTGACCAATTGTAGGATCGGCTGGTGGAGGACTCAAAGAAAGTTTCTTATAACCAACTGGAAGGCATGGTGCAAAAACAACTGAGTTGTCCAAAATTCGCTTGGCTTCATCCATATACGAACAAAGGTGAATGGCATGGTGCCCTTCACACAACTTATAGGGATTGGTAATCTTACCCTGCTTCTTAGGAGCCTTACCAACACCAGTTGAAGATGTGCCCCCAACCTGACTCCCAGAAGCCAAAGGCAACGTCGGATGACCATTGGACCATAATTCGAGCACCTTGGGAATGCCAGGGTAGTATTGAATAAGATGGTCTCCCGTGCACAACATGCAAGGGAACTTGAATTTCTATGTAGGGTTGGAAGGTTTATCAATGGAAGGATTCTTAGGCGCAATAGCCACAGAGCTAGCCTCTCCTTTATCCGACTTCTTCTTCTTTGTCTTCTTCTTCTTCTTCTTAGCCACCTGGCTACTCGAATCCAGACTTTCACCAGGCGAAGTAGAAGAGGAGGATGCATAAACAGGCGAAGAAGGGGAGAGGTCCACCTTGGAATCAACATGATGTTGTTCAGGTGGAGGAACTGATTGACCAGTAGCCGAGACATTCGGGACCACGGAGGTTGAAAACAACCAAACAAGAAACCCAACAGTTAACCCAGGAAGGGACAACGTTGCCATATAAGGAGCACCAACATTTCCAAAAGGAAGGAAAGGACCAGGATTCCCATCTGAGGGGATTCCTTGGTTGGTGAACTCCGAAAAAGTTTCCATTAGAAACAAACTTCAGAACAACACCCTAAGGAAACTAACTCTAACCAGGAATATTTCATGGGCAGTTAATTTTTAAAACATTGAAACAAAACTCTGTTGTTTCATATTTTAAGAGTCGAGAAACAGGAAAAAGGTGACTCTATCGCTTTCATATTGGAAACAAGCGTGAAAGGACAAGTGCTTGATGACCTTTTCAAATTTAAAGAGTCAGAAAAGATCGAAATGAATACTTAGGAATGCTAGGCAAAGGGTGTACCAGATATCCGTGAACTGCAATATACACCTTGGTTTCAAAATGAAAGAGAAATCAACCAAGGACTTGACGTACGTGCAGGCAATCTCCCCGAATGCTGTGTTCGGTGTATCACGGGTATAGGGCGACAGACTCAGCTTCCTAAGGATAAAGGATTGAAACCTAGTGGGGTCTCCCTTTATATACGCGACGATATGGGGAGCACAGGTCTGTACTAGTGCTGTCTAAAGCCAAGAGGCGAACAACAGCTACTAGGTTTTAAGACGCTGGAACACGTCTCTAGCCTAGACCTCTAAATGTGTTTCGTTAATGTTTCAATGCTTCCTTAGGTTGATTGAATAAATTTTAATGTTTATCTTCAATTACGTTTCAGTTTCAAGGCCCTACCATATGTCATCTGACAATCTCCTGTATGCAGCTATATGAGAAAAGAAATATTTTCAATTCGATGAATGCTATCTAGTTAAGGGAAGAGCTTCAAACAATGATGCAACCAACAACAACACTGTAAATGAAAATTTTCCAAACTAGATGACTTTCACTATCCAAAATTAATTTCAAACATTCAACGATGCGAATAATGCAATGTAATCTATGCAAAATACTCTTTTTTTCGAAAACTATGCAATTGTAATCTATGCACAATTTCCTTTTCCTTTTCAAATGATAAGAATGCACTCAATGCATTTTTCGATGAAATGAGAATCTACTTAATGCATACTTTTAATGAAAGAGAATGCACTCAAAGCGATTTTTAGTTTTCAATCACTAAACAATGTGATCTAAGTCCAATGATAAATCTCAAAAATATTTTTCGATGCAATGTGATCTAATGCATTTAAACGAAAATAAAACTATGAGACGAAAGCTAAAAGAACGCAAATCTCCTTAATGAAGGATGAATGCAAAAGAGATGTGAACAAACATTAAGAATGCAATCGTTGTTTCAAAACACTTTGTGACAAAATCCCTCAAAAGGCAACAAGACATATGAGGTCAAACACAAAGAGAGCTTCAAAGCAAGAGATCAAAACAAGGCATTCATTCCCTTTTACATCAAACAATCATGGAGAGAAGACATTTCAAAGAATGAGAAATGTAATCTATGCTCATACAGTGAAAAGACCAGAAGGGAAAGACACACTGGTGAAGGATTTAGGGAAAAAATCTCAATTTTAACACACCCTGAAATTGGCTCGACTTGTACATTGACAACTAGCGCCAACTGGCGTGACTTGCACACTAACAACTAGAGCCAATGGCCAATTGGCGTGGGTTGCTAACTAACAACAAGCGCCAATGCCTGAAAATTAAAAAACAAAGAATTTCTCTCAACCAAGACCAGACTCACCACTTCAAGCAGAATCTCCAAGACTCAAATGAACCATGTGATCTAGGCTCAAAGCGAGACACACATAGATCAAGCTCAGAAAGCTCAAAACAGAGTAAACCCTAGTACCTCACAAGATTGGCGCGACTGTGAGGCTGAAACTAGCGCTAGAGACGAATTGGCGCAGGTAATACACAAGCAACCTGCGCCAATGGGCGCGACTGTCAAGCTAAAAAGCGCGCCAGTCGAGTTTACTAGTCAAAAATAAAAAAGAGCAATCCAACAAGCATACCATTGATGATCAAGCTATCCAAAAGCCAAATTCACAGAAAGAGCTAGCCCAAAGAGCTGATCAAGCAAGCAGAATCAAGAATCAACCAAAAAGACAAGACAAAGCTCCAAGTGTTCAGTTTACAAACTAAACCGGAGATTGACTGAAGCAGCTTTGATCTACTTCGCAATTGGAGAGCAAAAGCGTTTCGAAGGCTATCTGGACAACTTCAGGCTCCGTCTATAGCTTATCAAACGAACAAAAACAAGCTAACGATCCCCAGTGGAGTCACCAAATTGTTGAAGAGGTTAATCCCCTCTACAGACAGAGGCGATCCCTACTAGCCCAGATCAGGCCTAGCAACAATCAAACACGCTATAGTGCAAGTTCCTAATTGCAAATAAAATGACTTGCGAGGAAGGCTTACCTGGAATCCAACACTGTCGTTTGTAGAAGAGGTGGTGCTCCCGTTTGTTTTCCCTGGCAGATCAAAATCCTCACGGTCTCCATGATCGGACACCTGCACATGCAAGAAACAACACAAACGTAAGCATAAAACCCAGTATATACAACTATATGTCAGTCGAAGAGGACATAACTCATGAACATAATCAAGAACAAGAGTGGAACCATAACCAATAGCCACTTATCATTAATGAGTCAAAAGAAGAATACAACCATAACTTCGACGTAGCACTCTCCTTTGGCGGGTCGTCAGCAAAACATGTCTCGATAAAGCCTGTCAAGGATGGGACAAGCCTCTCTCTTCGGATACTTGGCAATAGTCTCCTTGCTTGGATTTGGCCTTAAGGGAATTAAGAAGGCTCTTGTAGCATAAGGATGTGAAAGCTCTTGGGAACTTGAAGACTATCTTGCAATGGAGATGGGAAAGCTTTTATAGATGGAGGAAGAGGAGTTGGGATCCCTATAATCATGGGATTGGCCCTATCATGAAGGAATCTTCCATGAGAGGTGGAAAACCACTTCCTCTCTATGGAAATCCGTAGCCAAACCTCCCAACTCAAGATAGATATCAGTTCCTGGATCAGTTAGGATGAAACTTCTGCCATTTATTTTTTAAAAACACCTCTTAAATTGGCTGGCACGAGTGCGACTCTGGGACAGAGCACCAACTGGCGCGACCTCTTTGAAGTATTTTCCCCATTGGCGCGAGTACTGAATTGGCTACTCGCGCCAATGTAAAAAGGGCCATTTTTAGGGTTTTCCACAAGGAGATGTCTTTAGGGGGATGAAATTACATGTTCAGGGGAATGCCATGAAAGTATTTTCAGGTTATGTCACTGCTCATAGGTCACAAAATGATCCCTCCAATGTGCGAGACGGGGATTGCAGGGATGGTGACAAATTACTGTGTAATAGTATCCATGATCTGTCTTCATAAGAGGAGAACAATGAACCTTAATAATTTCATCTAAGGTTTCAGGTCCTTTGGAAAATATAAGATTTAGAGTTTTTATCTTCTCAAGTTCATTTCTTAGACTTACTATTTCACATTCTAACTTCTCACTATCCTTCTCCTTTTCTATTAGTTGATTCTTTAAAGTATATATTGTTATCACCAAAAAATGACCATCTAGCCATTTCTAACTAGATGGATCGAAGTACACCATATAAGACCAATTTTACCATAGTAAAATTGCTTTCACTATAATAAATAATGTAATAAACCATATTTTATTAAGTTATTTCTTTTAAAACAAGAAACCCCATGAGGAATAATTGAAGGAATCATTATTTATTTGATTTTACTCTAGGAATAATTAATTAAACCATTGTTTAAATAATATTCCTCATTATTTTTAACCCAATTATGAGAAATAATTAGATAAATCATTATTTCTCTTATTTTTCTCTAGGAATAATTAATTAAATCATTATTTATTTATTATTCCTTGTTAAATTTGACTAAATCACCTAAGAAAAATTAGAAAAAACATTATTTGTTTATTATTATTTAACAACATTCTTGAAATGATAAATAAATTAGTTATTTATTTATTATTTCTAAATAAAGTTATTTAACCAATTTAAATACCTTTTCCCACCAATAAAATATAATATTACTTTCGAAGTGGTTAGATCTAGATTTTGGTTAATAATATTTTATTATTCTCCATTATCAAAGATTACTCAATATTTTGTTATAAATAGGAGGGGGTTTCCATTCATTCTTCACTTTGATAATTCTCATTGTCGCTATTATTTTATTTTTCCATTTGAGCTCTCACTTGAGTTCATCACATATTTTGGCATTCTACATCATTGAGAAAGATAAACTTGCAAAGCTGAAGCATTAAGGACAACAAAGAACCCATGCCATTGACGAGGACTGGTAACATATACTTGTTTCCTTCACCAGGTGTTATATAATAGAAAATATCATTCTTTAAATTGTCTTTTCCATTGGTTATTTGGAGTTATTTTTGCATTAGCTGCTATTTCCTTTTGTTGTTTTACTACTTTTTCTGCATAGATCTAGGTTTTTGTAGGATTTTTTTTCACTTTATATTTCATTAATAATAGGTTATGAAACCATTTTTGTTGTTAGGGCTATCAATTAGTCATATCTAAAGTAGGATATTTCCGTACACCTGAGATAAGATTTTACAGTAACAAATGGCGACTCCACTGTTGTAATTTAGATTTCTTAGTGACCATTAGCTTCAACAAACAGGGTTTTTCTTCAACTATTTTTGGTATCTTGATGTGGTTTTTAAACCTTTTTTCCCTAATTTAGTCAAAAGTCTAAACTCAGGATATTTTCTGGTGTTTTTTGCAAGTAATAAGTACCAACCGCACTGGAGATGACACATTTTCTGTAACCTGCCGCCCGAGAACCAAGGAGCAAAACCTACAGATTTTATCCCAAAAAGTGTGATTTCCCCTAGAAATCAGACTTATCTATCCAAAAAGTGCGATATCACCTCTTTACATGTCAGTAACTAGGATATGGATTTTTTTCCCGAGCTTTTTTTTGAAATTATCAGGGTTTACTAAGAGCACTGTTTTGGGTTGTGTTGTGGCCAACAACAACCCCCCTCTTATTTAGTATTAGTGATAATACTAAATAAGTGGGGACCCTTAGTCAAAAAATCCAAAAAAATTAATTAGTGCTTGTTTTCATTTTTCAATAAAATTTACTATCATAAACTTAGGAAAATTCCTTGGAAAAATCTTTAAAAAGACTTAAGTTTTATGATAATATTGAATAAAATCATTCTTTCAGGAATATCGCATCGCAATAGGATAATGAATCCCTCTTTACGAGCGGAATTTAAAAAAAAAAAGTGCGATGAGAAACTACGCGCTAAAAGGAAATTCATTGCATCACAAGTTTCATATTTTATGCTCAGAAACCTCAAATCACCAATGTGTGATAACATTTATCGCAAATCGCATTTCGAAAAAAATACATTAATGGATGTTTGTCATATGATATATTTTGCGATATTGCGATCTTGCGATTTTGCGATATTGTGATTTTGCAATGATATAATATTTGCGCTATTATGATGTTGTGACTTTCCGAGATTGCGATTTGCGATATTGTGATTTTTCGATATTGTGATTTTTTGATATTGAGAAGCAAATCGCAGATCGCATTATCGGAGATTCTTAAGACTCGTTGTACGAAGAAAATCTTCTCCATAAATCAAGACTCCGTTATGCGCTTGAATGATTAATCAATCAATTGATTGTCATTTATTAATGAAAAATGGTTTTGTTTTGATTGCAGAGTTATTTCACGTAAGATGATATATTTTATGCGCCTTCAACATTTAAAACATTCCCATCAACTTTTCATATCATTACTTTCACTTAATTCATAAACTGCAGGCGTAAACAACAGAGGACTATACAAAGCGATATTCAGAGTATTATGGCAAAGAAAGACAAAGCTCCGAGTTCTGAAAGTAAAGAGATGGCATCCCTGTACACAGACACCACCTGCAACAAAGACACTGGTATCACTACTTGGGATGGTATGCATAATTTTCTTGAAGAAGAAAACCCCAGAGTAATGGAGGTTTCAGCTACTGCAGGATCAAGTGGTTCTTCTGAAGCATCTCTTATAGAGTTAGCTTGTTCATTTTTGCACTGGATAGTAGCAAGACCTAAAATTCTTCCATATACAGACATGGTGAAATGGGTACTGGATAGCACTGATATTACGGACAGACAGTTCAAGACTCAGGGGCAAGAGCTCATTGGCTCATTTACTCTAGAAGATTTAAGGCTTATGTATCATTTGCCGGAGCCACAGGCAATGTACAACAAACAGTTTATGGAGAATTTTGCTAAGGAAAATGCAAACCTAGCATAATGCACCAAGGAATGGTCCAGAAGAGACGAACCATTGAAGAAAGATAAACATGGTATGTATAGTACTGGTTCTCTCACTTCTCCATATTTCTTTGCTTTTGCTATTCTGTATCGGCTTTTTGGAAAGCCTGACATTAATAAGTTTTCACCTCAATGGTTACTATTATTGAATGCTGCTGTTAATGCTACCATTGTAGACTGGGCTAAGATATTGTCTGATAACTTAGCCACTGCTATTTCTAATTATCGGTCTAAGAGAACTGTCTCTCAGAGGATTTATCCTCCTTTTTATTTATCTACTTATGTGATGGATTCAATATTCTATGTTTCTAAGTTTCCTTTAATGGGTTGGAAATGGACAATTCATGATCCCCTGCCCATTCATGTTTATCACAAAGAATTGTGGGAATCAAAGTTCATTCCCTGTTTTTGCAAGATTTTCCATGGCATTATGTTGCCACTGTACAAAATGTTGTATAATAAGGATGCTCTAAGATTTTCTCCAAAAGCAGAAGTAGACATGCTCCCTATCGCAAGATGGTTTGGAGAAGAATTTTTTACCTATGTTAGATTTTTTGGAAGTTATGCTTCGCCTCATGTTTTACCATTGTATTTTATTGACAAACTCCTGGCCCGAGAGATTGCGTATCAAACCTGCGGAGAGGGAGGTTTGACCAAAGAATTGAAGGATAAGAAGAAGGATATCCGGCCACAATTTCCTATGGCCTGCAGAGCATTTTCATTATTTGATATTGGTCATGCATTTAAGGAAGTAAACAATATTACATATTTATAATTGTTCAATTTTCCAAGAAGGCTATTCGACCCGTATGATGTTGTTAAGGATTTCACCACTACAATCAAGGTGAGAATATTTTCTAAAGAAGATGATTTGTTTGATGATATGTTTCAAGGAAAATGTACATTTAAAGAAATTCTACATTCATCTCAAACACAGTTTTCTCCAGAATAATTCCAAGAGTTTAATATGTACAGAGAAAGGAGGTTGACCACTATTCCTCTAGATAAATTGTGCTTGGAACCCATAAGGGAACCAACTCCTAGTATCAGTATTAGTGGAATTTCAGATACAGATAAATCTAAGTCAAAATCCGGGAAAGAAACCTCTGAAAACTCTAAAAAGTCTGATAATGACCAGGATAAAAGTGAACTGTCAGTAAAAGATATTGCCCAATCAAAAGAACTTTCTCAGCAACAGATTTCAACCACTCCATAGTTAAATCTTCCCCCTCTCAATTTACAACAACCATCAGTTAGAACTGAGTTAGACAAGGAATGGAAAAAACTCAATGAATTGATTAATATTGAAGGACAAAACACACAGACTCCTGTACAAACAACAAAAGGTTTAATCACAGGAATAAGTGGCAATGTCACAGAAACAGAACATATTCCCACTACTCCATCTTATGAGCTTATGCTCAAAATAGAGGAAATTCCTCCTCTGGATATATTATATAGTCCACAACATAAAGAAATAGTAAGAAAGCAAAGGAAGAAAAGGAAACTAGAAAGTGTAATCTCTACCGATGCAAAACAATTGGATGTTTTATGGAAAGATCCTACTACTAATCCAACTGAAAATCTTACTAAATTATCTCAGATTACAGGAGCATATGCCTCTGCAGCCATCGACAAAGCATCTGATGTAAGACAATTATTGAATGAAAAATAATATCAAATACAGGTTCTTCAACAACAATTACAACAGTCCAATGCTAACAGTGAAGCACAGATACAACTTGAAAAATTACATCAAGAGTTTCAACAAATGAAAGTTGGATATCAGAATAATTTGGCTAAGAAAGAGAAACAAATACAGATTATGCAAGAGATGCACAAAGATGAACCCAAGCTCACAGAATTTATTACAGAGTCTATTTTCTTGAATAATCAACTACTACAACAACAAGATATATTATGCTAGAAAATCTCACAATGGAACTCTTTTTGTGAAGAAAGTGATAAAATCACTAATCATGTCATAGAATTACGACATGATTATGATTTAACTAATGAAAGAGTTACTGAATATTTGGCCTGGCAAAAGACAGAGGAAGGAAAAATGGCAGGAGCAGCAATCATCAATGACAGTCATAAAGAGATGCTCTTCAATAATTTGGATGCACAGATTAAGAATGCAGAACAAGCAGCGGAAGACGCGGCTACAATAGCAAGAAATATCATTGATTGTGTAAATGAAAATTTTCACAAGAAAAATTTAATTTCAGAAACTACTCCAGGATACCTACCACAAGCACAACAACTGCAAACAGAGTGGAAAAAAAAAGCTGAAGAAAAGGCAGAATCGATTAAAGGATTAACAAAGTTAAATTGGGATTCTTACTGGACATGTCTGGTAAAACGACACAGCCAATGCGTGGCTCTCAATTGTATCATCAATTCTGCTGAAAAGATAGCGCCAGCACTTGCCGATGCCGTTTTCACAGGGCAATTAAAATCTGAAGTCAGCCAGCCTGTTCTTCTCAAATCGATGCATAATGCTTGCAAACTCAAAGATCAGATTCATAAGTAGTTAGTTGATAGTTTTAAATTTTAGATTTAGTATTAGTTTTACTTTATTTTTTCCTAGAAAAAGGATGGTCATTTAAACCGTATCCTACATTTTTGTAATAATTTATTTTTAGATTTATTTAGTAGTATTTAAACCCTTCTCATGCATTTAGAGAAGGGTCCTGAAATTTGTCAAAAACTTGTCCTCAGAACATGCACTTTTGCACCCTCCGAGGAGGTTTTGATGAATGAATGGAACATGATTTATTAATATCTGTGTTTAATATCTACTACTGATGTTGCACTTCTTTACTCTTAGTGGATGTTGAATTAAGAAGTGATAAGTCATTATTGCTTGAAGCTCATGAGTAGAACGAGTTATAAATGGTACTTTTATCTCTTAACTATTTCTGCTTTTGTGTTAAAGTGATATTCATGTTCATTTATTTATATATTGATGGTTGAATGCTTAAGTTATCATTTGGCACTTTTGTACGATGATAGCCATTTATTTATGCTTAATATATGAATAGATTATTATGCGATATGTTTTTCACAACTGTTTCATTTAACTTTTTATATGAAGTGGTTTATCTTTATTGAATTCTTTTCTTATAACAGTTGAATGATATTTATTATTTATTGTTATCTGAAATCATTTTAGATTGCATAAATAAAAAGATTACATTCCAGGTTAGTTTAGAATTAGATATATCTATTTAAATTAGAATACAATTTGCATATGATTAGATTAGAAATATAATAAAAGCATTTCACTTAGGAACTTTAAAAAGGAAATATCAATTCTCAACACACACACATATTGGGAAACTGGTCCCATTATCCCTAGTCAGACCCACTACACCAAACGGAAAGGGAGCTGCTAACCAGGATCCGGACCGGGTGGGTATCCCCCTTGTTGTAAGACCCGATTTTCGGGGCTTCAACATATTTGGCGCTAGAAGGAGGGCCACGAAATATGAATGGAAAGTAAATAAAAATCTAAAAATCATTCTGAGAGTAAATCACCCTCACCATCTTCCTTGACTTCTCCATCGCACATAGAATTTTTAAATCTAGAGCCAGAAGTCGAAAGAACAACAACCACTGCCACAAACCCTGACTTTTCAGAAGAATCTGCTATTGAACTTCCTGAAGTTGAATCTTTGATTCATAAGCTTCAGCAATTTTCAATATCACCTCAACGATCTGATAAATCTCAAGGTAGTGTGACTTCGCAATATAATCCTGCTCATCCTCTTACCAGATTACAGAGTGAGAAGCTTGGCATTCAGCCAACTGAGTTACCTCTACCTAAAGGGTCTGATAGCAAGTTGTTGAGTCCCGAATTTGTCTCTCTTCCATACACTTTTCCATATCTCTTTCACTCACCTAAACCTCCAAAATTGTCAAATATCATGTGCAAAAGGGTATCTAACATGGTTTTTAATTATGTTTGTGTGTTTTCTATTTGATTTAGATTTTGTTCATACAGCTGCGGAAACTTGTCACTTTCCGCAGCCGCAGCTATTTTGTGGAAATCAATGTTACAGGTGTCAACGAAGGAAACGAGCCACATGGGCAGGCTAGGAATGACAAGGACATGGTTCGTGTCCTATTGGTTCAAGAAAATTCATCAAGGAAAGCCGCGGTCAAAGCCATCCACGTGGAAGTCAACCGTGGAGTTCTATGTCGGCTGGACTCTGTTTCGTGGCATAGAAACATCCATACGGCCGTTTCCAAGCTTACGGAGGTTAATTGACATCTGTGCAAAGTTCTGGAGTTGAATTTAAGCGCCCAACTTCCATAGATCCGTTTTCCAACATGGCCATACTCCTAAATCCGTGGCCTTAGTGGTCTACGTGCTGGCTGCTATCATAAACTTCAGGAGACAGTTACATTTTATTGCTTTATAAAGAGCGTTTGCATACGCACGTAGAGTTAGTGAATGTGAGTTGATAGTTGTTAGTTGATATATCTGTTAAGTTGATGTGCGCACTCTGTTATGTGGTGATTACGCTGCCTTGAGCCGTAATACCACCAGCCTGTAATGACTTTCTTTTTAATGTGAAAAACTCTGTTTCATAACTTAATTCATGTTTGAAGATCATACCAGAGCTGCGTAGAGGGCCCCTGCTCAGCCGAGGTTCTGTGTATTAATGTATATATTTTTCATTTCATTTCTTTAAGCAGTCATTGTATCATAACTCATTACATGTTCATATTTCATAGTTGTTTTATTTCTGTTCATACATTTCTGTAATTTCCATTGCATTCGTGTCTTTTATGTTTTTATGATTGTTAAATCACTGATCAGTTTTCTTGTGCAGGTTTTAGGTAGACAGCCCGGGGCATTTTCATAGTATTTTTGCTAATGATATGAAACTGATATTATTCTGCTGGTAGTTTTCTTTCACAGTCTTTGTTTAACTTCAGTTTTGTCTTGTGCACTTCAGTTTTGTTTATCTGATTCAGTAGTTAAAATTAGACATATTAAGCTACTCATAGTGTCTTCAGCTACCTCCGAAAGCCACAGCTGGACTGATGGTGAGGGGCTGTATGATGAGATGTGTAGTTTAGTATTAGTTTCCTTTCTGCAAAATTAGATATATTAAGCTGCTCATAGCGTCTTCAGTTTCCTCCGAAAGCCACAGCTGGACTGATGGTGAGGGGCCGCATGATGAAGTGTGTAGTTTAGTATTAGTTTCTTTTCCGCAAACTTAGATATATTGAATCATGTATGACATCTTCAATTGCCTCCGAAAGCCACAGCTGGACTGATGGCGAGGGATTGAATCATGTGTGTATGGTTTAGTATTAGTTTACTTTCTGCAAATTAAATAATCAGTTACACAAGTTGTTTATGATTACTTCCACAAGTCATAGCTGGTCTAATGATGAAGGGTCGGAAAATGAATTGATGTAATCTGATTTAGATTTATTTCATTGCAATTTTGAATTTCCATAAGCGTAGTTTCTTTTGTGTTCAGTTGGCAGCAAGAATAGTTTAGTTTTCATATTCACTAGTTTCTTGTTTTGATTCATTAGATTAACAGCACTTTCCATTTCAGCAGTTTACTTTCTTTTTTCATTTGTAATTTCAATTTGCTTTTAAAGTTTCGAGATTGGTAAATCATTATAGGGGATATCACTTCCTTGAACAATTATAACCAAACTTGTTTCTCACTTTAGAATTTCCATTTCACCTTAGAAAGACCATAAACGACAAAAAGTTAAGAAAGAGGTTATCTTGCACATATAGTGCGCCGCACTTCATCAGCTTACGATTCCCGGATTGACAATTAAATGCAGCAATTTAGGACACACTAAATTGACCAAATATTTTGGCGCTGTTGCCGGGGAAGTGTAACTAGGTAGCCAATTTCTTAAAAAAAAACACATAAAATCATAAAAGAAGGGAAAACTTGATAACTTCTTGAAGTATGCTCTCCTCTTGCACCTAGTGTGATCCGGAGGATCAGAAAAGAGAGTTATTGGTTTAGTAATTTCTTAAGTATGCTCTCTTCTTGCACCTAGTGTGATCTGGAAGATCAGAAAGAGAATTATTAGCCCAACTTTTATTTAAAAAATATAAAAATGACATGCATAGAGCAAGAGATTCTAGGGAAAGGTTTATAGCTAAAGCCAAGAGTTCGATTTTTACAACTGCATCTTCTTCAAGGCATAGACCAGATTCACCATCATCTACCCCTAGCCTTAAGATTTTTGGAAGCCAAAGAACAGCTGAATTAGAGGATTCTCCTACACCACCTACTAAAGCCTACTTAGAAAACAAAGAAACTTTCTCTCATCCTTCCGTGATAGAAGAACTAGAGGACTATAAGGACTCTAAAGAAACTATCATGGCAGAGGAAGTAATAAATAGAGGTGGAGGTAGAGGAGGAGGAGATAATGAAGATAACAATGGTGAAGGAAATAATGGTAGAAATAGGGACGATTTTCTTGGATTCCCTATAGTTGATGAGGAAAATCATGCAACAATGAAAAATATTTCACCATCTGTTCTCCCTAACTTTTATGGATTACGAAGTGAAGATCCTGAAACATTTCTGTTTGAGTTTGAAGTAGTGTGCCGAACTTATGACTATATGGAAGATTCTCAAAAACTCAAACTGTTTCCTTCAACTTTGAAGGGATCTGCTTTGAAATGGTTCATGGGATTAGCCACTCAATCTATCAGGACTTGGAATGATATGAAACAAACATTTTTGGATGGATACTTGGACTATTGTATGCCCACCAATCATAAGGATGAGGTATTCAAAATGATGCAAAAAGAAGATGAAAATTTGGAAGACTTAATTGAAAGATTTCAATACAACTTGAAAAGAGCAAAGATGAGCAACTTAGATAATGAAAACTTGAAAGCCCTCCTATTAAAAGCCATTAGAGATGAATGGATAGACATTTTAAACATGATGGGTAAAGGAGACATTTCTCAACTCCCATTTCATGATATAACAGAACTATGTATCCAATTCTCAAGGGGAAGATCTAAAACTGGAAAAGGGCCTAGGGATTCTTCTCTTATTAGGGCTAACAAATCCGCAACTGGATCAGTAAGTAGGGCAGAGATTGGTAATATGCTTGATGAGTTTAAAACTGATATCTTAGGGGGTCTTAGTGAACAACTAGACACCCTTAAAATCCAAAACAAGCAGAAAGCAGAAACATATGCTTTAGCCATCTTTTGTCCGAAATGTAGAAAGAAACATGCTTTAAGGGAATGTCCCTTGGATGCAAAAGTTGTAGAAACATGTATGATTTGCTCAGAAAATCATGAAATCAAGGATTGTCCTTCAATCCCTGGACTCAAAGCTACTTTTCAAGAAGATCCAAATTCAATAGAATCTCTCTGTTTTGTCGCAAGGAGACCTTGGCAGGGACAACAATCTCAAGGGTTTAATAACCCTATGAATCTTCAAACCCCACCAAATTGGACTCTTTGGCAACAACCTTGGCCCCAACATCAAAACTCATATCAGCCATGGGTACAAGGGATGCAAAATCCTTATGGGAGATTTGCTCAATTTTATCAATATCCTCCATCTTTTCAAAACCAACAAGCTCCACAATTTCCAAGCCAAAATCCACAACATCAACCTTCTCAACAAAATACAAATCCTCAACTCATGCTCCCATACCAACAGAAGACAAATCAACTTCCAGCTCAGCCATTGCCAAATCCTAACAATAAGAATACTCAAACTACTTATATGGTAGAAGGACAACAATTTCCTACCTATATGATTGTTCCTCTCAACGATGTACAACTCAGATCTGGTAGAGTTTTAGAAAAACCTTCTATAGACATTCAAGAGCAAGATACCTCTGAGGAGGACTCTATTCAAGTCAATAAGGGTTCTGAGGAAGAATCTCTTCAAAATTCAAAAATTCAAAAAGAAAAAGAAAAGCTAGCATCCACAACTCCTATAGTTGAGCAACCCGTATCTTCATCTACACCTCCTTTTCCGGAAAGACTACAAATTGATAAGGGGGTGGAAAAACAAATTTTGTTGCCTAACTATGACTTTCTAGATGAATTGGAGAATGTTTGTATCAAGATTCCATTGCTACAAGCCATTCGAGAAATTCCTATTCTAGCAAAAACCATAAAGGAGTTGAGTTTCAAAAGACCAAGAAGAAAGCTAAAGGACACAAGAAGAATCCACCTGGTAGGAAAGATTGCAGACATTATGATGGGAAAAATTGCCATGCAGAAGTATGTAGATCCTGGAAGTCCAATTGTCAAGACACATATAAATGGGATAGAAATTCCAAACACATTGATTGACTTAGGGGTGCTATCAACATTATGAGTAGACAGACTATGGAACAGTTAAAACTTCCTAACCTTCTTTTTACACCTACTTTATTGCAACTTGCAGATCGATCGGTTATTAAACCAGATGGTGTATTAGAAGATATTTCAGTCTCCTTAGATTCTTGGGAATATCCAGTAGACTTTATGATTTTGACTCCCAAAAGTAATCTAGGAGGACATCCAATCATCTTAGGAAGACCTTGGCTGGCCACAGCTGATGCTTTTATTAGTTGTAGATCTGGAGACATGTACATTTCTAATGGTAATTCGACAAAGAAATTCAATTTGTATCCTCCCGCAAGAGCAATTACAGAAATAGGAGACAATGAATGGGTCGATGATGAGAACACTATACAACCCGTCTTTACCATTTCTGAGATTAGTGAGGATAGTCAAATTCTGAACACATTAGAAAATTTTGAAGTAACTTCAGAATATGACCCCACACAATTTCAGTTGGAATCTGACATAGAATATTTATCATCAAGACAAATGTCTCTCTACTCTATGGAAGAATTTGGTAATTCTGTTTTTGAGATTTTTCCAGAAAAGACATTGAATATCAACAAACATCTGGAGAAGTCACAACAAGAAGAACTAACCAGAATCTTGCAAAAACATTCTACTGCATTTGCATGGGAGTATACTGACATGAAGGGTATTGATCCTAAGACTTGCATCCATCATATCTATATTGAGGAAAACAGTAGACCAATCATACAACCTCAAAGAAGGATGAATCCAAATCTTAGGGAGATAGTGAAAGAAGAGCTCCAAAAACTTCTCAATGTAAACTTCATTTATCCAATTTCAGATAGCCGATGGGTTTCTCCTTTGGTTATAGTACCGAAAAAGAATGGTAAATGGAGAGTATGCATTGATTACAGGGAGTTGAACAAAGCAACTTTGAAGGATCACTTTCCTTTGCCTTTTATTGATCAGGTATTAGATACATTAGCAGGTAAAAAGTAATTTTCATTTTTGGATGGTTTTAGTGGCTATAATCAAATTCAGGTAGCACCCGAAGATCAAGATAAGACCACATTTACTTGTCCATGGGGAACTTTTGCCTACCGAGTGCTTCCTTTTGGGTTATGTAATGCACCAGCAACATTCCAAAGAGCAGTACTAGGAATTTTTTCTGATCTAATCCATGATTGGGTAGAGGTTTATATGGATGATTTTACAGTTTATGGTAATTCATTTGAAGAGGCATTAGAAAATTTGGAAAAAGTTCTCATAAGATGTAAAGAAACAAACCTTTCATTAAGCCATGAAAAATGCTTTATGATGTTTACCGAAGGGATTGTTTTAGGACATCATATTTCAGGAGATGGAATTAAAGTTGATAGATCAAAAGTTGAAGTCATCTCCAAGTTGCCTATTCCAAATTGTCAAAGAGATGCTAGAAGTTTTCTAGGATTTACTGGTTACTATAGAAGATTTATAGAAAACTTCACTAAAATAGCATCTCCACTCTTCAAGTTGCTTACAAAAGACCGTGAATTTAAATGGGATCCTGATTGTCAATCAGCTTTTGAAACTTTGAAAACAAGAATATCTGAAGCACCTATCTTGAGAGGACCAAATTGGAAACTTCCTTTCCATATTTCTACAGATGCTTCATATACAGCTCTTGGAGCTGTGTTGGATCAAAAAGATTTAATTCCTTATGCAATTTATTACACCAGTAAAAATTTGACTCCCACAGAGTTGAATTATACTGTGACTGAAAAAGAATTCTTAGCTGTTGTTCATGCAATTAATAAGTTTAGACATTACATAACAGGCTATGAAACTTTTATTCATACTGACCATTCCGCAATTAGATATTTAATGAACAAACCTGTTACTAATGGCAGAGTGACAAGATGGCTTTTACTTTTGCAAGAATTCAATATTACTGTGTTAGATAGACCAGGAAAACAGAATACAGTAGCTGATTTCTTGTCTAGAATTCAAAATACTAAAGAAGATTCTCCCGTAGAAGATAAGTTTCCTGATGAATATTTGTTTGCAGTAACTATTAAGACCCCTTGGTATGCAGATATTGCTAACTATTTGGTTACAGGGAAACTACCTTCACATTTATTTCCAAGAGAAAAACGAAAAATTATTCAGGAGAGTTCAAGATATTCATGGATTTCTAACGAATTGCTTAAAACAGGGCCAGATCTTGTGATCAGAAGATGTGTCAGGGAAGATGAAATGCCTGATATTCTTAAGGCATGTCATGATGAACCATGCGGCGGACACTTTGCGGACAAAAGGACGGCCTATAAAATCCTCTCCTTGGGATATTATTGGCCTTCTCTCTTCAAAGATGCAAAACAATATGTCAAAAGGTGTGATAGCTGCCAAAGAGTAGGGAAACCTACCCTTTCAAATGAAATGCCACTGCAAACACAGGTACTCATTGAACCCTTTAAAAAATGGGCTTTAGATTTCATTGGACCGATTAATCCACCATCGAAGCAAAAAGAAGTATATATTGGTTTGCACTGATTATGTTACTAAATGGGTAGAAGCTAAAGCATTAGTATCTGCTACTGAAAATTCAGTTGTTCATTTTCTTTATGAGGATATTTTTACTCGCTTTGGTGTTCCAAGAGAAATTGTAACAGATCATGGGAGCCAATTCACATCAAATTTGGTGGAGAAGTTGATGGAAGAATACAAAATCAAGCACAGAAAATCTACTCCTTACCATCCACAAGAAAATGGTCAAGTGGAGTCCACAAACAAAGTTCTTTAAAGTATCATCACCAAAACTGTTCATCTACATAGAAGAGATTGGGCAGAAAGGCTTCCAGAAGCCTTGTGGGCCTACAGAACTACATGGAGGAATACAACAGGACATTCTCCCTATGAACTTGTTTATGGGAAAGAAGTATTGTTCCCCATTGAGTTCCAAGTCAAGACCTTCAAGATAGCAGTTCAGTTGGGAATGGACTTATCAGAAGCTCAAAAGCATAGAATGGAGCAATTGAATGAGCTAGATGAGATCAGATAAGAAGCAATTCTAAGAACCGATCTAGTTCAATATCAAAGAACTAAGTGGCATGACAAATATATCAAAGAGAAGAAGTTTCAAGAAGGAGATTGGGCATTGTTGTTTGACTCCAAGTTTAAAGACTTTCAAGGGAAATTTCAGACTCATTGGCTTGGGCCATATGAGATTGACAAGGTCTTTAACAATGGAGCTGTAAGAATCAAGACCATTGATGAGTTTCAAACTCCTCTTTTAGTGAATGGCCATAGATTGAAAGTTTATCATAAGCCACTCTCTAAAGAGGATTTTGGCAAGTTGTTTCAAGAAAGTTCTGCAATCAGGCTGGTACAGAAGAATCCTTCTTCTCTACCAAGCTAGTTTTTGTTTTTCAAGTTAAAAAAAAAAGAAAAAAAAAAAGAAAAAAAAAAGAAGAAAAAGAAAAAAAAAGAAGAAAAAAAAAAGAAGAAGAAAAAAAATGGTATAAGCCTGAAAACCAATCATCGATTGGCAGTCTTATACAGAAAATATGGGGTGAAAATCAGGGACACCTGACACTCTATATTTTCCAAAAAAATTATGTCTTTTATTTCATTTTATCTCACCACCCACTCCATTTCATTTCACTTCATTTCATTTCATTTCACTTCATTCCACTTCATCTCATCCATTCCATCAATTAAAATCTTTTTATGACCATTTCCATCTGGTCATTTGTCATTTGTTCATTTCTATTTCAGCCAAGTAATAGCTGTGTCAGTTTCCGCAGCTGACATCTGTTTCCGCAGCTGACTCCAGTTTCCGCAGCCAGAAGCAGATTCCGCAGCTGCTACTACTCTGTTTTCAAAAAGAATGTACAGCTAGTTGTTGTTTTCATAAAATCATGAAATAAAATGCAGGAGAGGATCAATGGGACATTCAAGACACTAATGAAGATCAATCAGTTGAAGACCAAGGGCAAAAGCAAGGATTCCAAAGGTATGAATAAAGTTTATTTCAAATAGTATAAAAGACACATTTTTATGTAATTCTAAACTATGAGCTCTACCCATAACGCGCAATGATTATATTGACATTCCGTAACCTTCCACGATCTCTATGTTATCCTCTTGCATTTATTCACAAACGGCTTCATTATTGAAATTCCGACTCTTACTCATGTTCAAATAGCCCACCGAAGATAATGATACGTATTTGAGTTGACAAAGGACTCTTACAAGCCGCATAACTCCATAATCATTGATTGAAACGGTTCATATTTATGACACAGCCACCAAAAATTCAAAATACGGCTGAATGCATTATGCTTTGTTAACTTCTTTGTCGTTTCTCTGTCGTGTTTACAAAACCTCACTCTACTCATTCTCATTCCCTGTTTCACTCCTTTCCGTTCCTCTTACTCACTCTCATTCTCGTATATTCACCCACAGTCTTATTCTATTCTGTGTATGGTGCTCATTTCCGTTTTGTGATAACATCCCCACAGCATTGTGCTCGACTCCGTGTATTCCATCGTTCCACTTCCGATTAAAACCCTCACAGAGGCAAGCTGTGAAGCACAGAGAAGTAAAATGGGAAAATTATTAAGGGCAGAGCCGGAAGGACCGAAGTTCATAGAGGGATTTCCACAAGCAAAAGAGATGTTGAGAAAAGCTAAATGGCTGCGTTTTATTCAGAAATTCCGGGGTTACCACAGAGAAGTTACCAAAGCGTTTGCAAGATCATTTGATGGCTCGGAAGCAGAAGTGGGAGACCTCAAGCTTTTGGTTAATGAAGCATCAATAGCAGCAGCCACAGAACTTCTTCAGGAAGGAGAACGGTGGTTCAAAAACAAAAGTATCAGTGATGAGGCATGGAGAACAATCCTCCGAAATCAAGGTATGGATATCACTGTTTTCAAAAGAGGAATCCCAGTGCATGCAATAAAAGATGAATGGGCCACTTTATTACTCATTGTTCAGAAATTTATCACATGTGAAGGCCGCTTTGGCTCTATGTACATGTATCATACTAGGATATCGATGAATTTCCTTGAAAACCAAACTCTCAATCTTCCTTATTTCCTATTCAATAGCTTGAAGAAAATGGCTGTGACTGTGCAAAAACACCTAGGAGATGTAGAGCCTCATTTATATCATCATGGGCTTATAAAAATTTTGATTGAAAAGGAGCTAAAAGAAAGAAAAGATACATGGGAACAATTCTTAGTAAGAAACTTCTTTGAAGAACCTCAGGAAATTCCTCAAGGTAATCCAATTAGAAGGAGTAGAAGAAAGAAAATGGATGTTGAAACCCAAGTTGCTCCTACACAGGAAGTTCCCGCAGCTAGCACAGAAAAAAGAAGTAGAAGGAAAAGAACAGTAGATGAAATCCAAGATACTTCTACTATTACTATGAAGAAAAATGATAGAGAAGAGAGATTGGTAAAAAGGAAGAAGAAGGAAATCAAAATTAAGAAGCCAATAATATCAAAAGGGAAAGAAATTGTTGAGGCCGTCCATAAAACTTCTTCTTCTGAAGAAGAAGATCACCAAATTCTATCTGAGAGATTAATTTTTCTTCAAAAACAGTCATCTCTATCTAAAAAGGCAAAAACAGGAAAACAAGAACAAAAGGGTAATGTACCACAGCAAGTGAGGAGAAGCAGTAGGCTTAAGGGAAAACTGAGAAAAACACAAATTAAAGGTCCTCATTTCATTGATTTGGGTGAAGAGACATCTGAACAGTCTCCAACTGACCATAGTCCATTTCAGTCAGTTAGTGAACCCGACTCCTTTCACTCCCAATCAGACAATGAGCGTACTCCATCTTATTCTCAGCAAAATATTGATGAAAGTTCTCCTCAGCCAAATTTTGAACATAATTCTCCCTTGCAGCATTTTGAGGACAGTCCAATGAAAAAGACACCGGAAGTAGACCCAAAACAGCAGGAGGTCTATGACTATATAGAATCCCTGGAGAAGGCAGCCACAGGTCCAAGCACCTCTTCTATTCAGCCTCCTACATTGCAGGATAATTTGGTTCAGTCATTAAAACAGGAGATTTTTGAGCTTAAGCTTTTGAATCGGCATATCAAAAATGAAAATGAAACACTCAAAGAGCAAGGCAAACTGGACAAGATTATCCATGACAATACTATGTTACATTTGGGTATTTGGCAAAAGAAAAATAAGAAGCTAAAAAGGAAATGCCAAAAATTGAGCAGAGCACTTGAGAATATCAAATTCAGGTGCCTCATGAAGAAACCCAGAATGATGGCAGTACCAAAGAAGAAGAGAAGGGGGTTAGATGTGTTGGCTGAAGTATCAAGGCACAGGAATTGAATAAAGAGTGTCAAAATTTTGGTTGCATGAGGACATGCAACACCTTCACAGTGGGGGTATGTTGAGTCCCGAATTTGTCTCTCTTCCATACACTTTTCCATCTCTCTTTCACTCACCTAAACCTCCAAAATTGTCAAATATCATGTGCAAAAGGGTATCTAACATGGTTTTTAATTATGTTTGTGTGTTTTCTATTTGATTTAGATTTTGTTCATACAGCTGCGGAAACTTGTCACTTTCCGCAGCCGCTGCAACTTTCCGCACCTATTTTGTGGAAATCAATGTTACAGGTGTCAACGAAGGAAACGAGCCACATGGGCAGGCTAGGAATGACAAGGACATGGTTCGTGTCCTATTGGTTCAATGAAATTCGTCAAGGAAAGCCGCGGTCAAAGCCATCCACGTGGAAGTCAACTCTGGAGTTCTATGTCGGCTGGACTCTGTTTCGTGGCATAGAAACATCCATACGGCCGTTTCCCAAGCTTGTGGAAGTTAATTGACATCTGTGCAAAGTTCTGGAGTTGAATTTAAGCGCCCACTTTCCATAGATCCGTTTGCCAACATGGCCATACTCCTAAATCCGTGGCCTTAGTGGTCTACGTGCTGGCTGCTATCATAAACTTCAGGAAACAGTTACATTTTATTGCTTTATAAAGAGCGTTTGCATACGCACATAGAGTTAGTGAATGTGAGTTGATAGTTGTTAGTTGTTAAGTTGATGTGCGTACTCTGTTATGTGGTGATTACGCTGCCTTGAGCCGTAATACCACCAGCCTGTAATGACTTTCTTTTTAATGTGAAAAACTATGTTTCATAACTTAATTCGTGTTTGAAGATCATACCAGAGCTGCGTAGAGGGCCCCTGCTCAGCCGAGGTTCTGTGTATTAATGTATATATTTTTTCATTTCATTTCTTTAAGCAGTCATTGTATCATAACTCATTACATGTTCATATTTCATAGTTGTTTTATTTCTGTTCATACATTTCTGTAATTTCCATTGCATTCCTGTCTTTTATGTTTTTATGATTGTTAAATCACTGATCAGTTTTCTTGTGCAGGTTTTAGGTAGACAGCCCGGGGCATTTTCATAGTATTTTTGCTAATGATATGAACTGATATTATTCTGCTGCTAGTTTTCTTTCACATTCTTTGTTTAACTTCAGTTTTGTCTTGTGCACTTCAGTTTTGTTTATCTGATTCAGTAGTTAAAATTAGACATATTAAGCTACTCATAGTGTCTTCAGTTACCTCCGAAAGCCACAGCTGGACTGATGGTGAGGGGCTGCATGATGAGATGTGTAGTTTAGTATTAGTTTCCTTTCTGCAAAATTAGATATATTAAGCCGCTCATAGCGTCTTCAGTTTCCTCCGAAAGCCACAGCTGGACTGATGGTGAGGGGCTGCATGATGAAGTGTGTAGTTTAGTATTAGTTTCTTTTCCGCAAAATTAGATATATTGAATCATGTATGACATCTTCAATTGCCTCCGAAAGCCACAGCTGGACTGATGGCGAGGGATTGAATCATGTGTGTATGGTTTAGTATTAGTTTACTTTCTGCAAATTAAATATCAGTTACACAAGTTGTTTATGATTACTTCAGCAAGTCATAGCTGGTCTAATGATGAAGGGTCAGAAAATGAATTGATGTAATCTGATTTAGATTTCTTTCATTGCAATTTTGAATTTCCATAAGCGTAGTTTCTTTTGTGTTCAGTTGGCAGCAAAAATAGTTTAGTTTTCATATTCACTAGTTTCTTGTTTTGATTCATTAGATTAACAGCACTTTCCATTTCAGCAGTTTACTTTCTTTTGTCATTTGTAATTTCAATTTGCTTTTAAAGTTTCGAGATTGGTAAATCATTATAGGGGATATCACTTCCTTGAAAAATTATAACCAAACTTGTTTTTCACTTTAGAATTTCCATTTCACCTTAGAAAGACCATAAACGACAAAAAGTTAAGAAAGAGGTTATCTTGCACATATAGTGCGCCGCACTTCATCAGCTTACGATTCCCGGATTGACAATTAAATGCAGCAATTTAGGACACACTAAATTGACCAAACACAAGTCTCTTTCATCATCATCATCCATTTCAACCTCTTCACCGTGAAGTCAACCATCCACTCCTCCACCTCATACTATTGTTCGTCAGTCCACTGGAACTTCCACATATCCATCTCAAACATCTGGAATCATAATATCCTCCTCTTCCCAATCACAGTTATCATCTTCCACACTTTCCTCTGTTAGTAGTTCAGCGATGGACCAAATGCCATGGAATAATCCAGGGGCAGTCTTGATGCCTGCACCCTTGAGTCAATTACTAGCCCATCCTGAAAAATGGCTGCCTAAGTTTAACCCTGAAGCAGGCATGCTAGCTGAAGAAAATATAAACAATTTCATGTTGTCTATAAATCTCAATGGAGTTATTAATGAAGATTTTTTTGTCCAACTTTTTATTTATACTCTACAAGGAGTAGCCGGATCATGGTATTTCTCATTACCATCTGGATCTATTACTAGTTGGGATATTTTCCAAGATCAATTTTTGACTAAGTTTGGTGATGACAGGTCTACAACAACGTTGATTAATGATTTGTCTAATCTTAGAGCCGAGTCAAAAGAGCCTATCAAGGATTTTAACTCACGTTTAAATAAATTGTTAAAAAATATTCCTACTGCTTCCAAGCCTAGTGAAGAAGTGCGAAGTGTATGGTACATTTCTGCTTTACCATCAAACATAGCAATCTTCGTTGATAGGGCTAACAAAACAACTTTAGCAGAAAATATGAAGGAAGCAATAGCAGTAGAGAAACATATCATTGCTTTAGAAAAGAAAAATGTGATAGAAGAATGAAAATCCAAGAAAGTTACTTTTAAGGAAGACCCCAAGAAAAAACAATCGAAAGATCCATTCGATTTAGAAGGATTGCAGAAAGTTTTGAAAATAATGTCTAACAAAATGGTTGACATTAAGAAACAAGTGGCTGAAACATCTTCTAAAAAATATTACAAGCCTTTTAGAAGAAACCCTTCAACTGATTGAAAACCACCAAATGCTATTACAAATGCTGAATCAGAAGAAGAAGGAGAGGAAACTATTACTGAAGAAACTACTGATGAAGAAGAAGTTGTAGAAGTACAAGGTATGTGGGATTTCATCCTCCCAGATGAGGAAGATCAAGAAGCATCCCCGGTTAGCACTCTAAGTAGAAATCAACTTGATCCTCCTCAAAATACTCCTAAGCTAAAGAGTGAAAACTCAATGACTAAGGATAAAGTTGCACCCAAGAAAACGACATCTAAAGCAACTCAGACTAGCCCAGTCCAATCAGATTTATCAACTCCATCAAAAACACTGATCGTTTCGGATGAAATGGAGTATAATATCATAGAAGATATGAAGAATACTAGGGCTAACATCACTTTTTATGAATTGAGCAAATTAAAACACCAGCAAAAAGTACTTTTGAAAGAATTACATGCTGTACCAGAAAAACCTTTTCCCAATCCTATAATCTCTCAAGCTTCCAACGAGACAGGAAGATCTCCAACTAATGTGATTAGCAAATTTGATCTATAAAATATCGCTTTAATTGGAGGAAGGTCGAGATCTCATACTCCTCCATTTCTTCTTACTTATGAAGTTTTCAATAAAAATTTTCATAATTGTTTAGTGGATTCTGGAGCTTCATCTAATATTCTACCAAAATGAATATGTGCAAAGTTGAACATTCAACCACAAAAATCTGTTGTGCACATAGTTCAGCTAGATCGATCTCAAGTTGAAGTGATTGGTGAATTAAGTCAGGTTACCATAAGGCTGTAATCTAATCCAAAGGTATGTCAAGTTATCGATATTTTAGTTGCAGATATTCCAGAATTTTATGGCTTGATTCTTAGCAGAGATTGGTCAGAAAAGCTTCATGGATACTTTGCAACTGATTGGTCGCATATGTGGCTTCCTTACAATGGTAAACCAAATCAGATAAAGGTTGAGCGGGAAAAACATCAGAAATACATAGTAACAGAACTGGAAGGAGAGAATGAACCAGTTGCATACAACAGTAATATTATTGGAAATTACTCAGTTGTTTCTTTCTTAGGAAATTTCAATGCTCATACTTCACCTTATTTAGAACATTCTGTTTTATCTCAAGTAGAAAATTTTTCTTAGATAGATAGTTCTAAATGCATTAATTTTGTAGATACTCCTGTAAATAAATATTTATTTTGGAAGTTATTTTTTGATGGTTCTAAGTCTAATGAAGGAGCAGGAGCAGGATGTGTGTTGGTTCGTCCAGAGGGAAAAAAAATTATGTTAACTTGCAGACTCGAGTTAGATTGCACTAATAACACTGCAGAATACGAGGCTTTAGTCCAAGGATTATACAAAGCAATCAGATTAGACATCAAATATCTACAAGTTTTCGGAGATTCTAAAGTTGTGATCAAACAGGTACACAATACTATACATTTTTTATCAGGTCATTTAAAACATTATCAATCTTTATTTCAAGATCTGACTAAACATTTTATAGCATTCAATATTTCATCAATTCCCAGAATCCAGAATGCTAGTGGAGACCTCCTAGCTAATGTAGCTTCCAAACTCATTCCTTCAGAAGACTTTAGCCCTGATTGATTTTCAATCGAATTAATCTTTAGACCCTCGATTCCTGATAACATTACCAATTGGAGGATTTTCAATGATGATCCTGATATTGTAAGCTTTCTCACATCTGAAGGATCTTACACCAATCAGATAATTGATGAAGACGAACATGACAGACAATTGCAACATGATAACACCAATAATGCTATGCCAAAGTCAGTAGTCAAGTTAGAAGACCTTTATGATTTGAAAGACCGATTCAAAAGATCTACTAATTCAAAATTGCAAAGTTCAACTTTGAATTATGAATTAGTAAATCTAGGTACTGATACCAAACCACAGAATATCAACCTAGGCCTTGGTCTACCTCCTGAAGAAAAAATAGTGTATGTTCATCTTTTGAAACAATATAAAAGTGTATTTTCTTGGAATTACAATGAACTCAAAACTTATGACACTTCTATCATCCAACATACTATCCCAATGATAAATGATGAAAAACCTGTCCAACAAAAGCTGAGAAAGATCCATCCCAATCTAGAAAATCAGATCAAGTTTGAACTCAACAAGCTATTGAAAGCCAAGATTATTTTTCATGTCCGACATTCTAAATGGGTTTCCAATATGGTTCCTATTAGAAAGAAGAACAGAGACATTATAATTTGCATTGACTTTCGAAATATTAACAAAGCCTGCCAAAAAGATAATTTTCCTTTTCCTCCCATGGAGCAAATATTACAGGCAGTCGCAGGAACAGAATTAATGTCTTTCCTAGATGGTTTCTCTGGTTACAACCAAGTATTGGTCCATCCTGATGATCAATTGAAGACTACATTCAAAACTAAATGGGGAACTTATACATATCAAAATATGCCTTTTGGTCTGATCAATGTTGGTGCCACATTTCAGAGAGCCATGGACATCGCTTTCAAGGGATTAGTTAACAAATCTGTGGTAATCTACTTGGATGATATAACTGTATATTCCAAGAAACGAAGCAATCATCTCAGGGATTTGAAACAGATCTTCCAACGTTGTCAAAAGTATGGAATTTCACTTAACTCGAAAAAATCTTTTTTTGCATTAACTGAAGGAAAATTTCTTGGATTCCTAGTGTCAAAATCTAGAATTCATATTGATCCTTATAGAATCAAGGAGATTTCTGAAATATCTTTACCTCACAACAAGAAAGCTATGCAATCTTTCCTTGGCCAGATTAATTTTGTAAAGAGATTCGTCCCAGATTTTTCAAGAATTGTATCTTCTTTACAAGCAATGATTAAAAATAATTCAAACTTCAAATGGGGCCAAAATGAATATGAGGCATTCAATCTGATCAAACAAGCAATTGTTAATGCTCCATCTTTAACAACTCCAAATTTTTCTGATCCTTTTATTTTGTATACATTTGCCTCTAATAAATATTATGCTGCAATACTCACTCAAGCAAATCAAGACAAGGCAGAAGCTCCAATTGATTTTTTCAGTTCAAATTTACAGGGAGATGAGTTGAATTGATGTAGAGAAACAAGCTTATGCTATTTTCAAAGCAATTAAATATTTCAGACCCTTTCTACTTAAAACCGACACAAAAATCATAGTACCATTTCCAGTGGTAAGAAATCTTTTAGTTCAGAAAGATGTGGGTGAGAAAAGAGCTAATTGGGTTACTGCCTTACAATAATATGATGTAGAAATCAAACCAGCAAATATCGTAAGAGGTCAAGGCTTTTGCAAAATATTAGCTGGAGCAACGCTTATTTATGAAAAAACATCTGAAGAGATACAAATATCTGAGGTAAGCCTAAACGATGTTGAATCATTATATGCGGATATCATATTTTATCTGAAGAATGGATATGCTCCTCGAAATCTCTATTATACCAAGAAAAGAGCTCTAAGGTTGAAGGCTAAGCAATACCATCTTGTCAATGATGTTCTTTTTAGAATGAATTGTGATTTTGTTCTCCTTAGATGTCTGGAGAAATCTAAAGCTGAAAAATTCTTGCAGGAACTTTACGATGGGCCAGCAAGTGGACATTATGCTGGAGATACTATTGCACATAAAATCCTTCGTGCATGCTATTACTGGCCCACACTATTTAAAGACCCACATAGCTACATCAGGAAATGTCAATTTTTTCAAACCGCTGCTGGAAGACAAAAGAAACCATCATTGCCGTTACAACCAGTCAACATTGAACAGCCTTTTGATCAATGGGGATTAGACATAATAAGTGATATTGTTCCTCATTCTTCTAAGAAACATAGGTATATCATTACAGCAACTGATTATTTTACAAAATGGGTAGAAGCAGTTCCTCTTAAGACTGCTAATGCTGAGCACATCATTGAGTTCATAGATCAGTTCATAATCACCAAGTTTGGTTTACCTTATGCTTTAATGTTTGATAATGCATCGTATTTTTCTGGTAATTCTATGACTAAATTTGCACTCAAGAGAGGTTTCAAACTTAAATACTCTGCCAATTATTATCCACAGGGAAATGGGTTAGCTGAATCAACAAACAAAAACTTAATCAGAATCATTAAGCGAACCATTGATAAAAATCATAAAAATTGGCATAAGTATTTAATATATGCTTTATGGGTAGATCGAATAACATAGAAAGCTTCAATTGGCACTTCTCCTTTACTTTGGTTTATGGGAAAGAAGTGGTTCTTCCAACTCATCTAGCAATTCCTTCTTTGGCCTTAGTTCAATACATTGATGAAGCACCAACTTCTTCCTTGCAACTAAGACAATTAGAAATAATTAAGCTAGAAGAACAAAGAGAACAGGCTAAAATAACTCATGCTCATCACCAAGCATTAGTCAAAGCTTCTTTTGATTCAAACATGATATCCAAAAAGGACTTTCAGGTCAGAGCTCTAGTTTTAAAATGGGACAAGGCTCATGAGGAAAAAGGGAAACATACGAAATTTCAACGAATGTGGCTTGGTCCTTTCCAAATCGCAGAGATCATAGGTCCATCTACTTTTATGTTACAGGATTTGACAGGAAAAAGTGAGTCTTTACCTGTTAACGGACAGATCCTCAAAAAATATTTTCCATAGGAGATTATTCTTCTATTCTGTATATTAGTTTTCTTTACTTTCATAATAAAACCAGTTGTTAATGGTTACATTTGGAATTCACAAAAAAGATACAAATTCTCTTTTAGATTTTGTTTTTTCACTTGTATAAATAGAATTCTTTTAGAAAATTGATCATTATTATTTAAAGATACAGTTAAAAGCTTTAAACCTAGAAATGATATTAGTTTCAATTTTGAAAATTTTGATAAAGAACGACCTCTAGCAGGAAAATGTTTTATATCAATTCAATGAAAGGTATCTATAACAAGATGAAGATTCTCTGTAGAAAAGTTCTTTCCAAAAAAATCTACCATTGTCGTCCAGAGCTATCTTAAGGAAACAATGACTTCCTCCCAACCTAGAAAATCATAATGTTCAGGGAATAATCCAATGATACACTTTTTAACTTAAAGAGTAAGAGGTCTCATCACGAGCCAGCTTGTTCATCAAATTTATAAATCAAGTGAATGGCATTGTCATAAATTGGCTACCAAACCAAGACATTTTTCTTTAAGGATACAAAAGAAAAATAAAAGCAATAAGTGTGAATATGGATTTCTCTTTGAAAATTGTATATTTCTCTAAGTAGGACACAGGATCATTGTTGGGTAACAGGTAACCCTGTCGAGGCTATAGACGCCTGCTGGCAGCAGTGGCTCTACCTACGACAAATGAACATATTTAAAACTTATTTACAGAGAAGCCTTTGTTTTTATCTTTATAAACCAAGTAATGACTGATGTAGATACAAAGACTATCTTGAGGAAGTAAATAGTCAAAATTCAATATAGAAGAAATGAAATATCATTAATAGATAAAATCATAATGTACTTTGTCTTTTTCTAATAAAATTTGATTGTCTGGAAAATTTTCTGTTTTGGAAGTTTAGAAAATTCAAAAGAAAAACAGAGATAACTGGTTCTTCCAAGTAAATCACCAATTGTTTTGGCCAACAACAACCCCCCTCTTATTTAGTATTAGTGATAATACTAAATAAGTGGGGACCCTTAGTCAAAAAATCCAAAAAAGTTAATTAGTGCTTGTTTTCCTTTTTCAATAAAACTTACCATCATAAACTTAGGAAAATTCCTTGGAAAAATCTTTAAAAGGACTTAAGTTTTATGATAGTATTGAATAAAATCATTCTTTGAGGAATATCACATCGCAATAGGATAATGAATCCCTCTTTACGAGTAGAATTAAAAAAAAAAAAAAAGTGTGATGAGAAACTACGCGCTAAAAGGAAATTCATTGCATCGCAAGTTTCATATTTTATGCTCAGAAACCTCAAATCACCAATGTGCGATAAAATTTATCGCAAATAGCATTTCGCAAAAAATACATTAACGGATGTTTGTCATATGATATATTTTGCGATATTGCGATCTTGCATTTTGGATTATTGATATTTTGCAATGATATAATATTTGCGCTATTATGATGTTGCGACTTTCTGAGATTGTGATTTGTGATATTGCGATTTTGCGATATTGCGAAGCAGATCGTACATTCTTAAGACTCGTTGTTCGAAGAAAATATTCTCCATAAATCAAGACTCTGTTATGCGCTTTAATGATTAATCAATGAATTGATTGTCATTTATTAATGAAAAATGGTTTTGTTTTGATTGAAGAGTTATTTCACGTAAGATTATATATTTTATGCTCCTTCATCATTTAAAACCTTCCCATCACCTTTTCATATCATTACTTTCACTTAATTCATAAACTGCAGGCGCAAAGAACAGAGGACTATACAAAGCGATATTCTGAGTATTATGGGAAAGAAAGACAAAGCTCTGAGTTCTGAAAGTAAAGAGATGGCATCCTTGTACACAGACACCACCTGCAACAAAGATGTTGGTATCACTACTTGGGATGGTATGCATAATCTTCTTGAAGAAGAAAACCCCAGAGTAATGGAGGTTTCGGCTACTGCAGGATCAAGTGGTTCTTTTGAAGCATCTCTTACAGATTTAGCTTGTTCATTTTTACATCGAATAGCAGGAAGACCTAAAATTATTCCATATACAGACATGGTGAAATGGGTACTGGATAGCACTGATATTACGGATAGACATTTCAAGACTCAGGGGCAAGAGCTCATTGGCTCATTTACCCCAGAAGAATTAAGGCTTATGTATCATTTGCTGGAGCTATAGGCAACGTACAACAAACAGTTTATGGAGAAGTTTTCTAAGGAAAATGAAAACCTAGCAGAACGCAACAAGGAATGGTCCAGAAGAGACGAACCACTGAAGAAAGATAAACATGGTATGTATAGTACTTTTTCTCTCACTTCTTCATATTGCTTTGCTGCTGCTATGCTCTGTTGGATTTTTGGAAAGCCTGACATTAATAAATTTTCGCCTGAATGGTTACCGTTATTGAATGCTGCTGTTAATGCTACCATTGTAGACTGGGCTAAGATATTGTCTGATAACTTAGCCACTGCTATTTTTAATTATCGTTCTAAGAGAACTGTCTCTCAGAGGATTTATCCTCCTTTCTATTTATCTGCTTATGTGATGGATTCAATCTACTATGTTTCTAAGTTTCCTTTAATGGGTTGGAAATAGACAATTCATGATCCCCTGCCCATTCATGTTTATCACAAAGAATTGTGGGAATCAAAGTTCATTCCCTATTTTTACAAGATTTTCCATGGCATTATGTTGCCACTGTATAGAATGTTGTATAATAAGGATGCTCCAAGATTTTCTCCTGAAGCAGAATTAGACATGCTACCTATCGCAAGATGGTTTGGAGAAGAATTGTTTACCTATGTTAGAGTTTTTGGAAGTTATGCTTCCCCTCATGTTTTACCATTGTATGTTCCTGACAAACTCCTGGCCCAAGAGATTGCGTATCAAACCTGCGGAGAGGGAGGTTTGACCAAAGAATTGAAGGATAAGAAGAAGGCTATCTGGCCACAATTTCTTGTGGCCTGCGGAGCATTTTCATTATTTTATATTGGTCATGCATTTAAGGAAGTAAAAAATATTACATGTTTACAATTGTTCAAGTTTCCAAGAAGGCTATTTGACCCATATGATGTTGTTAAGGATTTCACCACTACAGTCAAGGTGAGAATATCTTCTAAAGAAGATGATTTGTTTGATGATATGTTTCTAAGAAAATGTACATTTAAAGAAATTCTACATTCAGCTCAAACACAGTTTTCTCCAGAAGAATTCCAAGAGTTTAAGATGTACAGAGAAAGGAGGTTGACCACTATTCCTCTGGATAAATTGTGCTTGGAACCCATAAGGGAACCAAATCCTAGTATCAGTATTAGTGGAAGTTCAGATATAGATAAATCTAAGTCAAAATATCAGAAAGAAACCTTTGAACACTCTAAAAAGTCTGATAATGACCAGGATAAAAGCGAAGGGTCAGTAAAAGATACTGCCCAATGAAAAGAACTTTCTTAGCAACAGATTTCAACCACTCCACAGTTAAATCTTCCCCCTCTCAATGTAGAGCAACCATTAGTTAGAACTGAGTTAGACAAGGAATGGGAAACATTCAATGAATTTATTAATACTAAAGGACAAAACACACAGACTCCTGTACAGACAACAAAAGGTTTAATCACAGGAATAAGTGGCAATTTCACAGAAACAGAACATATTCCCATTACTCCATCCTTTGAGCTTATGCTCAAAATAGAGGAAATTCCTCCTCTGGATATATTCTATAGTCCACAACATAAATCAGTAGTAAGAAAGAAAAGGAAGAAAAGGAAACTAGAAAGTGTAATCTCTACCGATGCAGAACAATTGGATGTTTTAGGAAAGATCGTACTACTAATCCAACTGAAAATCTTACTAAATTATCTCAGATTACAAGAGCATATGCCTCTACAGCCATTGACAAAGCATCTGAGATAAGGCAATTATTGAATGAAAAAGAAGATCAAATACAGGTTCTGCAAAAACAATTACAACAGGCCAATGCTAACAGTGAAGCACAGATACAACTTGAAAAATTACAGCAAGAGTTTCAACAAATGAAAGTTGGATATCAGAATAATTTGGCTGAGAAAGAGAAAAAAATATAGATTATGAAAGAGATGCAAAAAGATGAACCCAAGCTCACAAAATTTATTACAGAGTCTATTTCCTTGAATAATCAACTACTACAACAACAAGATATATTATGCCAGAAAATCTCACAATGGAACTCCTTTTGTGAAGAAAGTGATAAAATCACTAATCATGTCGTAGAATTATGACATGATTATGATTTAACTAATGAAAGAGTTACTGACTATTTGGCCTGGCAAAAGACAGAGGAAGGAAAAATGGCAGGAGCACCAATTATAAATGACAGTCATAAAGAGATGCTCTTCAGTAATTGGGATGCACAGATTAAGAATGCAGAACAAGCAGCGAAAGAAGCGGCTACAATAGCAAGCAATATCATTGATTGTGTAAATGAAAATTTTCACAAGGAAAATTTAATTTCAGAAACTACTCCAGGATACCTACCACAAGCACAACAACTATAAACAGAGTGGAAACAGAAAGCCGAAGAAAAGGTAGAATCGATTAAAGGATTAACAAAGTTAAATTGGGATTCTTATTGGACATGTCTGGTAAAACCACACAGCCAATGCATGGCTCTCAATTGTATCATAAATTCTGCCGAAAAGATAGCGACAGCACTTGCCGATGTCGTTTTCATAGGGAAATTAAAATCTGAAGTCATCCAGCCTGTTCTTCTCAAATCGATGCTTAATGCTTGCAAACTCAAAGATCAGATTCATAAGTAGTTAGTTGATAGTTTTAAATTTTATATTTAGTATTAGTTTTACTTTATTTTTGCCTAGAAAAAGGACGGTCATTTAAACCATATCCTAGATTTTTGTAATAAGTTATTTTTAGATTTAGTTAGTAGTATTTAAACCCTTCTCACGCATTTAGAGAAGGGTCCTGAAATTTGTCAAAAACGTGTCCTCAGAACATGCACTTTTGCACCCTCCGAGGAGGTTTTGATGAATGAATGGAACATGATTTATTAATATCTGCGTTTAATATCTACTATTAATGTTGCACTTCTGTACTCTTAGTGGATGTTGAATTAAGAAGTGATAAGTCATTATTTCTTGAAGATCATGAGTAGAACGAGTTATAAATGGTACTTTTATCTCTTAACTATTTCTGCCTTTGTGTTAAAGTGATATTAATGTTCATTTATTTATATATTGATGGTTGAATTCTTGAGTTATCATTTGGCACTTTTGTACGGTGATAGCCATTTATTTATGCTTAATGTATGAATAGCTTATTATGCGATATGTTTTTCACAACTGTTTCATCTAACTTTTTATATGAAGTGGTTTATCTTTATTGAATTCTTTTCTTATAACAGTTGAATGATATTTATTATCGATTTTTATCTGAAATCATTTTAGATCGCATAAATAAAAAGATTACATCCCGGGTTAGTTTAGAATTAGATATTTCTGTTTAAATTAGAATGCAATTTGCATATGATTAGATTAGAAATAGAATAAAATCATTTCACTTAGGAACTTTAAAAAGGAAATATCAATTCTCAACACACACACATATTGGGAAACTAGTCCCATGATCTCTAGTCGTACCCACTACACCAAACGGAAAAGGAGCTGCTAACCAAGGTCCGGACCGAGTGGGTATCCTCCTTGTTGTAAGACCCGATTTTCGGGGCTTCAACAGGTTGGCTGACCTCTGTTTCAACACGTCTTAGGCCTGAATATGCTTATTTTTTCTCCTTGAAGTAGAACCAATCACCCTAGGGTTTCAATACCCTTCCACCTTTTTAGAAGGGGTTGAGCTGAGTAGGTAGATTGAGATTTGCACTGTTTTCAACCATTATTTCAGGGTATGATCCATCATTTTTAGATATATTTAATATAGGTTATTATTACATCCAAAACTCCCTCTTGAGTTTTTTTTTTTCCATTTCCCTTAGCATTTCATTGTTTTCCCTAATTTTTTTACCTTTAGCCCAAAATTTTGCAACAATTTTCCCCTCTAGTTTCTTGTTGTTTTCTGTGTCATTTCCAGTAGTATAGAGTCATTATATCCGAGTCCCATAGACATTAGATCTCTTTTCCATTTAAGTGTGTTTTGAGTCAATTTCTCCCCTATTCATTATGGTTGTTTCAAAGGATTATTTGAGTTGAATTTATGCATGATTAACTATTAATTTACTGCCATTTTAGTTTTATTTACAGTTCTTCAAAAAAATTCTTTTTTAAATAAAAATGTATGCTTAATTAACTTATAAACACATGAATTTCACACACTCACACCTAAAGTGAAGAACGCTTGGTTTACACCACCAAGCCAATATATAAACATCATAATTAATTTATCTACCATACAAATCCTTGTTTATAACTCTTCAACATTTTCGTGTCATTTGTGACTTGCCATCATTATGCCTCTAAGACATTTATCACAAAGACTCCAAGGTCTTCACCCTCAGTTTCCATTAGGGTGCCTTACTCCAGCATGTAGGGTTCAAGTTAGTCCTCCCCTGGGTCCCCATTATGACTCTGGTTCTTCTGGTTCGCCAAGTTATTCCTCCAATTCCACTTCTTCTTAACCTCATACTGTCAACATGTTAGGTGTGAATGCCTGTGCGGGAAACCAAGCAGGCAGTGGCTCTGGCCCCAATATTAGAGTCAATGATAGTGGAACCTCTATGGGAACTGTTGTGACTACTCATTTTCTACCTTCTATGGCAAGTTTAAGCCTTCCCGATTTCATCCAGTTAATTAATAAACCCATACACCATGATGCAGGTTAGCCATCTATGCCAACTAAGCTTCCTTTTGACATTCCTAAGTTTGAAGGAAACACTGGAGAGGACCCCACCAATCACATCGCCTCCTTTCATCTGTGGTGTTTGTATAATTCCATCATCGATGACTCCATTCATCTTTGATTATTCCAACATATGCTCACTGGAGAAGATGAAAATTGGTACATTGACCAACTTGCCACATATCATACCAATTTTGCGACAATTGATAAAGTTTTTTTTTCATATTTCCTGTTACCAATCTGTTATTATACTGACACTAATTTTTTTACTTCATTCCATAAATCTTCTACCACCCACCTTTCTGGCCATGTCCAAGAATTTCGTAGAAGAAGGAGCTTGTGTAAAGATCCTACATTTTATGATCGTGTCTATATGGATTGGTTTATTAGAATTCTATTAGCTCCCATAGGTAAATATGTTGCATCTCATTTTCCTCAGATGGAGGAAGAAAACCTCCAGGTTTCATTAAAATATGACTTGATCTATGACCAATCTAGTTATGTTTATACCATTTTACCAGATATTCCTAGCCCTAGTGGTGCCGATGCACCGGGGACATATAACACCACCAAAGATATCGTTGGATCCCTTTCACATCCATCACCATATTCTCCTCCTCACATGAGTTATGGTCACCCCCATGGGGGACGATTTCCTCCAATGATTATCTACAACTAGGAAAGTTGTATCCCAGTTAAAACATGCATTATGAATTTTCCCAACTGCATCAACCGATGCACGGGCCAAATATTGCTCAACCTATTTACCAAGATGTTGCCCCACCTCCTTACTATCCTCATACACAACCCAATGCTCCAACCCCTCTCACATCAACACCCCCACATCCCATGCCTTCTCAACCTATGCCACAGCGGCCACCTGATCCTCAAGGTTAAGTGTATGCACCACAGAGCACGACTAATCTCTCCAATTCCAAGAAAAATAATAACGAAAAAGGAAACCAGAACTAAAAAACATAGGGAAACTAGTCTCACCAAGGTAATCATCCAAATTCCATCTAGGGGAACCATCCCAACACTGTAAATCAATAATAGGGAGATCATCCCAAGATGAAAAAAAAAGTTTGTACAAACAAACCTTGTACATTTTGTGGTGTACATGGCCATTATAAACATGATTTTCCTCTTCTACCATAGATGCGTCAAATGTGGGAAGCCCAAGCAAAATCCCAAGGACATCCACCCATGACATCGCTTCCTTCGAACACTACTCCAGCTCCACCGACTATGTTCACTAATCCTTTCCCTCAGTAAGGATATGTTGTTGCCTAACCACCTCAAGATTAGGTCACTCCTCAACCTCAAAAATTTTGTCACACTGATTAGTAAACTCTCGTGATGAACTATGACAAGGTAAATAACATAGATGTCAATCTTCAGACCCAGTCGCGCAAATATGGAAATCAATATGCTACGTCTGCAATACAGTCCTAAACCAAAGTATCCACAGAGTCCATTCTGATACAAAATGTTCCCTTACAGATCCCTCAGCCTCAGGCATAGGTCATTTCCAAGATCCTCAAAGGGCTATAATTTCATAACTCTACTTCTTCTAAAGCTACCCACACTCACAGTATAGGTGATGACTTAATGCAATCTCTTGCCACCATGTCAATGTTGGAAGTTCTCCAAATGTTCCCATCACAACGAAAATCTCTACTATATGCTCTAGTAATTGTGGATCTTTCTGATGATCACTTGATATCCTTTGATGTTGACAAGTCAGAACATCCCCCTTTACCCTCATCCATTGATTTCCAAATACCATTTAGGATCTGCAATGCCACTGTCCAATGATGTATCATTGACGAGGGCGCATCCATATATATAATGTCCACCTCTATTTGGAAACAACTCGGGTCACCTAATATGTCCCCATCCACCATCACTTTGCATGCTTAGGTTAGTCACCCTTCACAGCCCCTTGGCATGTACCGCAGTCGTGTTACACTTGCAGGCAAGACTGCTTGTATTGACATAGAAGTCATCGAGGCCCCTCTAGATTATAATATCCTCTTAGGTCATAACTACACATATGTGATGTCAGCTGTCACATTTGTGGTTCACCGTAATATGTGTTTCCCGCATAGAGGTTTTGAACCTTTAATTAAACTGAGAGGGGGGGGGGGTGAATCAGTTTACTACATTCCTGATCTTTTAAAATTTTCATTAAAATTATTTACACCTTCATTTCATATCCCATTTAAAGTGAGAGTAATATTCAAATGTAAGCAGCAAGTGTTAGTATAATATAGCAGTAAACTTAATATGAGAGCAGCAGGTATTAAGCAGATGATACATATCAGATCAATACATAAATATCATGCACAGAGACACCAGATATAAGTGGAAACCCATAAAGGGAGAAAACCACATCTTATTATTGTTGTGATGCAAAGGCAAGCTCCAACTCCCTCTCACCACTGTTTTCTGCAGGCACCAACCTACAGGAGGCTCTATCCTCAATTATGCAAGCTACAACTTGCAAGGAAGCACCAACTCCCTTCAATTTTCTGCAGGCACCAACCTACAGGAGGCTCCAACCTCAGTCAGCTACAACTGACAGCTATCAAGCTACAACTCGATAGGGAAGATTCAATTTCCTCAATTTATCAAACTGAATGTTTGCTGATTTACTCCAGATATCAGCTCTGTTCTGTATCTGCTCTTCTTCTCTTAATCTTCTCTGCTTTATTCTTCTATATTCTGCATTCTCTATATTTGTTCTCTCTCACACTCTCTCACTTTTTTCATATCAAGATGATATTATTTATAGATTTCCTCACATGACTGTTTGTATTCTACTTGGAATTCGAAATGGACAGTCATGTCTCTTTGCCTTCTGCCTTCTCACTCCTTTTATCCGCTTATTCAGGAAATATAACTGTAGGTATCAATTTAACATTACAGTGGGAATTTTTTCTCTCTCGGAGACTTTCCAATGCATCACAACAATATAAATTAAATAAAACATTTACATTCAATTTACAAATGAGAACTCCAGCTCAACTCATTTAGTCTTTTGAATCGCTACGCATTTGTCTTTTCTTTGGTTGTCTTTGTCTTTTCTGTGACTGTGTTTTATCTCCTTTCGGATTTGTTTGTTTTTCTGTCCTCTGTGGGGGTGTAACTGTTGCATACGTGTAACTGAGCCTTTTAAATAAATACAAATGTAATTGCTGAGTTCTAAATCAGGGCAATTCCAACCCTTTTCATGCCACAAGTGTCTTGTTGATGTGGCGAGTTCCGCAGGCCGGAACATACATATATTACAATTGTATTACATTAATAATGGCCCTCCCGTTAAGCTGAGGCCTGTGGGTCTACAGACCACACGGCTTATTTTAATATCATCACAACCATCGGTTTATATATATAACAACCCTTTTATATATATAACCCAACTTTCATTATACTAATGGTCTTTTAATATACCTTTAAATCAACTCTCGGAGTAACTAATGAACCCTTTTAAAACATATAAGAACTCCTTTTGGGCCCACTTGACACGCTTCCCGATGCAATGAGTCTCCTATGATTGCAATTGATCGCTCCTGCTCCGATTGCGATTGATCGCAATCACAACTTCAAATACTTCGATGTGATTGAGTAACTTTTAAGTTCTTCCGATTGCGATTAATCGCAATTGCAACTTGCATTTGCATGTTCCGATGCCCTTCTCTAACTTCCGATGCGATCGTTCACTGTTCACTGTTCTTTGCCGATGTGATTGGGACTCAAATTTTATTAATCAAATTTTATAAGCCCATCAGGTCCGGGCTTCAATCGCAATCGCAAGTCGTTTAATATGTGTTCCGACGGTTTGTTTCTTTCCGATGCGATTGGAACTGGACTTCAAACACTTTGTTAAACCTGGTTTATAGACCCATCGGGTCTGGGCTCTTAATCGCAATCACAAGTCTTTTAATATGTGTTGCGATTGGCCACTGTTCATTGTATTTTTCCGATGCGATTGGGAAAGGACTTCAAACATGTTTGAATTATAATTCATACCTCCATCGGGTCTGGACTTCCAATCATAATCGCAACTCATATATTCTTCGATGCGATTGACCAAAGCCGATGCGATTAGACTTGGAACTAAAATATATATTAACCATGATTTATAGACCCATCGGGTCTGAACTTCAATCGCAATCGCAACTTCCTGTTGGTTACATGTTTCGCTGCCCTTGCGATCTCTAATTGCGATTGGGGAGGGGTCCCACTTTATATTACTTCCTTTCCATTGATCATAACGTGCTCCACTTAAATATATTTATGTATATGCCTTGGACCTTTGCAACATATGTAATGCACGACATTTATATGTATTTTGATGGATATCTATATGTGTATATATGTGTCTGCTAGCGGGTTAGGCGATTCCCGGAATAATGTTTATGAATTATGTTAAATATATAATGCCGGTTGGAGTGTGTGATTCCCGGAATTTGGTTTTGCATTATATGCGTAACGCTCGGCTTGGGGTATGATTCTCGGAATTTTATAACTGCTCTGCCTCTTCCTCTGCCTCTGCTGTTTCTGTCGCTCTGCCTCTGCCTCTACTGCTTCTGTCGCTCTACCTCTGCCTCTACTGTTGAGATAACAGTTCTGCCTCTATTATATTCATTTCCTATGCCTTCATTTGCTTCTTTGCTACCTCCTTTGCCTAAGCACTGCCTCCTTTGCCATCAATGACAACATTTCCAACAAGAGGAAATATCATCACCATCAATAAATTTACATATTACGAATCGAAGTTTCAAACCTCACCTAAGTCCATCATATCTTTGGTGGCTGATAAGAAATCAGTCGCACCTCTCACCAGTGTCTCACCAGGAGTCTATAAATATTCCACATTACTTGGTGCATTCCATAGTTTGCCCCCTCTTATCACTGAGCCCAACTCATCAAGTGTTTGCATGTTGAAAGCTTCATGAGTTAACCAAAACCGACCCAGTATGCCTAGTCAGTAGAATGTTCCTTCACAACCTGCTATTATCCATTTGACACAACCATCAGAATCATCTCCTCAAGGACCTCCTCCTTCTGTTGGTGTCCCTCCTCATCCTTTTCAACCAGGAATAGTTCCCCAAGTCTTAACCATCTGGGATACATTCCACTAGGCCATTACCCGTCATGTCAGATACCATTTTTAGCTCCCCCATCTAGAGTTTTTTCTGTGCCCGTTATGGATACGTTTATTTTACCCAATTTTACTCTAGGGATTATAATCCGATACATTGATCTCCCAAAAAATTCTTCACATGGTCAACTCAAACCATATATCACTTTGAACCCAGTTCTACCAGCCGCCATGGCCCCTCCCTTTGCTTCAGTTCCCCAACCACCTCAATAGGAATCCACTCCTACTATGAAAGCATCTGGTGAGGTGGTAAAGCCAAAAATAATCAACCTAAGGATAAGGCTCCCAAAACAACTCCAGCTCCACCTAAGCCTCCAAAACTAACACCTTCGTGTACCTTTTTTGATGTTGTTGGGAATGCCACCAATAACTTTCATGAACTTCCTCATCTCAAACATGTGCTAAATGATATGTTTAATGAATATAATATCCTAGAGGTCCATGTTACCTTACTTGATTAAGATAAGAAACTTAAATCATTGTGAAAAAATCACCGTTGTGCTTTGTGTGATCATTATGGCCACTATTCTCATCATTTTCCTCGTCTCGATGAGTTACATGATATGCTTCATGTGGTTTGTGAAATCGAGGCCACTCCTAGTTGATCATATACTCCTCTTTTTGTGATTTCTGGCCCCACTGCTTCACCAACACCAGATGAATTTTCTACATCCATTGTGATACCTCCCCCCCATGTTGAGATGATGGACCAATCGATCATTATTCTCCATCGGTCATCATCCATGAAATCCACGGAGGAAGACCCCTCAGGGGCTTCCCATAGTGCTTCTTTCAAAACTCCCTAGTTGAACACTGTACTCTAAACATTGGTATATTTTTCATCTACTAGCTCGTCATCTACCCATAGTGGTGATGCGTACGTGAACCATATTTCTCACAATGATGCGTGAGGAAGCCCCACCACATCAAGTGCTCTCCCTTCCTCCATTTCTCCCATATTTCATTCTGATGAAGACATCATAGAAGCCATGACCACCCATGATTTTCCTTGGGATGATATGCACCATCGTTTGTACTTCCTTCCACAACACTCCCATGACCAATATGTTGTGGAATTTAAAGACTTCATTCGTGGTGAAGTCGATTGGTTTAGAAATCTCATTCCTACACTAGATGTTTTCAAAGAAGGAAACATGGCCAAAATCTCTCCTACCATTAAAATAAAAATTTCAGATAAACAAGGGGTACAAGAAAACATTAACTTGGGGGAACATTGTACCATGGAAAAAAATGAGGCTTACACCAATCTATTCAATGGATTACGTGACATTTTCTCATGGTCTTATTTTGAAATTCCCAGACTTGATCCCTCCATTATTGAACACCATATCGACACATGGCCCGATTGCATTCATGTATGTCAAAAGTTAAGACCCATTAATAATTATAGACATGAGGCTATCAAAGCTGAAATCGATAAGGTCAAGTAGGTTGGCTTTATCTATCCCATTGAATATACCACATGGGTTTCCAATCTAGTTCCCGTTCTCAAGAAACAAGGAACCATTCATGTCTACACCGACTTTCATGATCTGAACAAAGCTGGTCCCAAAGACAACTTCCCCACAACATTTATTGACCAAATAATTGATGAGTGTGCGGGGCATGAGGTTCATTCTTGCCATTCGTCTCTTGTGCTTCATTGTTCCCAAATATTGTATAAAGCTCGATCCTATCAAATTTCAAGCCATTATTGAACTTCCCTTTCGTCATACTTTACACCATTTACACAACCTCCTTGGTAAAGAAAACTTCCTTCAACGGTTCGGATCTGACTATGCCACCATTGCGCATGGGTTCCTAAGACTCATTCGATCTAACATTCTAGTTGTTTGGGATGATTATGCTCAATAGTATTTTGATGCCCTGAAATGTACTCTCACTTATGCTCCCATGATTAGTCCACCTAACTTTGATAGGGACTTCATCCTGTATATCTCAACTTCCACCCATTTGATCATTGGGTCCTCATCCATGAAGATGTCGTCAAAACTAAGCATGTCAACTATTATGTTAGTAAGAACCTTATCGTGCCCCCTATGTCCTACTCACAGAAATAAAATTTGGAGCTGGCTGTCGTGTTCTCAGTCCAAAAACTTCATCATTATATCCTTACGAATGCCACCAAGGTGGTGACCAATTCCAACCGAATTAATATCCTCTTAAATCAACGTATTGTTAATGGTAAATATGCATGTTTGATGATTATCCTCTAAGAATTTGATCTTGAATTTGTCACACCAAAGAGTAAGAAAGGTTTAGCCCTTGTTGAACTTATTTATGAATTTCCTACTTGTGCACTTGATCCACCAATTAATGATGATTTACCCGATCAAATTTTGTTTTCCATTACTTCAGATGATCCTCGGTATGGTGAAACCAAGCCTCTCACTAGCTTCTCATTAGTGATGATCTCTATCATCGTAGTGTTGATACTATCATCCGTCGTTGTCTTACGCACGCTGAAGCCAAGTAATTCGTACCCTATTGGCTTCTCTCGGAATCTAGCCTCGGAAACTTGGACCATTTTTACCCATTTGCATTATTTTGGGCCTCGAATTATGCCCATGTTTTCATCATGCAATATCACCATTTATACCCTAAAACTCTAAGTTTTTAACCTATTCCATGCCCTAATTCCATAACTTTCCATAAAATTCACTCCATGGTTGGTTATCATTCATTTTCTTAGATTTTATATGATTAAATATGGTTATTCCATGATTTAGTAATGATGGTTTTGTTAATTTTAATTGTCACAGGGTTCCATCACCGAAATTCTTCACAAGTCAGTAGAGTATGGAAATGTCTAATTTGGGGCTTTGACACTTTGGACATGATTTTGGATAAACTAAGAGAGGTTATTGTCAAAAATAATGTTATAATACCTTCCCATAACTTGGATTTCACCCAGGTCACATATATGGGTCTCTAGAAGGAAATCGACAAATTTTCCCAAATCTGCAACAAATTTCAAATTTCCATCTTAGTCCTCATTTTCCATGCAGGTGAAGGAAAATGAAGAAATTCTGGCACATGGGTTTTGGTCCTAGTATAGAAATTTTATTAAAACTTAAACTGTTTTTTAAAATACATTACGGTTTGGGAGATACGTAGATGTATTTGAGGCCAAACAGAAAATCCAAATTTGTAAAACAACCCTGTTCTGAATTTTTGTACTTAATAGTCAAGTTCCAAATTCATACTCATGGATTTAAATGGGTCAATTGCAATTAGAAATATTTTGGAATCCTAATTTTGTTGATCCTTATGTGCCCAACCTCCAAATCAACACAGCATTAACACAACTCCTCCATCCATGTGTTGATCAACACAAATCAAACCATAAACTATTCGAAGTCTCTCCACAAGATCAGATATGGAATTTGTTATCTTGGTGTTATGTTTTATATAGAAAATATTTATGCTTCGTTTTGTATAAAAAAGGAAAAGCTCAACAATACGTGGAAGCATTGGAGATTTTCAATGGTTGAATGTAAGCTTTGAGTTGTTGTCAGACCTTTTTTGTTTTTAATTGAGACTTCTTCTAGTTAATCCGATGGATATGTTTTGAACCAGATCTTTGCAATTACGTAGTTGATTGTGAATTTTTAATTTATATGTTTTAAATCGTCCCTTTTTCTTGTAAATCATTCAGGCTCACCCATGTGTGGCAAGGGCCCACCACAATTTGGGATTGAGCCTCTTTGTTATTTTTAGGAAGATTGAATCAAATTGTGTTTGTTTTTATTACAAAACTTGTGAATTCTATAGCATGATTAATAATATCTTGATTTTATTGCATTAAGATTTCAATTCTAGTTGGTATCATTCTGCTTTAGCTCTGGAATTCAGGATAGTCATTGCACATCGTGCTTAACCTCCTTTTTACAGAATTTCTCTATTTCCATAAGGCATTGTGTTGTGTTGAACCAGTTATATACAGAACTATGTCAAATGACAATGTGTGTGCATTAATTAGTGATTTAATAGTGTGAATTCTCTGTGAAAATTTATGATTATTAGTAGTGGATTTGATTGCTTTGCAAGTGTGGGTACGTAGATGTATGTACTGATAATGCGTAGGGATGTGTTTATAATTACAAAGTTGCACATATACAAAGTTTTGATTTCTTTTGTATTTCATTTGAAACTTAGAAGTTACTCCTGTCTTTGAGAGTTTCCCTTCGAGCCTTTTTAGTTTCAAAATCATCGAATAATACAAGTGTGTTTGGAGGTCGGCTTTAGAATTTTAAGTGTGAAATAAAATTGGTGATTTAATTTTTGAGGTAGAGTGATTTCATTTATGGAGAATTAGTGTTTGCATTTGGAATTTAATTTCTTAGGTGTGAGTTTACTGTTACATAGGGTAAGCTTTATTTCTTGTCAATAGGGCAAGTTCATTTTTTATTATTAAGAGTCCAAGTTTGACTATGAATCTCATTAATTTTGATTGTTCAATTAGTGTAAGTTGTGGAGCAAGTTTCATGATTGAAATGAGAGTTTAGTGGTGAGAATTTGATTGTTTAACAATGTGTGAGAATTGAATAGTAAGGTGATATTTGAAGTCATTTTTAATTTTAGAGTAAGTTTCTTAATAGTGAAGTTTGTTTAAATTAACAACGTGTCTCTTGAAAGTAGTAATTAGATTTCATTTAAAGCTCTCCATATAAGTTTAGTCTATATTTCCAGCATCAAAATTAAACAGTCCTGTGTAGGTTCTCCAAGAATTGAATTAAACAGTGCAGTAGGGTTTTATCATAGAAGTGTGATTCAAGGTGTTTGTCACAACAAAGCTTTAATTCTAATTTCATGATTAAATTAGAATACTTTTATTTTTTTTGATTGATTCAGTTATAGTGTGAGAGTGATCTAATTGGTTTGTATCTTTTACAGTCCTGAGAGAATTGTAGTGAGTGTTAGATATATTTTAAGTGCAAATTATTCTTGAGTACATAATGGATTGGTTAAAATAGTAATTTTCAAGTTATTTAAATTTGATTATTGATTTTTCTTCTTGGGTTAGAAAGAATTTTTTTTTTTCAAGAAGATTGGACCTAGTCATCAGAAGTGTAGGAAGTTTGAATTGCATGGCTTGAATGAATTAGGTTAATTCTCTTTTAAAGTGAAATTTTTGTTGGCTCGTGGAAGTCTTCTTTATCATTTTAGTACTTAGGTAATCATTATTAAGGAATGTTAAATGCTTTGATATTGCATTACTTGCGCTTGTGCCTAGAATCTTACGAGTCCTGGATTGACAATTTAATGTTGGAAATTATAGCAATATATTTCCCCAACACATTCATTAGTCCACTCCAACGGCATATGCATTGGAACTACACCAATAACCAGGCCGAATATGATGCAGTGATAGGTTTGTTAGTCGATGCCCTTGATCATCATATCCTTCATATTCATGTTCATTTGTATTCCTTGCTTCTTCTCATGCAAATGAATGCTACTTATCATGTGCATAACCATCTCCTATTTAGAAAGTATATACGAGTGAAGATTTTGGCAATTGAATTTGAATTTATTACATTTATTCATGTTCCTAGAGAACAAAATCACTATGTAGATACCATTGCAAATAATAATATAGATTGGAATTTGTCACAAGCATTAAACACAAGAAAATCATAAAACAAATGGCGAACCACAATCATCATATATAAAATATTCATATCCATATTATGCATCGTCACATAAAAAACATGTGTGTTTGGAGTCCACTACTCTAAATACATCTGACATGACAATAGCATGTTACAAAAAAAAAAATGGGACACCTCATGCCCTTATCCTAGTCTCTATTTGGAGGCTCCTGAGCCAATGGCTCTGATCCACCAGCTTGTAGATCATGAAAAATATGACCAGCCAACACCATACGTCGCATGTTCCCTCACCACTCTATGGGAATACCTCTAAACACATATGTATACCGATCTTTCAGCTCATGCCATCCATGATTTGATACACCAGTCAACACCACATCACATATGTGACGGAATCCTCTAACAGAGCCACATAGTTAGGCCTCTGGTGTGATGTCGATTCACTCGGTTCCGTAGCCCCAGGCGCTGCATATAGTCCTGTATATCATGCCAGCTTGACCGGTGCTATATCTGCATACCGAAATTTAAGAATAAGTACCACATACATATTCTAAAAACTTTAAATTCACTAAAAATTATCAACTTTCACTTACCATCTGGTCTCAATTCTCATCCACATGGAAGTGGCAATTCAGGATCCCCCTAATAGTTCATACCATTGTATGTATAGTGGCATACGGTCCCAATGTACGAAAATATACAATAAAAACACATTCCTGACTCACCCTCCCCCTCCTCTCGGCAACAGCTTTGCCCAGCAATGCATCCTAGGCTCTTGTGGGGCCCCATCACAGATATGCACATGAGGTCATATTTTCAGGATATTCTCAAAGAACAAAGAGCAAAACATTGTACAAAATGGACATTCATGATTCACCTACCATATGTATAGTGATAGTTACCATTTCATTGTCGAAAACATCATCTGGGCCCACCCATGGTAGGTTATACTCAAAAATATCTCCAATAACATCATCTTCCCCCAACTGATGTGATGGAATGCCTAGCTGCCCAAGATCTTCAGCACCGTTGCGGTGAAATCTCGTCTCTCTAGCCTCTCTAGATCATTGATCGGGATGGTCATGCCCTTTGCATGAGCACCCGGTCCATAATCGAAGTCCAAGAAATCTTCTATGTTTCTCCCACTAGGTAACACAGTGAATGTATATCCTCCACAACCCTTAGTGGGGGGGGGGGATTTGGTCAAAAAATAGATATCCTGGATCGTGAACTCAATCTTGTGCCCATGCATTAGGAAGGCCTCCTAGTCTAGATCCTAGTAGCTCACTATCCTAGATATCAAGGGCTCACTTGCACTCATTAGTGGGTTCTCTAATAACTTGAGAACCCCATATCGAGCAAGCACTTCCCTCACCACATGATTCCCATGAATCTAGGAAATAAGAGAATCCATGTCTCATTCATGGCAGTTGATATTTCACTTTTTCATATCTGAAAAACATCATCATGCCATGTCATTTCAGCTAAGACAACTACACCATACAATTTTTTCCTCCAGTCCTTAGTAGGTCGGCAACCCAATCCCTGTCTCAACCCCGACTTGCAATTTTCTACCAAAAAATTGTGAGCTCATAGGTTTTCTACCTTTTCTTGTGAGCCAAAGTGCAGTTCAGGGGAAAAAACATGCGACCCGACTGTGAGCAATGACAGGCGTCTCCAACTGAGCTCAAGGGCACTAATATGAAAAAATAATACGTTGAAAATGAAGAGTAAGATTATGCTAGCTACCTCCCACTAAAATATCCTGATTCCAATGGTCAATTTAAATGCTACGATAGCTGCAAGATTTAGGTCCTTCTCCTCCTCTCCAAATTTACCACAACTCACCTAGCAAATGAATTGAAATTGGAGTAAAAACACCATTTTATAGGAAAAACCTCAAATTTTCTGTCACTCATTTTGACCAAACCATAGCTCGATTTGATGAACTGGTAGGACCATTGGAAAGCTAGCACTAAAAACTATAATGAGTCTTATTTTGATTTTGGTGATTTCACAATTCACCTCAAAGCCATTTTTTCCTAAAGTGTCACTTTGTCACCATTTAAACTAAATTTCGTCATATGAGTCACTTATGCTTTAGCACCACTTTTACTTTGTGCTTGTTGCCCGATATGTCGATTTTATTCATGGGAAACCATTATTTGTTCATGTTTTTATGGTCTCCATGGGCCTATCCTACATCGAAGCATCATCGATTCACTCTTGATCAGAGCATCCAAGTTGAGTCATCATCGCATTCATGGGGTTTGTCGTGAGTCCCTTTATCTCCTGTTGCAATTTTCCATCCATTTTTCATTTCACCCATCTCGTGTTTCCCATTTTTCCTCCATTCATACTATCCATCATCCCCTCTAGAGTCAAGTCAGTCACTACCAGGTCAACCATGCTTTTTATGCTCTGAAAAAGGAAGTAATCTTCCCACCCCTCAGTTCCCCTCCTTCCATTATCATCCATGGTGTTAGTCCATCAATCACTTTACTATGATCCCTCATGCCTTAGTGGAGGATTCATCATAGCCTCACCTATGGAGGGCCTCCTTCTGCTGACATCAACACATTCATTCCAGACGAGAGGTCTATAGGGCAGTGTACCTTGGTTCCAGCTTCCATTCTTTTTTAGTACCTCAAATCAAGCAAAGGGAATCATAATTTCCCTTTGAGTAGGTTTTTCTCATGTATTACATGATTTAGATTCATATACTTGAGGGTCTGGTGATCCAAAAGATTGTATGAGTGATGCCTCAGTGTGTGTGAGATGTTTCAGACCTCATGAGGGGGTGGCCCTTCAGGTAGCCACCCACATTCCTGGATGACCTCAAATTATGCTACAGCCTTAGATGCAACTCCAAAAATTTTATGGGTTTGGTTCTAGCCACTTGTCCCACCCACGACATTCATGTCTCATTTAGGTGATCCATTCATATGTTTAGAGACCTTTCCTATTTATCAAGGCTTCTTTTGTATTTATACCTACCACCCACCCACAGTAGATGGAGGGGCATTATGTCTCGTGTACTCTTATGCTATTGTATTTATTCATGTCCTATGTTTTTCGAGGCACATTATGTTTGTGGGATACATTTTATTAATGTCTGGACAATTGATGCCAGTATGTCATTTACCATTTATCGTGTATTTTATTTCTTAGTTTCACATTGTTGGGCCCATTATTACTCTTTATACTTTGTCATCTCGGCCGGCATAGGTATGCCTCCCCCACCTCATTGAGAGTAGGTACTCCAACATAAAAGGAGACTTATATCACTTTGTAGGTCTTTCCCCCTCAGTTATTGTCCTCTCTCGCTTCACTTCATTGATGTCTTTCTCTCTCTGACTCCCCTTCGATGTATAGTGATTATGTTGTTACAACGTACTTCAGTCATACATTTTTCTCCTAACACTCGTATGTTCGGGGGAAATATGTTATCACCAAAAAATAATCATCTAGCCATTTCAATCTAAATGTATTGAAGTACACCATGTAAGACCAATTTTACCATAGTAAAATTTCTTTCACTATTACAAATAATTTAATAAACCTTCTTTTATTAAGTCATTTTTGGTTAAAACAAGAAACTACATGAGGAATAATTAAATAAATAATTATTTACTTAATTTTCATGTATGAATAATTAATTAAACCATTGTTTAAATAATATTCCTGGTCATATTCAACCCAATTACGAGAAATAATTAGATAAATCATTATTTTTGTTATTTTTCTCTAGGAATAATTAATTAAAACACAATTTAGTTATTATTTGTGATATTCCTAATTAGCCCAAGCTAATGGGAATATTAATTTTTGTTTCTTTTTTCTGTCACATGAATAAATGTGTAAAGTAGGACCATAAAAACTCCTAGAATAGCAAACAAATCAATGCCACATGTGAACAAGGTTAAATCTGGGCTAACTAATGAGCACCCTTAGGTGTGAAAGGGGTTGAACGTTTTGACTGGGTCAACCATGACCAAATCAACAGTATTGTCTTGGAGGAGTGGCCATCAATGAGGCACAACGCAGTTTTAGTAGGAGTTGGCTCATGTGAAAAGAGCTATTACATTGAGATGGTTTAGGGTTTTCCAAGCTCTCAAACTTATAAAAGGAAGAGGAGGATAGCATGACAAGGTTGTTGATTATTATGTTATTTCTGAAGATTTTGTCTATTTAGACATTTCTTATTCTCCTTATCGTTTAGCAAAGAATAGTGTTGTTTAGCACTGGTTGTTCCTGATCGAGAATCCCACCTCTTTCCTTGAGAGGCCTCTTTGAAGAGTTTGTATTTCTTGTCCACTATCAGGCGTTTGTCCAAGCTTTACTTCCAAAAACAATGCAGATCTTGTTGAGGGTTTGGTTTTCTTTGTAAGTTGTAGCAAGTGGAGGCTAGATCTACTCAGATCTAGGCCAATCTAGTGCCTCTTTTGAGTGGGGAAGGCCTCTATTCCATTGGCAAGAGAGTATTGGATGGTTGGAGCTACATTTTCAGATCTTGGCTTGAGTCCAAACATGTTCTAGAGCCTACAATGCAGTTTCCCTTCCAGGACTATGTTATTTGCAAGGGTATAGTTGCAGGGTCTTTTGGCACACTTTTTGGAGTCTTGGTTTTGACGTGATTGGGGATCTGCTCTTCCCATTTGAGATCCATTGGATGGGATCATCATATTGTATAGATAATATCATATCTCAAGCTGCATATTTTTATGGATATTTCTGTAGATCTCAAGCATTATATCTCAGATCTACTACTTGTACTTCATATTTTTCTAAAAACCCCAAGGGGCATTTGAAGAAGAGCCTATCTAGTGTATAGATCTGATATAGATCTAAAATTTTGTACACAAATCTGCTCTATATCTGAAGTGTAATCTACAGTAGTTGCAACTAATAAAAATAATTTTGTCAAGCTATTTTAGTCTTAATACATGGTTGCAACACCTCATTTTGAGGGTTTTCTTCTATAAAAGTCTTTTATTTTCTGTTCTATATCTTATGGGATTTAATATAAATCTGATTTGATGTTGTAAATGTAAATATTGAGCCTCCATATTGGCCTCCTACTCTTACTTAATTGAACTGCGTTATTTCTCTGCAATATTGTTTAATATTGCTGCTTATTCCCATCTAGGAATATTACAGTGGTATCAGAGCAATCATCTTGGCACAGCTTGTAAGAAGCAAATATGTCTTTAGAAGAAGAAGAGCCTCTTACTGACAGAGAGAAGAGGTATCTAAAAATAATACAAAAGAAATTTGATTACACAAATGATGATAGAGACAAGGGTAAAGCCCCTAAATATGGAAGTGAGGAAGAAGGAAAGGTCTTTGCAAAGATCCTTTTGAGAGTCATGCAAGATCTTGCTAGAGAGATAAAAGATATGAGAATGGATAGAATCAAATATTCTCCTAATATATTTCATCTTGGAGAAAGCTCTGGCATGTCTCACTACTGGAATGATCAGCCAACGCACTAGCCACAAATTTCCCAACGCTCTACAATGCCTACCTTTTTGGCTGTGGGAAATGAAGGGTTTCAAGATCAAGCATCACTTGAAGACTATTTTGAGGAGTATGAGTCAAAAAATAAGAGATTCAAAGATCACTTGAGTTTTCAAGAGTTTTGTCACCTGAAGGACAAAAGAACACTAAGGCATCAGCATAGAGATGGTGGATTCACTCATAATCATGATCGACATCACTCTATGGGCATATTATTTTTACCTAATTTTGATGGGTCATCCAAGTGTTCTGCCAAGGCATGGGTAGAAAAAATTGGCATCTAATTTCAGTTGAACAAGGTCCCAAAGATGGAAGCTATCAAGATTGCAACGCTGCACTTTGAAGGTGAAGCACATGACTGGTGGTTCCATGGCTTGTCTACATTGGGTCATGCCAATGTGATTGCTTATTAAGAGCTCACTAGAAGGCTGTTGGAAAGATTTGACAGAAGAGATCCAGACGCACCATTCATGAGCCTTGAAAAGTTTAAGCAATCAGATAATACAAAGTCTTATATTTTTGAATTTTTGATATTATCTGTTATGGTTCCTGATTTGTCTACAGCAATAAGGGTGTACATGTTCATCGATGGTCTAGATGAACCTCTTCATGGGTTGGTATAATCTACCAAGACCACTACCTTGCATGATGCCATTGAGAGGGCTAGAGACCTTCAAGATGCCTTGCCAAAAGCAAAGGAAAACTTTCAGCAAAAGCCCTCTTTTCCTTCTAAAGGAAAGGAAGAGAAAGCTGATCCTTCAAAGGAGATCGCATACAAGAAGCCTCTTGATGTTGAAGTCTAGAAAGATATAAGAAAGAAGAAGATATGCTTCACTTGCCAAGAATCATGGGCACCTGGACATAGATGTGCTGCTAGAAAAGAACATTACATAGAGGTATTCTAAGATATTGAGGAGGAAGAAGAAGATGAACCAAGAAAAGGACACAGCGCTGACACTGCTAGTGGAGATCCAACACCATCAAGAGATGGGAATGGAGCATTTTATCCTATTGGAGGGACTCTTGCATCTTTGAGAGGAGTACCTAAGTACTTGACCTTAAGAGTTCAAGGTTTAATCATTAATCAGAGGGTTTCTGTACTGATTAATACTGGGGCCACCGACAACTTCATTGATGCCCATCTTGTGCAAAGGAGGGAAATACCCACTTCTACTTTTGAGGGATTCTCTATTTTGGTCCTAGGAGATAGAACGATGCAATTCATGCATTATGTCCCATCACTTTAAATCACCATGGGTACCTACACTTTGGTTGATCACTTCTTTGTGGTTGACATACCAGACACCAATGTGATTTTGGGTGTTCAATGGTTGATTACATTGGGGAAAGTCACTACTTGTTGGGAGGATTTGCAAATGAAATGGGTGGAAAAGAATAGTGGTGAATCTCAAATTATCAAAGGCATGCATACATACCCCTCACATACTTCCACATAGAAATTAGAGATGGATTTGCGGAGTGGAAGCAAGGACTTTACAGTCCCATCTATCATGTTCATGAGATTTCTACATGGGACACTCTTATCTAGTGGCAAACCACCTGGGACGCCACCTGATTCAGATTTTGTGGGAAATATCTCACAACATGATGCTCCAAGATTATATCTAGAAGGGATTGGAGCACTAGAAGATAAAGCTACAATGCTGGGAGTCGTGGGTAAGCTCAAAGAGGAGGGAAATCTTCTTCCCTTATCATCATCACCCACTCTCATTTCTGGTTCTACGCTGTGGGAGGAGAATAATGGGAGGAATTTCCTTCCAACACACAATTTTATAATGGGAAATGTCAAGGAGAAGAGAAACAACATGAAAGACATTTCTGTTGATATACCATCAGCGCTGTCATTGTTGAGCAGTTTAGATCTGTATTGGAAATCCCAACTGTTGGTGGATTATTCCAAATATCTTCACATTTGTATGATACTTGATGACCAGCTCCATGAAGAGGAATATTTAGTCCAAGGAAGAGTCAACTATCATTGTGGTAGGATCTTCTTGCCTAGAGCCTCCAAGCTCAAGGAGAAGTTACTACAAAGAGCTTATAAAGAGTTTTGTTTCAGCCACATGTATTCCATGAATATCTACAACATCATCATGAGGAGCTTTGATTGGGAAGGCTTGAAAGAAGAAATATATCATAATTTTAAAGAATGCATGTAGTATGTGGAGTTGGGGCAGCAACATAACTCTATGAAGGAGTTATTTCAACCATCTCTTGCTTCTTTTGAAAGAGGAGAAATATCCATGCACCACTCCATTTGTATGATGAGTATTGTTGGTGAAGAATATGATCATTTAAAGCATGTTTTATTTTATGATTGTACATATTATTTCACTATGTTTATGTAGGCCATGGCTCCAAGGATCATTAATACATTATGTAAATATTACGGAAAACTTTGGGCCACACAAATTTCTGAATTTGGCCACTCCCTTGATGAAGAAAGGGAGATTTTCCATCATTATTGGTGCTTTCCAAAGGCACCAAACATATCTCACACTTTCAGCCATAGTGAGATAACATGGGTAGCAACTAAGTGGTGGGAAAACCACTTACCACACCTTGATATGATGCAAGCAGGAGATACACTGCACTAGTACCATATGTGGGACTATGACCCACCTCCACGTGCTCAAATTTCTGTTTGTATGTATGTAGTTTTGCTTCCATACATTGATGATATACTTGTACTTTTTATGGGGATGTATAGAGGGAGGATGGTAGGAATGCATGTACCACATGGGATGGAGAATATCCATGTACCTTATGCTACATGTTTCAGGGAGAGTATTGGTTCAAACATGTTTGTTTCATTTGAGCTAATGACTCCTTATGGGATGGACTATGTACATCTCATAATGACTTTGGAGGAACAATTCATGGAGGGTTGGATTGGTGAACACTTAGCTTATGGAGGAAGCTTAATTCATGATGGTGTCACCAATTGAGGATAAGAAGTGTTGTAGCACTCACCTTATCAATTGCTTAAGGAAAAGCAACATTTTGGAGGGGAGGACTGTGATATTCCCAATTAGCCCAAGCTAATGGGAATATTCAATTTTGTTTCATTTTTCTGTCACATGAATAAATGTGTAAAGGAGGACCATAAAAACTCCTAGAACAATAAATAAATCAATGCCACATGTGAAAAAGGCTAAATCTGGGCTAACTAAATGGGCACCCTTAGGTGTGAAAGGGGCTGAATGTTTTGACTGGGTCAACCATAACCAAATCAACAGTGTTGTCTGGAGGAGTGGCCATCAATGAGGCACAACACAATTTTAGTTGGAGGTAGCTCATGTGAAAAGAGATATTACATTGAGATGGTTTAGGGTTTTTCAAGCTCTCAAACTTATAAAAGGAAGAGGAGGATAGCATGAGGAGGTTGTTGATGATTATGTTATTTCTGAAGGTTTTGTCTATTTAGAAATTTCTTATTCTCCTTGCTGTTTAGCAAAGAATAGTGTTATTTAGCTCTGGGTGTTCCTGATTGGGAATCCCACCTCTCTCCTAGAGAGGCCTCTTGGAAGAGTTTGCAATTCTTTTCCACTATTAAGCATTTGGCCAAGCTCTTCTTGCAACTACAACACAGATCCTTTTGAGGGTTTGGTTGTATTTGTAGGTTGCAGCAAGAGGATGCTAGATCTACTCAGACCTAGGCCAATATAGTGCCTCTTTTTAGTGGGAAAGGCTTCTATCCCATTCGCGATAGAGTATTGGATGGTTGGAGCTACATTTTCAGATCTTGGCTTGAGGCCAAACATGTTCTAGAGCCTACAACCCAGTTTTTCTTCAAGGACTGCGTTATTTGCAAGGGTATAGTTGCAGGGTCTTTTGGTACACTTTTTAGAGTCTCGGTTTTCATGTGATTAGGGATATGCCCTTCCCATTTGAGATCCATTGGCTGGGATCATCATATTGTGTAGATAAGATCAGATCTAAAGCTGCATATTTTTTTGAATATTTCTGCATATATGAAGAATTATATCTCATATCTACTCCTTGTACTTTATATTTTTCTGAAAACCCCAAGGGGCATTTGAAGAGGAGCCTATCTATTGTATATATCTGATATAGATCTAACACATTTTACACATATCTACTCTAGATCTGAAGTGTAATCTACAATAGTTGCAGCTAATAAAAATAAGGCTGTCAAGCTATTTCAGTCTTAATACATGGTTGCAACACCTCATTTTGAAGGTTTTCTTCTATAAAAGTCTTCTATTTCCTATTCTATATCTTATGGGCTTCAATATAAATATGATTTGATGTTGTAAATGTAAATATTGAGCCTCCATATTGGTCTCCTTCTCTTATTTAGCTGAACTACGTTATTTATCTGCAGTATTGTTTAATATTGCTACTTATTCCCATTTGGGAATATTGCATGATTCCTTGTTAAATTTGACTAAATCACCTAGGAATAATTTAAAAAATCATTATTTGTTTATTATTCTTTAACTACATTCTTGAAATGATAAATAGATCATTTATTTATTAATTATTTCTAAATAAAGGTATCTAACCAATTTAAATACCTTTTCCCTCCAACAAAATATAATCAAATATTCGAAGCGGTTAGTTATATTTTTTGGTTAAAAATATTTTTTAATTCTCTATTATCGAGGATAACTCAATATTTTTTTATAAATGGGATGGTTTTTCCATTCATTCTTCACATTGATCATTCTCATTATTGCTATTATTTTTTTTTCCATTTGAGCTCCCACTTGAGTTCATCACATATTTTGGGTTTCTACATCATTGAGAGAGAGAGACTCGTGAAGCTGAAGCATTGACGACAACCAAGAACCCACCCCATTGAGGGGAGCTAGTAACATCTAGTTGTTTCCTTCACCAGGTGTTATATAATAGAAAATACCATTCTTTAATATTGTCTTTTCGATTGGATATTAGGAGTTGTTTTTACATCAGTTGTTATTTCCTTTGTTATTCCCTTTTGCTACATAGATTTTGGTTTTTACAGGATTTGTTTTAACTTTATATTGCAAATATAAAGGGTTATGCAGCCATTTTTGTTATTAGGGATATCAATTACTCATTGCTAAAGCAGGATTGTTTCATACACCTTCGATATGATTTTACACTAACATCTATGGCTATGTTATTTTCTTCTAAACATACTTTAAGATGAGTGATTTATTTAAAGGAAAATTCCTTTTCCTTTAAAGAATCCATGAAATTTTAATCAGAACTGATTAGTACATCTTTCAAATGTCGTGAATAATTTAAGATCTTCATCAGACTCTCCTTCTTCACTATTTGACCAACTATCACTATCTTCATGAGTATAATAATTTTTCTTATTTTCAAACCATTTCCTATTTATGTTTGCAATTTCCTTCCTCTTTTCATGTTTCTCTTTATAAGGGAACTTAGTAGCATAATGACCAGTGCTACCACAAGAAAAAAACTTGAAGGGCATATTACCTCTAAATCTTCCAGTGCCTAGTTAGAGTTTCTTTACAAAATTTACCTCATCTTCTTCAGATATATATTTTGAATCCTTATGTTCTTCATTTTCCCTTCATATTGCAGTTTCTTTGAATGTAACTTCATTGATTTCTGAGGGACCTGATTTTCTCATTTCAAAGAAAGTTAAGGTCCCGTGAAGTTTTAAAATGGTAGTGTTCCATAGATCTAACTTTTCTTCAATGGAAAACACATTTGACATGAATTTAGGAGTTAGAGATATTAATATTTTCTCTACTAAAATTGGATATTTTATATCTTCACCCAAATTTATCATGCGATTCACAATCTCATCTATTCGTAGAAATAAAATTGTAATACTTTCATCATTATGAATTTTGAGAGTTTCTTATTGAATTCTAAGAGTTTTGAGTTTAGCACTTTTTACCTTGTCATTGCCTTCACAGCTCTGGATGATCCTGTCCCATATTTCCTTTGCTGAATTTAGATCCATAACTTTGAAAAATTATGATTATGTCAGGCTTCCCAATAAGGCATTGATAGGTTTTGCATTGGTTTCATATTTCATCTTTTTTACTGCATTTGTGGGAACTGCAGAAAGATGCTGGTAACATCCTTCAACAATTTCCCATACATATGCTCCAAGAGACTATAAGTAGGATCTTTTTCATGTCTTCTAGAAAAGAAAATTACTTTCATTGAAGGGTGGTGGTTGGATAGATGTTGTTCCATCTTGATTGATAATGTTGGTAGATATTCCTTCAAGTGATCAAGCTTCTTCTAACGTACCTACACTAAAACCAATTATTGGGATAAATACTGAGTGGGGGGGGAATCTGTATTTAAAAACTCACAAAATTTTACTTTTCCTTTCTGATTCTATACGTGAATTGCCTGAAGAAAAATAGCGTATGTACATGACTTTTAGTAGGGAAAATAGTGTATACCCAGTAAATTTATAAGTCAAATAAATATTCAATTGATTGACTTGGACCAGTGCATAATTGTTTCATCATACATTTAATAAGCAGTAAACATGTGTAGTAAGAATAGGTGAAACCGTCACACATAAGAACCACTTATAAAAACTAGGATTCAAGTTGGAAACCCAATATGGGAGAAAAAAAATAATGTTGTTGTCTCAGCCTTCAGTCTTATTATTATGAAAAACTTCTTACGTTATTGTATTGGTGCAGAATCATACCAGCACGTACACACCCACCTGCTGAAGGATACAACCTTCACTCGTTCTCTAGCTCCTACTGGAAGGGAGCTCCAACCCCCTGATCTCGTTTACCATCACCCACTGGAAGGGAGATTCAAATCCCTGATCTAATCACCAACCACTACAGTCTACCGGCAGTAAGCTTCAACTTACTCACTGGACGCTCCAAGCATATATGGACCACATTTCATAAATTTTCATGCTGGATCCACCTGATTTAAGTCATCATAGCTTGTAGGATAATTTTCATAAAATTTTCATGTTGAACTAATTAACATCATCTAAGCCCAATATCAACATTGAAACTGATCATTGTACCCAAAACATTCACCCAATCACTAAAAACAACTAGTGAACCAATCAATCAATGAAACAAAAAATTTACTTAACCAATTACCAACTTATATCAAACATAATAGTGAGATAATTGTAACTAGAATATCATAACTGAACCCAAAATATTGCATCAACACACTGATCAACTGTAGTCTTGATCATCCATAGAACAAAATATATACAGTACTTCAGTTAAGGCAACCCGTGTGTATACGCGCTTTTTCGAAGAATAACCTACATACAAATATCAACCTATGAAAAAATGAAAAAAAAATTAATCAGAATCAAAACACAGAATTACTCACATATATACTGAAGTTTTTTTTTAGATTACATATCTCTGAAACCCCATATAGTTAGTTGCAACATGGATATTCTCCAACCAATAAATATTCAATCAATTGAAATTTAGACATTTCTACTAAATCCAAATTAACATGAAGACATCATTGACAGACAGTAGAAATACAACAACATTGATAAGATTGATCAGACATACTTTCAGCATAAACTGTTCCTTTATGTATGTCCCTTTTATGAAGCAAACATGCGTGTATACGCTCTTTCACTGAGACCGACCTGTGTACATATTTTCAAACTTTGACCTATAATTGCGCAGCCCTTTAGAACTTCAGACATACCCAGATCATAATATTCAAAGATAAAACATGCGTTAAATCATAGATCTAGTCAATCCATGAGCAGATCATACAATGGAAAATTGTTTTAGGTCTAATGATCCTGATCCATCATTCCATTTATAAGTGCACACTTATTTCATATCAAATTATAAACTATATCTCATATAATTAAAATACACTTGAAATTTAATTATTCATCAAAAACCATTACTCATGCAAACTTTAGCACTTTTAGCTTCACCTCCTTATCTAGTTGGATCCTTAGCCAATACCATGAGCCAAAACCACACTAGTTCCGGTAGAAATATTTGACGATCAAATAGTCATTATTACACTCAGTATTGTGGGCTAATACCATGGTAAAGAAACTTGGTATTTAACCAAATAGTGCACCAATATGTACACTACTTTGCATCTTCATATGCGTGTCTCTACACTACTTGGCCTCATCTAACCCGTGTATATTTCTTCAAATATTAACTTTCATAAATATTTTGTCTCTGACCTACAAACCTATGTCTCATCATTATGTCACTATGTTCCATCACTCTATCACCTCTGAACTATTCTGTGAGCTCATATAGTTACCATATACTTGTTCTATTACAAGTGGGTTCCCATCAAGGACAACACATACATTATAATGCCAACATTAATTTTCTCTTACTTTTCTACTTTGTTTTTCACTAGCCCTAGGTAATCTCGATCTCTAGTCTTCGATTCCTTCTCCCTTGATCTAGCCTTGGTCAACCAAACACTTCTGCAAGACCTACTTTTCATCGTCCTTAGTGTCTTAGACAAAGATTGATATTTCTATTGTAGCTCTCTATTTCATTGTATATGACTACCAAAGACATAATAATATAAGCCCAATATTATTTCCTCTCTACAGTCTTCTTCACGTACTAGGTTGCAGACAAGGTTGACTGATACCCTATCCATTTCTTCACATTTATTTGTATCCTCTCATTCTGTGATATATCTCCTCCTTTCCTCGCACAACATCTCAGATTTTAATCATAGAATTAGACCCAAAAAAAATATATTCTATCCTCCATTGTATTGTCTTTACGAAACACATTTTCAGAACTCAATTGAAGACCTTGATTGTGAGAAAATAACATCCTTTTTTTCTCTATACATTCACCTTTTTCACACCAAATCATAGTCCTTTCCTTCGCACTTTATCACAAAACTGATCTAAATATTTTGTGCCCAAATGAGGCCCCAGTCCCTTCCTTATATAGGGACTTCCTCTCTCTTCTAGGATGACATTTATTCCTGTAGGTAAGTCGAGTTTACAAACTAATTGCGGGCTAAATTACCAAGGAGTGTTTCTAACACATTTGAACTGACTTCCTTGGAGTATTTTGACAAGTTCTTGAGGCGTACTTTTTACAACAACAATTTTCCTTTACAAGTGTAACAACACTTCATATAAATGAATCTAAACTACATATTTATGATAAGATGAAAAACCCCTAAATAAAACAAGAAGAAGTATTTTACCTATAATAAAAATTCCTTTCTCATGAAACCCATGAAGCAAGTTTTACAATATACATTTTATTGTCTTTGTCTTCTTCACTACATAAATTGATAATTACAGGTCATTATGAAGATCGAACATAGTTACACTTTTCAACACTTCCTCTTAACTAGGAACGTATTCATAATGGTACATGGTAACTCTCAATCTGAATAATCTCATAAGAAGAATCTGATAGGAAATCCCATTTGCATAGCATCATATTAACCATCATTGTCAAGGTTCAAGGCCTTGACTAACAACTCCATATCTTCACGAGATATTTGATATACAATGCTGGCGAGACCAATGATGAGTAGAAACCCTCATAATTATCTCTCTTGGATCATATCCAACCAGGGTTCATTCAAGATATGTCCACCAGGACTATTCTTACTGTTGGATTCCCAATCCACAAAGAATATATGTCCTTCCACCACTACAATTTCCTTGAATTCCCTAATACATCCCCAAAAAAGTACTAGATGACAGATGATTACCCAATCCTTCATTCTATCATCTAAGGTGAAGACTAGAATAATGTGTCTATCTCTCCCTCTCAAATATAGAGCAAATATTCCACAAAGGAATGTACTCATTCCTATAAAAAAAAATGTACCTAATCCCCCTCTTGGCTTAGGAATTACCAATTTTCTTCCAAGTAAGAAACTCATTACCAAGATCCCTCTTAATCACAGACCTGCAACAACAATGATGAAAACACCCCACTACTCATGAAGAGCTCCTTTCTTTGATTTCATGAATTTATTCGGTGTGTAGGAGAATTCACCTTTTGTATCTCTTCATTAGGGAACAAATAATACATCACTTTAATCCACAATTCATGTCATCATTATGTCATAAATTTATCCATTAATATTCTCATTTGGTCTACCTTCATGTCATGTTAATTTTCTTTAGACCATATTTCTTTCTAGGATATTTCATCCTACCATATGGTTATCAATTATGGAATACATATACTTCCATTTGGCAGTCATACGTAAGCTCATTAAATATTATTCAATTATAAATATGAATACTTAAATCAAAAGTTACCTTATTGATGATATTTCACCATGACATCCTTCTGTGTAGGCACGTGCATCCTTCGTATAGGTTGACACATCTCCTAAATATATGTATTTTCAAGGGTATCCATCTTTACTGAACTTCTTGTTAGATTCTACATACATTCTCAGGACATTTCCTAGTCAAGCATTCTTGGATTTATTTGATGTTGATTGCCTCTTTCCATGGTTTTACTTCCTACGATCTCTTCCTCTTTCTTTCTCCACACAATTCAGGAACTTCCAATGTGAAACTCCTTAATAATCACCTCATATTCCATATGAGAACATATTATTTTAATTTCATCTAATGTGGAACATGTCTATTGACAATCTATGCATCGAAAGAGTTTATGATTTCTTTTATCATACCTCTAAAGACAAAAGTACACTACTTGCAACCATATGACATGACTTCATAGCATCCACTGTCAGCATATATAAACATGTACCTGATCCTTTTTATTTTGAGTAGACCTGTAGTAGCTTTCCTTAAAATGAAAATTTTCATTTTGTTAACCTGATTTATCAATATGTCATCATATTCTAATCCTAGAATTTTGCAAGTCATAATTCTCAAAGAAAATTTTTTATTTCTATCTAACGAGTGGATCCAAAGAGGATTCCATTAGAAAATGCCATTTCATGTTTCCATATTGATTATTGAATGATTCATTAGGGGACTTTCGAGGTCTAAAATGGGCCTCCTAATGAAATTATAAAATAATAGTGGAAATAATAAAATAAGATTTGATTACATAATCAATTTTTACAGGGAAAAAAGAAAAAACTACTTTTCCAACTCGAATTTTTAACTTATCTCCCAAAGTTTATACTCAAATTTCGAGCAGGAATACTCGTTGAATGAAAAATTTAATTCCTTATCCAAGGAGTACCCATGTTACATACTTTTGATGGACCTTTCTACAAGAAAAATGAGAAATACATGAAAAACGTGGTTGCAATCACATTTTTTAATGTATTTCGCATTTTTAATGTAGCAAGGTCCATCGAAAGTATGAAACATGGGTACTCCTTGGATTAGGAATTAAATTTTGCATCCAACGAGTACTTCCATTCAAAATTTGAGTAAAACATTTGGGAGATAAGTTGACAATACGAGTTGAAAAAGTAGTTTTATTATTTTATTATTTTTTAATGTTTTTACCCTTTTACTTAAAAAATAGTGAATCATCCCCCATGGTTGACATCCTCATCTTGAATCCTATTGGTTCTTATAAATTTTATTTTGGTTGTACGTTTTTCATGAGAGGCCCATTTTAGACCTCAAAATTCCCCTAATGACCCCATTATTGTTGTTTTCAGTGAGGTAACCAAGAGCTACTTATCTCATAGCATAGTTGTCACACGTGTTATAGAGATCCTCCTATGACGAGTGCTCTTCCTTCAATTTTTTCATCATGATTAAAATTATAAAGAGATGTATCTATATACTATACAATGGTTCCTAACATACTATTTTACAACCAACAAATACCTCATAAAGAGGAAGATGATCTCAATAATAATAGAGATCTTTCACTTCTTCTTTCTTAGGTTTCTTTGAATCTGGTTCTCCCATTTCTCCAATGACATGGGCTTCTTCCTTTTTCCTCCTGCCCTTATTACATTTTGGACAATCCTTCTTATAGTGCCTAATTTCATTAAATATATAACATCATATCATATCAATGTTTATTATTTTCTTCTGGGGATGAAATATTCCCGTTCTTCTTGATATGTCAACATAGGCTTAATTCTCTTCATTTGATCCTATATCACATTTAGCTTTTAACCTCCTCTCTTTTATCTTACATAGAGACCATAGATCCTGGAATGGTGTTGCTTATTTCTTCCCATATATACTTTAAGTGAATTTTCCCCATCCCTTTGGTAGATCATTTAGTACCATAGTATTCATTTCTCTATCAAACATTACTTCTCCTAATTCCATGAATATATGCACCAATTTTTCATCTATTTCTTTTAAATATTCTAGTTTTGATACATAGGTGATGAGAGAGTCCTTTATGGATTCTATGAGAATCCTCTGGGTTGTTACGTGTCCCTTCATGTATTTGAAATGTGATTGAGTATCTTATTTTGAAGGTGTAGTTGTTGACCCTTTGATATAGTTCATGAATTCATTCTCAATAATATTTAGATATGTCATCTTCTTCCAAGAAAGAAGGTTCGAAACCCCAACTAGTTTGTTTATTTCTTTGAAAAAATAATTTTTTGCTGATTTAGATGAACTCATAAATGTACTTACTTGAATATATGTCTAATTCCTTGTTTATGATGTATATAGGGGTAGAATCTCCCTCTTAGATTGATTTTTTCAAGAGTGGTGTAAGTGGTAGATCACCTTGGATCCTTGATGATGATTAAGGATGTGTTGATGACTTCATCAAAAATTTGATTTGATGGTGTCTCCAATAATGTTGACTTGGCTTCAATTAATAAATATATTTAGATTTCTTGAAGATAAATATCACCTCCTTTATCTTGATTTTATTATTGAAATAACCTTGATGTATGAGTCCTTTGAGTAAGGTATTTCATCTTCTTGAGATGGCTTGAGGGTTTTCCTAACTTCCTGCAATTTGATCCTTCTTGAATGAATGAAGATATTCTTAGATCTAATGTATATCCCTCTCCTTGCCTTGATTTCTGCTTGAGAACTGATCCTTAATCTCTTGATACTTGTGTGTCTTCATGCCAAATAGCCCTTTCTTGTCTTCAACACCTTAGATCCGATACCATGTTGATAAATTAGGGAATTTAGTTCAATTTCTCTTCTTCATAATTACTTGTGAACTTGATATGATTATTTTAGATAGATCTTATCATCGCTAGATTATTGTATATTTCCTTATGCCAATTATCAAAACACAAGAGACACAAAGTTTAGGATCTTCAAGCCAGAGCCAAAAATTCTCCCTCTTAGAGAGGAAAACCTGAATGTAATTATTCGTATAGATGTTCAATTGATGAGTATTGAGACCATGAATTATACCCTTGAAGTTAGTATGCCTCCAAGGAATTTTCACTATGCTTCTGGGCTCCTTATGTTGCTCTTAATTTTCGACGTTGTTATCCACCTGCCTTAGGGAAGCTCAGTACCTTGTCTTCGATTCTTTCTCCCTTGATCTAGCCTTAGTCACCCAAACACTTCTCTTCAACCTAATTTTATTCATCCTTAGTGTCCTAGACAGAGATTACTCTTTCTGTTGTAGCTCTCCTTTTCACTATATATGATTTCCCAAGAACAAATATGATATGTACAATAATATTTCCTCTCAAGAGTATTATTTACATACTGCGTCAAAAACAAGGTTGATTGAGACCCTATCCCTTTCTTCGCATGTCCTTTTAGCCTCTCTTTCTGTGATATATCTCTTCCTTTCGTCACACAACAACTCATACTTATATCACATAATTAGACCAAAAAAAAGGAGATTCTATGCTTCGTTGTACTATATTTATACAACAATTTTTTGGACCTAAATTGAAGACCTTGACCGTGAGAAAAAAACTTCCCTTATTTTCTTATACAATCACCTTTATCTCACCAAATCACATTCCTTTCCTTCATACTTTATCATAGAAATAATCTGAATATTTTGTGCCCAAATGAGGCCACATACCCTTCTTTATGTAGGGACTTCCTCCCTCTTATAGGATGATTTTTCTTCCTATAGGTAAGCTAATTTAAACAACTGACTTTGGGATGACTTGTCAGGGAGTGTTCCCAACACATTTGAGCTGACTTTCTTCGAGCATTTTGACAAGGTCTTGAGGCATAATTTTTACATTAATAATTTTCCTTTACAAGTGTAACAACACTCATTTACATGAATCTAAATTAAATATTAATGACAAGATGGAAAACCTTGAAACACATCAAGAAGAAGTCGTTCACCTACAATAAAAACTCCTTGCTCATGAAACCCGTGACGAAATATTTAAAAAATAAATTTTATTATCTTTTTCTTCATTATAAAAATTCATAATTATAAGTAATTATGAAGATCAAACCTAGTTACACTTTTGAACACTCCCTCTTAACTCGGGAGGTATTCATAATGGTTCATGGTCACTCTCAATCTTAAGAATATCATAATAATAATATGATTGGTAATCCCATATTTAAATAATCATATTAACCATCATTGTTATGGTGCAAGGCCTTTACTAAAAACTCCATCTCTTCGTGAGATATTTGAGCTACAACAATAGTGAGACAAATGATGAGTAGACACCCTCATCTTTATCTGTCTTGGATCATATCCCACCTAGTTTCATTCAAGATATGTCCAACAAGACTATTCTTACTATTGGATTCTAAGTCCTCAAGGAATATCTGTCCTTCCATGACTAATCTTTCCTTTTATGCCCTAATACATCCCCAAAAGAGTATTGTATTCCATATGATTACCCAATCCTTCATTTTGTCTTCCTAGGTGAAGACCAGAATGATGTGTCTATCTTTCTCTCTCAATGAGGGAGGAAATATTCCACAAAGGAATGTACTCATTCCTATACAAGGAATGTACCTAAGCTCCCTCTTGGAATAGGAGTTATGAAGATTATTCCAAGTAATAAAATTATTACCAAGCTCCCTCTTAATTAGGGACCTACAACAACAATGATGAAGACACCTAGATTCTCATGAAGAGATCCTTTCTTTGATTTCATGAATTTATTTGATGTTGAGGAGTCTTCATCCTTGGGATCCCTTCACTAGGGCATATATCATCCATCAATTTCAACCATGAGTCATGTCTTCATTATGTCATAAGGGATCCATTAATATTCTCATATGGTCTAGCTTCATGGCATGCCTCTCTTCTTTGGAACATATTTATTTCAAGGATATTTGATCTTGCCATATGGTTATCAATTGTGGAAGACTTCTAATTCCATTTGGAAGCCATGCATAAGGTCATCAGATATTATTCAATTATAAATTGAATACTTAAATCAAAAGTTACCTTAGTGATGATATTTCACCATGAAATCCTTCTTATAGGCATCTGCATACTTCGTACATGTTGACACATCTCCTAAATATATGTATTGTCAAGGATCTCCATATTTACCAGACTTCTTATAAAAGTCTTCATATATACCCACGTGATTTCCTAGTCAAGTATTTTTTATTTCTTGGATGTTGACTTCCTCTTTCCATGGTTATATTTATTACGATCTCTTCCTCTTTCTCTCTCCACACAATTTAGGAACTTCCAATGCACAACTCCTTTTATTGGCTATCATATTCCATACGAGAACATATTATGTTGATTTTATCTGGTGTGGAACATGTCTATTCACAACCTCTGAATCAGAAGATTGTATTCTTTCTTTAACCATACTTCTAAATATATAAGTATAGTACCTGCAACCATATGACATGAATTCATAGCATCCAGTATTAGAATATATATACATGTACCTCGTCCTTTTTCTTTTGAGTCATCCTGCAACAACTTTCCTTAGAATGAAAAGTTTCATTCTCTTGACCTGCTTTATTAATATGCCATCATATTCGAATCTGAGAATTCTGTAAGTTAGAATTCTAAAAGAAACCTTTTTTTTTTCTTTGTAAACAGTGAATCCAAAGAGAATTCCATTATAAAATGTCAACAATTGTCTCCATATTGATTATTGAATTATGACCCCATAAGTTTTGTTTTCAATGAGGTACCCAGGAGCTACTTATCTCATAGCATGGTTGTCACACATGTGTTATAGACATCCTCCTATGACAAGTGCTCCTCCTTCAATGATTTTATCGTGATTCCAATTCTAAAGAGATGTATATATCTAATAAAAAATGATTCCTAACATACTAATTTACAAACAATAGATACCTATTAAAGAGAAATATGATCTCAATCATAGTAGAGATCTTTTAATTCTTCTTTCTTAGGTTTATTTGAATCTAGTTCTTCCATTTCTCCAATGACATGGGCTTCTTCCTTTTTCCATTTGTCCTTATTAGATTTTGGAAATCCTTCTTATAGTGCCCAAGTTCATTACATCCATAGCATCGTAATTTATCCATTTTTCTTGTTTTCTTCTGAGGACCAAATCTTCCCATTCTTCTTTATATGGAAACATAGGCTTTATTCTATTCATTTGATCCTATATAAAATTTATCTTTTAACCTCGTCTCTTCTATCTTACATAGAGACCATAGATCCTGGAATGGTGTTTCTTCTTTCTTCACATTGATAATTGAAGTGAAGTTTTCCCATGCCTCTCATAGAGAATTTATTACCAATGAAGTCATTTCTCTATCAAACATTAATTCTCCCAATTATGAGAATAGCTCCACCAAGTTGTCATATTTTTCTTTTGAAGATTCTAGTTTTGATAGATTGGGGATAAGAGAGCCCTTTATGGATTCTATAATAATCCTCTAGGCTCTTATGTATCCCTTCATGTATTTGGCATGTGCTTGAGTATCTTCTTTTTAAGGTCTATTTTTTGACCCTTTGATATAGTCCACGACTTCATTATCAATAATATTTAGATTTTTCCTTCTCTTCCATGCAAGAAGGTTTGAAACCACAGCTAGTTTGTTGCTTTCTTTGAAAAAATACATTTTGATAGATTCAGATGAAGCCATAAATATACCTACTTGAATAGATGTATTCTTTCTTGTTGATGATGTAGATAGTAATAGAAGCTTCGTCTTAGATTGAATTCTTCAAGAGTGGTGTAAAGAGGTAGATTACCTTAGATCCTTGATGTTGATCAAGGATGACTTGATGACTTCAACAAAATGATGATTTGATGATGTCTCTAATAATTTTGACTTGGATTGAATTACAAGATAGCTCTAGATTCCTTGAACATAAATATCACCTCCTTGATTTTTCTTTTCTTCTTGAAAGAACATTGATGTATAAGTCCTTTGAGTAAGTTCTTTGATCTTCTTAAGATGGTTTGAGGGTTTTCCTAGCTTCCTGCAAACTGATCCTCCTTGAATGAATGAATATTTTTTTAGATATAATGTATATCCCCCTATTTGCCTTGATGTCTTCTAGAAAATTGATCCTTGATCTCTTGATACTTCTGTGTCTTTTCGAAAAACAACCCTTTCTTGTCTTGAACACCTTAGCTCTGATACCATGTTGAGAAATTAGGGTGTTTAATTCAAGTTATCTTCTTCATAATTACTTGTGAACTTGATATGCTTATTTTATTTAGATATTATCTTTGTTAGCTTATTATGTCTTTAATCAAGTCAATTATCAAAACATAAGAGACACAAAGTTTATTCTCTTCAAGCCAATGCCAAAACCTCTACCTTTTGGATAGGAAAAACTAAATGAAATTATTCTTATAGATGTTTAATTGACAAGTACCAATACCATGACTCAAACCCTTGACGTCACTATGCATCCAAGACCTTATCATTGTTATTGTAGTCTCCTTATGTTTCTCTTAATATTTTATGCTAGTTTCACCAACCCTAGGGAAGCTCAGTCCTTAGACTTTGATTCTTTCTCCCTTGATCTAGCCTCAGTCACCCAAACACTTTTCCTCGGCCTAATTTTCTTCATCCTTAGTGTCCTCCAAAAACATTACTGTTTCTGTTGGACCTCTAATTTTCACTGTATATGTCTACCCAAGATATAATATGATATGTCCAATATTATTGTCTCTCCATAGTCTTCTTTATGTACTATGTTGAAGACAAGGTTGACCAACACCCTATCAATTTCTTTGCATGTATGTGTAGTCTCTCCTTCTATGATATATCTCCTCCTTTCCTTGCACAACATCTCAGACTTAGATCACATACTTAGACCCAAAAACAAGGAGATTCTATCCTTCATTGTACTGTCTTTATGCAACACATTTTTGGACCTCAATTGCAGATCTTGACCATGAGAACAGATCCTCCTTTATTTCTCTATACTATCACCTTTATCACACCAAATCATAGTCCTATCCTTCCACTTTATCACAGAACTAATCCGAATCTTCTCTGCCCAAATGAGGCTATAGTCCCTTATTTATATAGGGACTTCCTCCCTCTTCTATGCTGACATGTCTTCCTCTAGGTAAGATGAATCTAACAACTGACTTTGGGATGACTTGTCAAGTATTTTTTCCAACACACTTGAGCTGACTTCCTTTGAGCGTTTTGACAAGGTCTTGAAACATACTTTTTACATTGATATTTTTCCTTTACAAGTGTAACAACACTTCATATACATGACTCTAAATTACTAATTTAATACAACATGAAAATCCCCTAAAGACATCAAGAAGAAGTCTTTGACCTATAATAAAAAATCCTTGATCATGAAACCCATGAAACTAGCTTTACAAAATACATTTTATTATATTTCTCTTGCTCACTACTTAAATTCACAATCACAAGTCATTATGAAGATCAAACCTAGTTACACTTTTCAACAAATTGATTACTAATAATAAACAAATATGTTTCCTCATAATTATTTATCAACCAAGTTAAGTCCTTTTATATCAAGGATATTATGTACTATCTTTGTAGGTTAAAAATTCCTATTAGACACAAATTTCGCTTTATTGATGTAATTAATTATTAAATTAAATAAATGAAAGAAACCTTTGCAAAGTAGTGAATACGAAATTCAAAATATATGCAACTTATTCATCCTCATTAATCCTACATTTTGTAACTATTCTAAATATGAACTAGGTTAAATAGACTAATAGCTTAAGCTTAAAAAAATACACATACATAAAACAAGTAAACAAGTGACCAATTTAAATCCATATCTAGCACTATATTGGAGGATACTAGATAATACAAGGTTGACTACTTGGATTGAAATCAATAGTTAAAAAAATAGGCCATGAACTCCTAACACTTGTCCATATCCTTATCTATTATTAGCATCTACCAAAAGAGTGTGGGTCAATCACATAGATCCTACCGCAAGAATGGATCCTTAGATAGTTTAAACAACATCAAGCTCAATTGTGGGTAAGTCACGTAATTAATAAAATCATTAGATATATTAAATACCACTAAATGAAACCATGTATATCCTTGAGAAATAATGAATCAAAAATTTAAATTAAATAAAAATAAGTAACATAATTACTATTATTTATCTATCACTTTCAATTACTACGAGTTATTAACAATTTACCACACACAAAAATTGTTAATAACTCACAAATGAATAGTCCAAATTAAGATAAATGTGAGATACATTATATTCATAAATATTTAAATATTTATACTATGTCTTATGACCCTTGGTTTTCATTTCATAAGTGGGCTCTTGGACTCCAATTACTATTCATATTTGACGCCATAACCCTTAGCAAATTATGTGTCCAACACTCCCCTCTCAATGTGAAGGGGTATATATATGAATCCAATAAGATATTTGAAATACAAAAGATGAAAAACATGCATGGAAACAATTGGCTTAATACTCTCATTTAAATGATGGTAAAAGGTGGGAGAACTTGAGGTCTCAACCAGTGGTGGTTTAAGGTTGACCACCAACATTAGAGTGCTTAGTGCAGTTCCTAGAACTGTTCCAAATATGGCTAGAAGTTGAAGTCTTATGGTAGTGGAAGTGCTCCCTAATGCTTTGAAAATGGATACCATCAAGGTCTCAACCTAGAATTCTTCATGTAGTTCCTGGAACAATTATGAATTTGGTAAGAATTTGAAGTCTTATTTTTGTGGAATTTATCCATGATATCTATTTCAAGATGACCACAAAGGTTTATAGGTGGTGGTTTAATGCTTGAATACAAACAAAATCATGATCATGGGGTATTCATTTTCCTCTAGCTACAACTCTAAATATGGGTATGGTTGACATTGTCTCTAGGCTCAGGTGGTTGATCCGGATTTATGCAGGAATGCAAAATAATGCACATATAACCATAAATACAAAGATGTAGGTTAAAAAAACACTTCATTTCATTAATATCAAAGAACTGAAATTAGCTTACAAACATAATGGAAAGAAACTAGTTAGGGCATTGGTAGCTTATCTCTGAGAAGAGATGTAGGAGATACAGGCCTCTGAACTGAGTTACAATGAGGCTCAAGCACCTATTTATTATTTAGAAACAATGGAAAACCATAAACATCCAAAACCCTAACCCTAGGAGATGAAGCACCAAACCTATGGGCCCCGTTTGGGTAAATTGGTGTTTCAACTTCTTGGGGACGTAATTTTGGCATATGATCTCCACGTGACATGCACCATACCTCGTTAGAAAGATATATTGGAGGACTAAAAATTTTGGTGTGAGAAAAATTGGCCTAGTGACCCATGGTGCTCCCAGTTTTCCCAAAAAACGTTGTTTAGGGCCTCAAAATGGCTTCGAAAGTTCAGGACCCGAAAAAATGCTAAAAATAATAAGTTGTTCTGAAACTGAAAAACTAAAAGAGACAATGGTGGGGGCCCAAGTGGAATAGGTGGGTGACCACCAATATCCACTTGGATCAGTGGTAGGCTTAGGTTGTGTGTTAGTATTTATTCATCCATCTTTGAATATTTTAGATGGCGATGAATTCCCCCCTATCAGATACAAGGTGAGAGGATGAATAAATATCAACTACAATACATGTCAATACTAGAGAAAAAATTCTATTGTATGACCGAAATATATTCTTGGAAGTTTAAGCCTATTACCAAGAAGTGATACATCCAAGATGAATATTCATTCTTGTAGGAGTTTTGTTTAAAAGGAATATGTTTGAATGATGAGTAATTTTATGACAATGATCACATGGTTGAAAATAAAAATAGTGATATTTTAGATGTCCAACTCTGTCACAATGTTGGCATTTGATAATTTTTTTTTGTGGAAGAGGAGAAAGATTTGGAAAAGTTGAAGATGAATATCCTTTAGTAAACCCAACTCTCTAAAATTGAACAAGCTTAGAATAAACTAGAATATGAAAGGAGACACCCTTGTCATATCCAAGACAAGTTCTATTTTTATTGTCAACAAGCTTAGTGATAAGATCAATTTCTAGATATTGATGGGAGTAAACTTAAAACTAAAAAAGTGGATTGTTATAAACATAAAATAGTCAAAATCATGTGTTTTTTGTTATACCTCATCTCTCCGGAACTGATATTTAAGTTGCAAACACTAAATATATTATTGTGCATATTTTAAATATTTTGAATATATAATAGAGTTTTCTTACTGATCTAGATTGTGTTATGAATAGTATAGAGCATTAGAGTGCTTAATAACTCTAATAGGTCATTAAGCTTGGCCATTTTCTAATAATTCAAGGTAAAAAAATGAGGGGTGTTAGTTTCCACAAAAATTCACCCATTCACAATACCATTAAACTTACTTTTCAAAAGAATACAAGTGACTTCACTTCAAAAAATAATAATTTACCAATCAACCATTCTTCAAGAACACAATGGATAAGGAAATGGCATAATAATCAAATTGCCAATATAATATTAATTTCCACTACTTTAGAAGCTTCACCAATTTCATACAAGGGGCAAAGAATAAATACATTTATTGGAGAAAGAATAAGGATTGTTATAGTGAAACATTTCTTATTAGTTCCAAAAATAAAGGTTTGGGATGTAGTTTCCTTTTAATTGAAGCATTAATGTCATAATGGAAGTACCTCTGAGGTTTTTCCTCCTCCTCTGCCTAACCAAACTATGTGGTAAAAAATAAACCCTATATATAATCGACCCATTCATCAAATTTCCATGAACAAATGTTTATGAATATGATTCAAAAAAGCTTCACAAATTCATGGTCTGAACTTGAAATAGTGGATTCATTGACACATTAAGCAAACTTGGATGAACATTGAATGCTAAATGGACTTCCTTGCATGATAATTTCCACCAAATAACATATTCTTCCTTATCTATGCAAAGATCAATTTCTTAGTGGCTCTATGGTGTTTACAAATGGGTAGGACTCCTCTACATGCTTCTGTAGACAAATCATATCTGCCTCTTCATATGGAATTCTATAGGTGAGAGACTCCATCAATGAATAAGATACAACCTTCATAGAGGAATGATACTTGTACTAGAATTGAGAACTCCTAGTGGGGTGGTAGGAAACCTTGTGGATAAAATTTTATACCATCTGACATATGTTCTTTGGTTGAAAAAAATGGCATGAAGGAAGATTTTAGGTACCAAAGAAGAAAAATATGAAGGAACAAAGAATCCATGGGGTTGGTTCAAAGAGAAATGGTTGGGTTCAGCAGAAGGGTATGCAAATACTTATAGTCTAAGTATAATCAATTGACATGTTGGGTCAAGGTACAAAATATAGTGTAACACACAAGATGGAAATGAATAGGTGCGATACTAGGCTAGAATAGAAGAAAAATCAAGGAGGCTGGTGGTACCTGTATTATTAGAATTACTTCCAGATTTAATGTCATTGACATGCAAAGTGTGCTCAAAGAAAAAGGAAATAACTAAAGGAATATTTGATCACTTCTAGGTAAAATCAGGAAAGAGGGAATAAAAAAGAGAAGTGGTAAATGGCAGTAATTTTTATGAGAAGACATGGTATGGGAAAAAATTTTATGAGCAAAGGGAAAAAATAAAAGATAGATAAAGGCCACTATTTTACGAAAATCAAACCTACGGGTAAGTATGCTTTAACTAAGTGTGGTGGTCACACTTAGAACAACAGAAATATAGATACTTTATTTTTTCCTTAAAATGAATAGATAAGGGAAGAAAACATACTTGTAATCTGTTTGGTTTTCCTTTCCTTCCTTTCGTCGCTCTGTCACTCTCAATTGAAATGCACTCGCTTGATTGGTACTTGCAATGGAAAACAAAAGATAGAAAATGACATAACAGAAAATGTTATATTCAGGTTAAACAAATTGAATTGATTAAATTTGTAAATACACATATAACATCATTGACACATGTATTAGCAAAGGAACAAATGTATTTATTATGAAGTAGAAGGAGAAGTTACAACCAGTTTATTGATTCGATTTCAACTCACTCCAACTTTAGTCCCATCCTCATCACACCAGCAACATCACTCCAGCATAATAACAATACCTGCATACGATACCTCCATGGGTTGTGATCTCACTAGCATAACTCTAATTAATACAAATTCTTGCTCCCTTGTGCACTATGATCAGTGCTCCATTTATAAGTAGATGAAGGAAATTTTACATTAATTAATCAATGAATGAATTTTCCAAAAATGGATGAATAGGTTTCCTTGTTCATGGGAATAGGAGGATAAGAGGTTCAATGGCTCCATGGTGTCCATATTCGAAGCTATTAGATGAGGTGAAATCTGGAACAACTTCTAGAAGCCATTAGAGGTTGGGAAGATTCACAGAATCCAATGAAAAATTCGCTCCCAATCGACCAACACACTCTAAAGTGGGCCTAGATCCTTTGTAAGGCAACCTTGCATGGGAGTATATTCTCTACAAAGTAGTTAGTGTAGTTTAGGGGTGCATTGATTGCTCAATGGGGCACTTAAAATGGAATCTAAGCTGTGAAACTTTCATGAAGGAAAAACATCAATCGGATGACTTGATTAGGGCATGTAACAACTAATTTTGAGTATGACAGACCCTAATTGATATTGATATGGATTTTTTGATGATTCCCAAATTGAACTATAATAGCTTCCCCCTAAAGCATGAATTCAAAAGTGATAATGTTGATTGATATGCTTTACGATGTGATGAGTATGATTTGAAGCGTATAGTGAACTGCATCAATTACAATACAGTAAATCATGATATCTTTTCATCTTGGACATGAATTTTTGAGGGAGGCATACCCATACTCAGCACATAAATATCATAACATCAAAAATTTGTTTACAGATATATAATAATGATAGGATGACCATCTGGGTAAATACCATCGTACGAATGATTTGGTACTACTCCTAAAATCGCAGCCCGCATAGACGAAACTAGATCAGGGGTATTCTATCTCATTCACTTTGTCGCTTAAGTACGAGTCTAGCCATGTGAATATGTGATCTGAAGTTGAACATGGGAAGACACAATCTGATAACCATCCAATGGTGTAAGTCATTAACATACGCAAGAGAAACCACTGTTGATGAAAATTTCTCGCAAGGTAATACAATAAATTATGCATGGTGTGAATAGATGATTTCATGTCGAACACCATAAAAAGTCTTTCGGTTGAGAAACTATTCATTTATGTAAGAAATTTCGAAGTTACTGAAAGGTGGTTTCTAAGTTATCTTCCTGGATGATGAGCCAATGTCGATAGGAAGCGAGTCATCACAGGAGGGCCTTGATGTTTCCCCCATCAACAACACGAAACGTGAGTAATTATTTTTAGAGACATAATGTAACTGATGAAGAAATTTTCAGGGATGGTAGTCATGAAATGAAGGTTTATGAGTATTGAAAAGGATGAGGAATAATTGAGTGACTTCTCTTGAAGATATTGGCAACAATGAATGAATTAGCATCATTTATCGAAAGTTAGAGTGATGGATGGTGTAATAGACCTTAAGTATGATAGACCATAAAGAAGATTATCCAACCCAAAAGTCATGGAGATGAAGTGAATGAGCGTCATGTTCAAGACTGACTTGCTACCATAAAGTGTTTTATCCCTTTCCAATTTTCCCCAGGAATTTTTGAATAGTACCTCTTTATTTTTTAACAATATTGAGGAGGATACCATATTATTTATGTATAATTCCACCCTTCGGGTGAATCCATTGCTATTTGATACGTTAAAGAGTCTTGTAAAGGTGAAACTTTATCTTTTCATGATGGAAAAGTCTGTCACTATTTTCTATTTTAACGAGTCTAACGACAGTGAAAAATCGATCCTTTTTCATGTTTAGAGAGTTTGAAAAAGGTACTGAAAGAAAATTGCACAAGTTTTTTTTCTTCGTAAAATAGTCCCTCAGATCCGAAAAAGCGTAAAATAATACCTGATAGAACCTCCTAGCCATCTTCTAATAGGGTTTTCATTTTTCGTAAACATAATCTATCTCAGTCCAAAAAAGGGTTAAACTTCTATTGAGTAGATGTCTTTTCAATTCCTTATATTAGCTTGAAAGGACAAGTGCTTGACAGCATTTTCATGTTTTGGGAGTTTGAAAAGAGCTAAAATAGAACTCAAGGGGGGTTCCTTTTTCGTGTTTAATAGAGCTCAAAAAAGAGATAAAAGTGTGCTTTGTGGCCAAATTTCAATTTATTTTATGAGCAGGAAAAGACAAAAAGAACTTGGCATTTTCATGTGTTTTACGAGCATGAAAGATAGCAAAAGAATATCGAGATTTTCATGAGTTTAAAGAGTCTTGAAAATAATAACCAAAATGGACTCGAGATAGTTTCATTTTAATACAAGCTTGAAACAAAGGAAAAATATGCTTGAAAGTGGTTTCATTTTGACAAAAGCTTGAAAGAAAGGAAAATGTGCTTGAGATAGGTTTGTTTCATTTTTATAGAAGCTTGAAACAAAGAAAAACTTTGCTTGTAGTGACTTGTTTCATTTTTAACGTGGTTGACACAACAAAATAACTATCCTCATGGAAACCTGATTCATTTTTTAATGAGGTCGACACAGTAAAAGAACTTTACTCATGGAAACCTGATTCATTTTTTAATAAGGTTGACATAGTAAAAGAGCTTTCCTCATGAAAACCCGATTCATTGTTTTTAACGAGGTTGACACAATAAAAGAACTTTCCTCATGACCTAATTCATTTTTGAAGGAGGTTGACAGAGTAAAAGAACTATCCTCAACACCTGATTCATTTTTTAACGAGGTTGAGGCAGTAAAAGAACTATCCTAATTTGAGTTTAACCTAACCTATCTATTTCAAAATAATTGGGAATCTTCCTTAAGTCAGATGAAGTGGAAGATATCATATTGCAGGTCTCTATTTTTTTTATTTCTGCCAATGTCGCAAGTGACGGTAACAAAAAGGTCCCCATTAGGGAAGGATCCTTAAAGAGTACTGCACCAATTTTCTGAAGAGATGGTGCGGGTCCGTGACCAAATGGAACGCTTTCAGTTTCCTAGGAACCAGAGGCGAAGAAGGAGAGTTGATTAATGATTTTGATGCTTCCCTTATGGAGGAAGAAGAACATACAAAAGTAAGTAGATACTACAACAGCCATAGCGTAAACCCATGGTCTTCCAAGTCATATATTGTAGTCAAGGGGTTCGTCAACAAACTCAACTTCATAGTAACTAATTTTCCCCCTAGTCCAACCTGCAGGTTACTGAGAATTTCACAAGGCTTATATGTACCACCATCAAAAGCATTCAATGTCGTAGGCGATTATGATAAATTCGGGGAGCCAAGTGACTTGTAGCAACTCATAGACATCATACAAGTATATGTGCCTTTATCAATGACAGTCTGATGAATGAGGCGATTTGTGATATGTACTTGAACCAAGAATACTAATTGTGCTGGTAATTATGGAACATAACCTACGTGATTAAAGACTACGAGATTAGAATCTGTCGGATCGATTCCACCAATCGTGGACAACAAAGCCTTCTTTTGGGAGGGACAATTCTGAAGAACCTCAAGCATTGAAATAATATAAGGTGACTAAGCTAGACCTTCTACTACATTATAATTTTGAGCTACATAAGCTCGAGGGTTGAATGTCGATTTATGAACAACTCCCTTCGGCGGATTTATTGTTAACTCAGGAAAAATAGTTGGTGGAGCTGAATTAGATGAAGTTGAAGTTAAAGTGGTAGGTTCATCTGTAGCCTGACCATTCAACGATGAAATCAGATTACTGTAATATTTACTTCGAGTAGACACCAAAACATCATTTTTGGGCTTAGTGGTGGATATCATAAGCACTTGCGAACTATAAGCAAGATCCGTAGCAACCATAAGTGTTTCTGGGTTCGGAAAAGGATTTTTTCAACACTGCAGATGTGATAGAAGTCTTAAGAAGCCTTGAGACTTCTAAGAAGTGAGGATAATATCACATACAATGCTCCTCATTACATATCATGAAAGGGTAACGAGGTTTTCGAAAAGAACCAGATGAATCAGATGATTTTTCCTATGGGGTGAATTCGATTTCTTCATACCTTTCCCCTTCTTCTTACTTCCTGGTTTCTTGTCACTTTTTCCTTTGTCATATGACATGACATTTATTTCAAAAGAATATGCAAGAACATATGCAATAAGGTTTTGATTTGAAGCAACAACTATAGAACCATATGGTTGACTTGCTGATAGAGTTCTAGTAGAACCAATCACACCATCGTCGGCATGAATTTCATTACCAAATGGAAAAGGAGGAATAGTAAAATTTGGTTGTGATGCATTTGGAATATTTTCATAGAGCATGCCAGACTGAGTGTAAATAAAATCGAGATACTGGGCACGAGAAATTAATTTCTCTTCAGTGACAATACTACCTTTGGCCACATCCTTGCTGATAGATGGAAAAAAGGACTTAATAAACCATTCAGCTAAAATATGATCAAGAACAAATGTTTTAACCATTCGACGACAATGAAGCCACTCATGTATATGATCTGATAAATAAGTAGCAGTTGTTTTTTTAAATCTGGTCAAAATTTTTGTTCCAATTTCATATATGATGGGTAATTGGAAGTGGGTTAAAGAAGTAGTGGCTAAAGTAGTAAAGTTATCGAAAGAGCTCTTGGTAATTCAATGTACCACTTCACGGCCGAACTAGTAAGCATTAGCTGGAAAAGATAGAGTCTAAAAAAATCATCATTTAAGGAATTTGATGAACACCATAAATTATAAGTCATAACGTGCGTAGACAGGTCTTCTCCAGAATTTCCATTGAATGTTGGAATGTCAGAGGGTAATTTATGAGGAAGCAGCAGCCACCAAGGTAAATAATGAATGGGATCATTGGTGAGCCGATTTAAATAAGGTAACTCTAATGTCTTAACAAATGACAATTGTCGATTTAGGTTAGGTTGAGCATAATTAGAATAAGATGGAATTTCCCAGGAAATAGGTCATTTTGTACCAACAAATGGATTCTGTTATTGATAACCTATATAGGGGTAAGTTTGTTGAAAAAACCCTTGATAGGCTTGTTGACAAGGACATGGATAAGCTTGATACAGTTGGAATGGTTGTCGTGGCTGCCATGGATTTTGATAAAAGTTTTGCCCGCCGGGATAATTAGGACTAGGTTGTGAATAGACAGGGCCAGTAGAACCCTGTGACAAAGGTAAGCTAGCCTGTGGTTGTGAAATTCCCGATACAGATGGTTGATGAAAAACAACCTTGGAAGATGGAGTCCGTATACCCGAAACTTGAGGGTTAAGGGTTGAAGGACCCACTTGAGAAGACTGAGCAACAACCATAGAAGTAATAAAAGGCATTGTAGGTAGAAATGCAACAGGTTGAACCAGTTGATATTGATACACAACCGTTTGTGGTTGAATAGGAAAATTAGGTTGTCATTGAAAAACATGCATTCCAGCATAAGATTGACCTAAAAATGATGGAGTACTGCCATATGGCCTGAACATCTATTTCCCCCTAGCATATGGAGGATAAGGATATTACACATAGTGACTTTCATATGAGGGGAATCTAATAAATAGTGGATAATATGAATGATAATTTGATGCAACAAACTCATAATGAGTTGATGATGTCAATAAAGGATCAAGTCCTTCAGTACCTATAAGAGACGAACCAGATAGAATTCCAGAGGATGACACTAGAAAAGTCCATGGACTAGAGGAGACACTAGAGTAGGTTCCATTTAAAGCTGGGTAACCTAGTGGGACAGACGTACCACCATAAATATGACACTCGGGTGTCGTAGAAAACATCGAATATGAAGAAACAATATATGTTGTCACATCTGTAATAGATGGTACATTATTCCATGTTGTATCAGCCATGGTTAAATAACCCAACAAATACTCTAAGGAATCTATGGAAACTTGAGAGCGAACAGGATCAACAAGAGTAGAGTAGGTCAAATGAGGAAAATATAGATACAAATGAAGCCTCAACTCAAAATGAGTGGGAGATGAATGGGTTGTCTTTTAATTAAGTTATTTTTCTATTGAAATCAAACCAGGTGGAAGTAATTCATCGTCATGCCCGAGAAAAATTTCAGGAAGTAAACTCTGTGGTAAAGAAGAAGAATCAATGGTTACAGGTGACTGAGGATGAGATGATTGCATAGGAGAAAATACTTGTTTTTCAACTTTGGGATCAAGATGTTTTGGTAAAAGAAAAATGGGTTCTAGATCGACTTCCAGTTGAACAAGCTAAGGTTCTGGATTTACCGTTTCACTGGATTGAATTTCAGTGTCCTTTAGTAACTGTGAGGGTTCCATCTCGATAGTAGTAGATAAACCGGGATCGGTCGAAACGACTTGAGACTCGATACTCAAAGGATGAGATGAATCTGTTAAATTAGATGAAGATGTAGCACCAAAGGTTCCAAAGGTACCATACTTGGTAGGACGAGCTCACCTTCGTCTACTAGATGTAGCTTCTGGTGGTAAAGGTGGTTTATTCGTTGTCCTACGTGAAGAACGGGGAAGGCGTTGATCTTCTTCCATGATTTCTGATTGATTTGAATACAAAAAAAAATAAAAAAAACAGCATAATGCTAGGCAAAAGGTTTTCTAAGAAACTGTGAACTACAATATACTACCTTAGTAAACCAAGGACTTATGTACATGCAGGAAATCTCCCCGAATGTTGTGTTCGGTGTATCACATTGTACAAGGCGTCCGACTCGGTTACATATGGATGGTAAGAAACCTAATGTTGTCTTCCCAAATATACTCGATGGTACGTGGAGGCCCAATCAATATTAGAGCTATCTAATTTGAAACCACATAGTGAGAGAATCCCCTTAAATGTTTCTTACTATAACACCACTCGATATACCCGAAAGTACATGGAAGAGCTCCGATAAACTTACGTACATGAAATGAGGTATCACACTAGGAATGTATCGCAAACCATTAACGACAGCTTCTATGTTTACTGATGCTGGAACACATCTCCAGCCTAGACCTCTAAATGTTATTGTTAAGTGACAATGCTCCCTTAGATAAATTTAGATAACTTTTATGTTGATCTTTCTTATAAGTTTGTCTTTCAGGTTTACCCCAAGATGTATTTGATATTCCTAGAATGCAATTAAAATGATAAACATTCATTTTGATTTGATTTTCGACAACGAAAAACTAGCTACAAGGGATAGAGAAATCATATTGTAAGCAATCAACAATGAGCACATATAAATGCAAATTCACTAAAATATTCTTATGCAGCACTCACAATCCCTATATGAAAATGAATGTTTTTCTTTTCAATTTCTTTTAATTCTAGATGAGATAAAAATAAAATATGATGTAAAAACAATCACTCAATAATTTCAAGAGAAATGAATAATAAAATGACAATTCCTCTTTCCAAAAATAAAGTATTGATTGAGTGTAAAATTTTAACTTTGGAACTATTCGACAATGCAAAAGAAAACAAAAAGAAACATTGATCAATCTAATATCCAAAGTGAGGCAAGAATAGTAGAGGCAATCTAGCCTCTAGAGGCAATCAGACATTTAAAACATCAGCAAGAGAGACACTGAAATGAATTGAAAAATACAAAATATGATAAATTTTGGCTGGTCAAAGGCGCAATGCACCCCTTAGTGGGAGATATTGTGTTGCAAAGCATTGTCCCTAAGCCAACAATGTTATATAAAGAATTGTGTCAATACCAATAGTGCGTTGGTGCGAGAAGGAACTCTAAAAAGGAAATCAAACACACTACTTTTCCTAAAACACATTTAAGTGACTGAAATGATGTAGGTAAAGTATACTAGAGGCTGAATAATAAGGATAAAACCACTAGGGATGATCCATCGAGACCCAGTATTGTCGCTAATTTTTTTTATCAAAATCAAACCTACTGATAAGTATGCTTTCCCTAAGTGTGGTGGTTTTACTTAGAACAATAGAAATAAATATATTTGACCTTTTCCTTAAAATGAATAGATAAGGAAAGAAAACATACTTGTAATATGTTCTCTTTTCCTCACATCCCTTTTGTTGCTCCGTTGCTCTCAATCAAATTGAAATATCTTGATTGGTACCTAGAATGGAAAATAGAAGACAGGAAACGACATAAATGAAAATAATATATTCATGTTAAAAAAATTGAATTGATTACATTTGTAAATACACATATAAAGTTATTGACAAATGTATTAGGAAATGAACAAATGCATTTATTATGAAGTAGAATGTAACAACTGAATTTTCCATTAAATAGCTGTTAACTAGTAAACTGACATTTTAGTTATTATTTATTTTCAAAAGAAAACTGAGACAATTATTATTTCTGGAAAAGTTGTTAATTTTGTTATTTATGTTAGTCATCAGTATTTTTCACTATCTTTGGATGACTAAAAGGTGTTTATAGATTTCCGCAAACAATATTCCTTGAATGTTGTGAGTTTCATAAATCTCACTGCCTTCATTATCCCCATAGAAAGCTTTTCCACTATTCCATCAGCTTCCCATTCCATGGTCACCTTGTTGTTCCTTAAAAACTCCTTATTGGCTTATATCTATCATTTTCAGCCTCTTTCCCTACCTATAACCTCATTGGCCTATTTTTCCCTTGTCTATGAGCTCCACACTTCCCTCTAGGGTTTTATATAGCCTCCTCATTCTCATGTTCCCCAAGTTCCTCAACCATTGATGGTCTCAAACCTATCTTTGTAGGCTTTTTAGATAAATCAAGTACATTGGATTTTGGATCTTCAATACATCACTTTTGACAATACTTTATTTTTCACTTGAAAACATCCAACTTAAATACCAGTCAAAAAAAGGTCAAAGAACCCTCCCAGTGGGTCATTAGGGTTTCACATGTTGTAAGGTCATCATTAGATGTTTCAAGGACTACTTTTCCTTTGCTGGAATCTGGCTTAGATGTGATAGAATGTCAAGACATGGTTATTCAATAAAGACCTAAAATATTTCCAAAGAAGACTATCCCTTTAGTTCAGAGTCTGCACATGAGGAAAATGGAAAAGCTTTGGCACTTCTACAGGAGTGTTGAAAGGTATATTAGCATAAAGTACTGATAAGGTAGGTGGTCTACTCCTGAATGAAAACAACTTACAAAAAAGGAGATAAGAAACACTTGGTCTTGTAGGAAGACAGGGTTATGAACTTGATGGCCCAGTTGAGTGCCAAAGCAATGACCACTTGCAAAAATGACCTGGATGAGACACACAAAGCCAAAAATGAAGAAATTCTACCAGAGTAGATTGAAGAAAAATGGAAAAGGTGAGGTGTACTGGACATAAATTAATGATGTTGAAAGGGTTATAGAGAACTTAGAAGACAACACTGATGATTGTTGTAAAGCACTCCAAACACCTAGGGTTTTGAATAAAGTGGCCAGAAAAGGTGAAAAGCATAAGTTTAACTCCATGGTGGAAGAAAAAGAGGATTTTGAAGCTTCTATTGTGTGTAATCATCCTAAATATGTCAAATCTTCAGGATAAAAAGAAAAGCAAATTTCATAGCTCCATCAAAATACAGGAAAAAATGTGAAAAGGTTCAGTTGAACATAAAGGTTGAGTCTACACAAGAATTTGAAGATGCTAGTGTGTGTAATCACCAAAAGTTTTGAAACTGAGCTTGTCATGACTCAAGGAGAAAAATAAGGGTCAAATTCATCATTTCAGTCACCTGTAAGACAAAAAGTGTAAAAGAGTTAGTGAGAAAAGAAAAAGGACTTTTGACATTAGAAAGTGGGTTTGCAAAGTTAAATTTAATTCCCAAGCATATAAAAGGTCATTTTTTATTTCACATGAATCATTGTGCCCTTGAAAAGCAATAGAATTTTCAAGGAGAGAAGTATTTTCGAGTTTCCAATCAAATTCAGGCAATTTTTTTATGGCGTTGCACCCTCATCTTAGCGTTTCACACCTGGGAAGTGGCTCTGTGCCCCTGCCTTTTTTCCTCCATTGAATTTTTTAAGGTGGTGCGTGCATGGAAGGAGGCACTGCACGCTGGGGAAGGTGCTACGCTCTTTCCCACCACACACAGTTTAGTTTCCTTTTGGAACTGCACCCTCAGAAAAGGCACTGTGCACTCAGCCTTGGCGCTGCGCCCTCATCATTGGCACTGGGCCCTTGGCCAAGAGGGTCTTTTAAGTGATTTAACCACTCAAATCACTCCAAAAAACATGAAAATATTTGTCAAAGGTCCTCCAACCATATTTAGGAGTAAGTACATGCTATACACTCATCTTCAAACAATTTTGGTGTTTTCTTAATGAATGAAATCAAACCCTAAGAGAAACCCTAAATTTCAAGCTTGAAATCACTGTTGGAACCTCATTTCATCTTCCTATAAATAATATCAGTAAAAAAAAGGGTTATTACGATGTTGGAGGGTTATCATTGAGTATTTTAGCCTCTCATTCATTCTCATACACCTAAACCCTCACTCACTTATCCCATTCACTTGCAAAGTTTCCCTTTCATCACTATCCTTTCATATCCTTTCCATTTACACTCCAGGGTTTTATAAAGGTAGAGTTTACAATGTCAGAGGACAGTGGCAGTGGTGGAGAGCCCAAATGCCAAGGAGGCATGATCAAGAAGGAGGAAAGATCAATAGATTTGAACTCCTTAGTACAAGAGAGCTCATGTCACCTCCCCTTATAGATCTACAAGCCAATCTTGGTGGGGCTAAGAATGTAATAAAATTCCTTGAGGTAGAAAACCAGAAGTTAGAAACAGAGAAAGCCATCTGGGAGATCAGAGTTATCAGAGCTCGAAAAGAGGCTAGAAAATCCAAGGCTAAGCTAGATGAGGTCTTGGACACTCATGATGACAATGAAGAAGAGGAAGGAAAACTTCCGAGGAGGAGGCCAAGGACAATTGGTTTGAAGAAGGCTCTAGCCCAAGAAAAAGAGCAAGAGACAAAATTGGCAGAGCAACTCACTCCAAGTGAGCTTTTTGCCAAGGAAATAGATTATGATAGGGAATCTTGGCTAGAGAGGGAAAATTTTCACTTGGAAGATCAGATAGAGAAGGCCAAGAGAGAGCTTGACATGCAAAAGAAGATGGCAAGGCATTGTGCCTTGAGGAACAAAATTGCAAGGGCCAAGCTCAAAAGATCCCTTGCAAAGATTCAAGTCCTAAAAGAGTAAAAGGAGAAAGACAAGTTGGATATTATTTTTGATGCATCCCTCCAAGCATCCCCAATATGATCAATAATATAAATCCCAATTTTGGCACATTTTTGCAAATTTTGAGTTTTTCATAGTTGGCTAGTAGAAAAATGGCCAAGCGTGCAGCGCCACTGCCACTGCGCCCTATTTTGGGGCACCCAATTGAGGAAATGTTTACATATTCATGTTCATTAGTCCAAGGTGATCATCCTCAGAAATTTTCAATTCATTTGGAGTAGAATTGGTCCCTCAAAAAGGAGAAAATAAGCAAAACATCACCATTATGCCCTATTTTCAGCACTAGCACAACGCCCTGAGAATTCTTGGAAAAAGTGATTTCTGAGCAGGAAAATGGAAACCAAAATAGAAAATAAAAGAATATTTGGAAACTATATAGGATAGGATTTCCAATTTTCTATCATGGAGCTCAATTGGACACAAGGAAAACCTCCAAAACTTAGTTGCAACACAAGAAAAGTTTCCAGATTTGGCATTGCGCCCTTGGCCTGGCGTTGCGCCCTTGAACCTTGGTGTTGTTCCCTTGACAAAAAGTCAACAAAAGGCACTTGGAGATATTTTGAAAGTTATTGAGAGGCCTTAAAGTCATTTTTTTTTCCAAAATTAGCTCAGATAGTTATGTTAGAAGTTATTTTTGCATTTATGAGTTTGGAATATTTGTGCATGGGCCTTGCATGCTCTCATAGGAAAAAATAACTTAAATGTGTAATTAATGACATTTTGGAACCCTATCTATGGTTTTTCTCCTCCTTTGCAAGTTAAATACTGCATGGAGGCTTCATGTTTATTGTTGGTTGGTTTTTATTTAGATGAATACATAGACTTGGAGTTGGGAAGAAATTGGCTTTGGAGTTGTGTGATTGTTTTTGGACTAAGCATCAATGGAGCAAGCATCTTCATAGGATTCATGAACTTGGTTAATGGTGATGTTGCTCTAATCTAGTTATTTTTTCCTTATGTTCTCATATTGTTCCATCTTTTCTCTTACATTAGAACATAAATTTTAGGCTAAGATATGTTGTTAGAGGCACCTTAGGTATGTCTACTTCTATTTCTCAAATGTTTTCCTCCGCTAGGTCTGATTGAAGAATTATTCATTGCTCTTTAATTCCACTTAGCTTGTTTATCTTCAAAATTATTAAATAGAGTCAAGCCAAATAAGTTTATGGTATGCCTTGTCCTTTGGTGTAGCTTGAATCATTGTTTTCTAGGCTTCTCTTTGAAGTTTTCTTATTAGGGTTTAGGCTAAAGAAGTCTATGGTTTGCCCTGTCCTTTAGTTTATATTGAAAAGGTTACTTTGAAGGTCTTTACAGTTTGATTAAGGAATTTAGGATTCCCCTACTCTTTAATAATTACTTACGTACTATCTTGAATGTTTTCTTTCTATGAAGGTAGACAGCTAGAGAAGTTAGGAGTTCCTTGATCTCTAGGGTTTGTTGGATAGTTGTTTTAAAGTTTACTTGATAGAGCTAGATCAAAGAAGCTTATGGTGTGCCCTGTTCTTTGATTATTTCTTGATGCATAGTACTCTTATAGACTCTTCTTGTTATAGTTTATGTTAAAGGATTCTTAACTGCCCTTTAAACCTACTACATTCACAACTTAATGTTCATTTCACACTCAATAAACCTACCTAGATCCATTTGGCTTTGTTAACTTGCCCTATGAAACACCCTTGACCTATTGTTTTATGTTTTAAGACCTTTTGTAGACCCCATAGCCCAATGTTTTGAACCTCTCTCACTCTATCTGTTCTTATTGACAACCTACCAAACCAAACAAAACAAAACAAAAAAACCCTATCCTTATAACTAGCCTAAAATTAGCATCCTAAGAACAAACAAGTGATATCTTTTATACAAATATAGAGAGAGCCCTCCCTGAGTCTAGGAAGGCTAGGTCCTAAGACTCCAAAGATTGGTTTGATGTTACCCTTGTCTATTTGGTCATTTCCAATCTACCAAATTATAGGGACCTAACATAATGGCGATCACAGTGGGACTGAGTAAGTTACAACTTACATATTCCTTTAAACTCAAAAATCCCCTATCAAACTTAGATAAATCAAGTGTTAGCCAAGAATGATATCTGGTTGATTTTCCATACTAGCACCATGGTGAACACACTAGGGAACACTCATTAAAAATCTCAGTGTTACATAAAGAACTCATAAAACCCAAAAATATCTCTATATTGGTATTCAATTGTTGATGGTGGACAACAAGAAAATCTTCAAAACCCTTAGCATCATCCACCTGGTGACTCCACTGTTTCTCAAAAACTCCCTTGGGAATGCACTAATCAATCCTAATAGAAGAAAATTGAGTCACTCACTCTGTGAATTCAATATTCATACAGATTGGTTTTGTTTTCAAATTCTTATAAACTGTTAGCCTCTCTGTGTTGTGGGTCTGAAATTTGGCTTCATAAAGAATTAGCACCAGATCTCACTCTGACCCAAACCCTCCTACTATATTTGATGACCCAAAAATAATTCTAAGAAAAAATTCTAAGACTGAAGACTCAACTACTGTTAGACCAATTCACAAAGCAAGTTCTATCCCTGAAAACCTTACATCCTTGCAAGACACCCAATTTGACTTACACAATAGAAGAAACCTATTTAGATCGAAGTCTCAAAATTGGATATACTAGATAGACCTTAAGCCTACAAAATTACAGTAGAGTCCTAATAGAGAACCCTCTCCTTCCACTCCTAATTTTCAGCTTCTCCAACACTTTGACTCATTTCAATCTAAATCTGCTCAATCTCAGCTAGCTGGTCCAAGTACATCTGCTACCCCCACTCATACATCCACTGTGCAAACCACTCCATTTCATCCTCCACCCCCACTCATAAACCCTCCTCTTGTAAATCCTCCTTGGATTCCATTACCTCCTATCATGGCAGCATGGTATGCCCCCCCTAGTACTACCACAACCTTTACTTACTATTCCATAGGACTACCAATATAAAATCCCTCACTTCACTAGAGCTGACTCTACAACTGCCCAAAAACATGTAGACAAGATGAATGATGCATTTGACTACCAAGAAATAGAAGAGGAGACCATAAAATGAGAATTTTTTCCCAAAGTTTAGGAGGAGAAGCAACGAAATGGTTTAAAAACTTAACTCCTAACATCATTCATGACCTCCCTTCCCTTTATCAAACATTCATAAACAAGTGGGAGACTAAGAAAAATCCTCTTCAAATCCTATTAGAGTATGGTAACCTTAAGAGGAATGTTGGGAAAAGTGTCCAAGACTACAACACTAGGTTCAATAGTGTATATAATGCACTCCCTCCCCACATGAAACCCCCACAAGGCCTAGCCTTAGTAAAATTTTTGGATGGATTTGATCCAGACATGTCCTATCAATTAAGAGAAAGAGATCCCCTTACCTTAGAAGACATGCAAAGGGGAGAAATAAGTGTAGAAGCCAACCTAAATGCTAAAAGGGCTAGATTAAGAGCATAGAAGAAGGTTACATACAAAGAGGAAGCCATGGCCACCACATCTGATGCTAAAATTCATAGTCTAGTTAGGACAATGGAAAGGATGATGGAGAGAATCAACTTGAATGATGTTGGTGCGAGGGGTCCTGACCTAGGTTCAGAGTTCAAGGTTTTCCAACAAACCCCTATACTACTGGCCCTTTCGGCAATGACCTACTTGCGCAAGTCAAAGTCTCACCCGAAGTAGTATGGGTGGGTGCAGTAACCAGGTTTCCACACCCTGAGAAAGGATAGGTAAAGCAAGCAGTGCTTCGTTCAGCCCTGTGATACCCAGACTGCCTTGTTCTGCGCAAGGTCAAATAGGTCTCTATTCGCATCCATATGCCCTAGATCTATAATTATATACTTTTATTACAATAGCACAATATTGCATAAATAGAACAGAACAGATCTAGATACATAAACACACACTTACACATATCTTTCACAACTTAAATACAGAATGCGCATAATGCAGTAATCATCAATGGTTCACACAAATAGTACACACAGATTTAGTTCTTTGTTGACCTTTCTTATTCATCAGTTCATCAGTTCCCTCTTACAATACCCTTCCCGGCCTGCGCACACAGCAGCAAGGTTCACACACAGTTGGACTCTGGATCTTCGCGCACATAGCAGGAGTCTTAAACCATAATTCGCATCAATCGCTCTTCATTCTCTACCTTACAATACAAAATTTTCCTCTATTTATAATAATCTAGCCTATACTTTCCTATGGTACGCAAACCGTGGTTTTCGGACCCCTGGTTTACCTTTTTTCCCATTACAATGCTTTTGGGGCTTTGACCCACCCCAAAAATCGTGCGCTATACTAAATCTAATCAAAAGTATTCAAAATTGGACCAGTTTTGCAACTCGTAGGAGACCCTGTTCCAACATTCCCCCAACACAATCATGTGACTTGTCCCAAGTCACTGTGGTGGTGCAGCCTCTATCTGTGTACGTAGGGTAGTAAGGGCGGTGATTAGTGGAGTTAACAATTCTTGAATCTGGGCAGCAAAATTCTATGCAAGGTCTACCAACTTCTGGGAGGTTGGTCCTTTAGTCGCCGCGGTGACGCTTTCAAGAATCTGATTAAGTTGCTTGGTTGCACCATCAATATCTTGTGAAATTCAGAGGGTTGTGGCAGCCCAAGGCTTCAAACATTCTGCCATGATGTGTTGTTTATGCCAAAGTTTCTCCATCTCGTCCTGGAGATCATTGCTGGATTTTAACCGTGCAAAGCACTAGGAAGGTACCAAAGTGGGCAGCGTAGCATTGACCTGTTCGGAAGCTTCTTCGTTATGTCGTAAGTCCTAATTTATTTTTTGAAGGACTGGATGGCGCTGAACCTTAGTCCAGAGTTGTATGGCCAACTCTAGCAGCTAGGCACCTTGAGCAATCTGCCCCGAAATAAAAATTGTCGCGTCTGTAACTAGGGTGGCATGCTGGGCGCAGAATTTTGGGGGTGTTTCGGGCTGTAGTCTGGCCTTGATAGTGTGTATTTCCATCCGAGATGTTTTGAGGGCCGCAACCAGTTTTTCTACTTTAGCTCAAGGTGTGTCCACAGCCGAGATCTTGTCTGTAACCTCTGTATAGAGCTGGTGGATCACTGTTTCGAGCTCCACCTATTGTGACACAGCCACGAGAAAATCAGCAGCCTGTTGCATGATGGTGTGCTTGGTGGTACCAAGCTGTTGGTGTACCCACTAGTCATGATGGAAAATCTCCTCGAAGACAACATGATGGAGGCCCTGTAAGGCTACGTGGGGTAGCTTAGCCAAGTCCAACTGGGTTATTGTGCCTTCCAGGGGTAGCATTCCTACCAGGGCAGTGCTAGGTATAGCCCAAAGATGATTTTCCTCCCTGAATAGCACCAAACTGTTGTCAACCAAAGGGGTACGTGCCTGTCCCACGTTGGTGGGTAGCGTATCGATTTTGATCTAGAGAGCACAGAGCTCGTCCTGGAGGGAGTTGACCCTGGCATTTTTCTGTGCCTCAATAAATTCCCACTTGTCTTATGTATCCAAGGCCATTGTGTCTGCAATTTTCTCAAGGTCACCGTCAATTAATGTGACTGTCGCATTGTATTGCACGCAATGGGTGCACTGTTTCTTTCGAGATCCTGGTGCCGACTCTCCTGACCACTTTGTGCCGGGGGGAGGGGTGGTAGCTCTATTAGGTCCTACCTGGGCCTTAGCCACGGTGGTTTGGGGTGGTTGTGTATCCCTATTCTCGACTATGTCCGAGGCCAGCTGGTAGGGCTCCGCAATCTCCCCATGGGTATTGGTGAGGCCTTTCTTCCAAGCAAGGGGCCATAGCGAGATCAGCAGGTGAATTTCATCATCTACTACCATATAAGGGAGTGCCATCCACGTCTTATTGTTGAGGCTATGAATCTGAACATGGTGCATGGTAACTTGGAATGCAACAACACTCTTGTATTTGTCATATATTGTCGGGGACAGTCAGGGTCGGGAGTTTATGGCAGCTTCTACACTGCTCTAGAAGAGGATCCAAAAAACCTTGTTATCCTCGATGCGCTGCTTATCCTTAGAGTCCCATAAGTGAGCATACCAAGCTCCTTCACACATCCCAGGAGGAAGGTCAGGGAGGACTGACTCTGTGGGTTTGTCCCAGGAAACCAGCGCTATTAGGAATAATAACCATGAATAGAAGAAAGATGTCCCTTGCTCTTGGGATTTTCAAACATTAGCCATAAATTCTTTGCACAAGTATTGAGCCCAATTGAAAAAAATGCCATCCGTGCATTGGTTGGCTAATTGGATCACATAGGTAGGGATAGTCACAACCTGGCATTTCCTCATTAGCTTACAGGCTAAGAGCCAAGTACCCATCTGTGTGGCAGGGTCATTGATAGTCTGGATCAAAAACCCTCATAGATTTTGATGCATCGCATAGGTCTCCCCTAGATTTTGAGCATCGCATAGGATTTGTGATAGGGTCCCTATTGATGCTACACTGATCCACAGGATTATGGGCCTTCCTGTGGATCAGTGTAGCATCAATAGAGACCCTGTCACAAATCCATAAGCAACCATCATGAATGAGGGCGAGCAACTGGTGAGCCAAATGATTCGTGATATTTTAATGGCCAAAACGAGGATTTAGAGCAGATTCAAAAGTCCCAATTTAGCCAAGCCGCATAATTGGGGTTGGGGCACCACCGTGACTCCACCATCTCGATGGATTGTATCAAAGTATAATGCAGGGGCCAATTCCGGGAGGGTTTCAAGGTATGTCAAATCATGATCATCGAACTTGACCTCGTGGAGTTGTCCGCAAGGATCACTGAGGAAAGGGACTTCCCTCGAGGTTAGGGAGGACTAGGCCATCCAAGTTTTTCTGCGTTCGCGTAGACGGCCTACGTGGGCGAAAAAAGGGAGGTAAATAATTGATCATGTTAGAAAGTATAACACCTTCTTGTGCACCTTGATCTGGAGGTAGAGACCTGGCATGTCTTGGGAAAGTCCTAGGCTTCCTAGTAGCCCACCTCGTTACTTTTAGGGTCTTTCCCAAACCTTGTGCCTTTTCCTTTCCTTTCCTTGTGATCGGCGTGGGGGGAACTTCTTCCAATTCGGACTCAACCTCCAAGACTTCTTCAACATCAGGCCCGATTGAGGCTGAGGGTTCGGTAGGGTTAGCAGCCGGCATCCTTACACGAATGGGTGACTACTATTAGACGGAGTAGGTTGAACAGACATGAGAGGGGGAGTGTGGAGACGAAAAATATGATTGCTCAAGTGTTTCCATGAGACACATGAGGCAGGAAGTTTGTGCAAGTGAAACAGTACCTCTGCCTGATCTATCTCGCACCCTTTATATTACTCCCAAGTGCGCGATAGTGAGGTAAACTTGATCTGAGGTGGGTTCCCCAGGAAATGGTAAAAAATCCCCATAATTCATTTTATTAAATGCCCGGAGGTCACTCCTTCTAATGGTAACTTCTGCTTTTTACCAATAGGTATTGTCCCAATAGCTAGTTGTCAAATCCTCGGTAGGCTTGACTCATTTTTTGTGCTAGGGTCACCCATATGTAGCAGTTGCATGCCCTCCCCCAACACAAGCTTGTTTCCTAGGCAACTCATGACCCATGAATAAGAGAATATTATTGTCTTCACAATTGAGGCTTTAAGGGGAGCTGTATTCAGAGCATATTGTTTTAACCACAACGGTTTTGTTGTTGTAGAGGTAGCCAGATGCATGAGAGCTCTACTTCCTAAGCATACGGTTGTTATAGGAAGCCTGATACTTACTCGTGGGTCATCCTAACCTTTTCCTGGGGTTGTCTTGCAGTAGTCGATTATTCCTAGTTTTTTCTTGGTCCTTATTTCTGAGGAAACATAGCAGAAGTTTCTTGTGATTCGAAGACAACGCAGCGTGGAGACATTATGTAACTGGTTATGCTAAGTCTCTATTTCCTCATCGGGATCAGATAAGCATTCAGTATCCCCCTCGGAGCAAAGTACTTCACTCTTAGTTGGGTTGTTCGTGTCTTGCGCAGTCAACTTATTGATATAATCCACATCTTCCTCCTTGGGTATTGGTTCCGTATAACGTTTACCTTCCATAGGGTCTAATGGTATGACTACCATTGTGCCATTATTTTTGAACACCATGCTTAATTTCTTTAAGTTAATGATACCACCCATGTCGATGGCCGAATCCAATCCTAGTAGCACAGGGTAGGGGTCTACATCCTCGGTGATTTGAATGACTTCAAAGTCAGCCTAGAATTCTACTCCCACGATATCTACCACAATCCCCAAGAGCCTCCCCAAAGGTACGATATTTTGGTGATTAGCCATGCGCAGCTGGATAGTGCAGCATTCCAGCTTTGGTTCACCCATGCGATGCCAAGTTTTCTTAGGTAATACATTGGCGTCTGATATGAGGTCTAAGATAACCCGATCCATCTCATAGTTGCCAATTTGGACTGTCAACCGCATCTCCCTCCCAGTGCATTTTTGATACCTGTATAATTTTTGCACATCCTTAATGTTGGAAGATACGGTGGCACATGTTGCGCAGCTCTCTATTAAAGCCTATAGATTCTGCACTACCTAGGGGTTGCACAATAGTCTCATACATGCCTTCAGGAAGGGTTTGACCTCCTCAGCTACCTTCAAATCCCCAGGGCGTAGGGATGTAGATGCCTCAATCCTGAGAAAGTCCCTTCGAGCTTCCATAAATGTTTCCCTTGCTTTGTCTAGGTCTAACCCTTCTTGGTTGCTAACTACTTTGCAGATCAGCATTTCAGTTTCAACCTTCTCCTCAATCTCCCTAGGAGCCAATCCACTGTGCGTCACCACATTTACACTCAGACCCTTACCCCTTAGCTCAGTCTGGACCCTTCACACCTTCTACATAGGTGGGAGCTACTTCTCCTATATCTTTTCTTTCAGGGCTAGACAATCTTCCAGTGTATGGTCCAATTGTCTGCAATACCTGTAGGACTTTCACGCAGGGTTCGAGAAATTCATCGCAAAATTCCCTGTGCCCCCATAGTTATAGCAGATCAACTGGCCCTGTCCCTGTCCTACGCTTCCACTTCAGCTTCTGTCCTTGCTTCCGGAGGGGGATCCATCCCTGCCCGCGGGGTTTTTTGGTGAGGCAGGGTCTGACTGTACTTCTGGAAAATTTCTCTAGCCTATCACTAAATTATGTATTCGGAAATCCTGCTTATCATGGCCCACTGACCGGAAAAATCGGCACCAATTTTTCTTTTGTTCGAGGAAGTTGATGCCCAGATAGGGGCAGCAGTCAGCATTATGAAGCCCATCTACGTGGCCATCCCCGTACCAGAAGGTAGGTCCACTTGAGCTCTATCGTTCTGGGCTAGGCCCTCCTGATCTCGAGTGCCCCAGACTAGGTTCTCTTGTTCATGGGTGGCCTGGGCATAGATCCTTCGTCTAACCTGACGCTCGCCATAGTTCTGCGCTAGCCTCCCTTCCTTTTTCCCGTTGTAGGTCCTAAATCTCTAGGCGCATTTCCCTGAGCTGTGCCTAGATCTGCTGTACTTCCAATGAAGCATCTTTCCTGGGTGTAGCTTCTAGTTTCATAGTGGCTTCAAAAGCTTTATCTTGTGCGTCAAAATTCTAGTGACCCATAGATATGCATAGGTGAGGGAGTAGCATGGAGATGAACGATTTCGTATGTTGTATTTCATCATACTTAAATTATCCTTCTCTGATAGCTTTTTTTAGGCATTGATCAGCTTCCCACATGGACTCAATCACTCCCTTCTTGAAATCTTTCACATCTGGTATAACCTGAGAGTAGAATTTAGGTTTCTAGAACTGTTGTTTCAGGGAGTCCTTAATATTTTGAATAGAAGCGCACTCGTTTTTAGATATGTACCTCATATACCAGTCCAGAGCTCTTTCTTCGAAGGCTAGGGATAGTTTCACTCTCTTCACATTATCGCTCACCACACCCTGAGCAGTCCATATCTAGTCTACCACAAACTAGAAATGATCCATGTCTTCATCGACCACACCTTTAAAGATAGGTAATTTCAAGTGTGATGCCATGTATCCCTCTTGATAGGTTTCCAGTATTCAGTTGTTAGTGCCCAATCCATTTCTCAAAATTCTCGTGTCTTGGCAACGGAACCATTTGTTGGCATGAGGGGTCCTGACCTAGGTTCAGAGTTCCAGGTTTGCCAACAAACCCCTATACTACTGGCCCTTTGGAAAATGTCCTACTTGAATAGGTCAAAGTCTCACCCAAAGTAGTATGATTGGGTGCTAGAACTAGGTTTTCGCACTTTGAGAAAGGACAGGTAAAGCAAGAAGTGCTACATTCAAACCTGTTATACCCATATCACCTTGTTCTGTGCAAGGTCAAATAGGTCTCTATTTGCATCCATGTGCACTAGATCTATAATTATATACTTTTATGACAGTAGCACAATATTTCATAAAAAGAACATAACAGATCCAGATACAGAAACACACACTTACACAGATCTTTCATAGCTTAAATACAGAATGCGCATAATTCAGTAATCATCAATGGTTCACAAACAGTATACACAGACTTAGTTCTTTATCAACATTTCTTATTCAACAATTCATCACTTCCCTCTTACAATCCCCTTTCTAGCTTGCGCACACAGTAGCAGGGTCTGCACACAGCTGGACTCTGGATCTCCTTGCACATAGCCAGCAAGAGTCCTTTCCCCAAAACCGAAATAGATATCTTAAACCACAATAACATCAATCGCTGTTCATTTTCTTCTTTACAATACAAAATGTTCCTCTATTTATAATAATCTAGCCTAGACTTTCCTATGGTCCGAAAATCATGGTTTTCGGACCACTGGTTTACCCTTTTTCCCATTACAATGCTTTTGGGGCTTCGACCCACCCCAAAACCCTTGTGCTAGACGAAATCTAATCAAAAGTATTCAAAATTGGAACTGTTTCGCAGCTCGTAGGAGACCCTATTCCAACAAATGAAAGAGAACTTCCTAGGAAAAACCAAAAAAACCCTAAAAATAGAAATAGAAACCAAAACTTCATAAGAGACCCTCCCCAAATAAGACAAAGAGAAAATGAGCAACAAATCACACCTCCTTTCCAAGAAAATATGTAGATGAAGAGGAGAGAGAGAGTGAGGAGCCGAAAGAAAATCATGTTAATCTAATAGACTCCAATAATGAGGATGTTGTTTTTCTCACGGAAGAGGAACAAGGTATTTTTTCCTCAAACCAAACTAATAAAACATATGAGGATTCTGAAGAGTAAAAACTAGTTTTTGAAAATGCCATCATGGAGGTGCATAAGCAGTATGACCTCAAAAGTGGGAAAACACAAGACATCCCCAAGAGGAGAAAATATAAAATTTCTGCTAGGAAGACCCTTGAAAATAGTCCTAGAAAGGCAGCAGAAAATACAAACACGATGGCTAAGAATGCTGACCAAAGTAAAAACAAAGTCAGCCAACATAATGGTGACCAAAGTTGCCCTAATACATCAACTAGTGGCCCTGAAAAACTTCTTTAACTAACATTCCAAATAAAACTCAGCAAGCTAAGGTTGCTAAAAAGACCATGTATGATAAAACTGATGTAAATATGCCAAGAACACAAACACCATTTAGTATTGAGGGCGAAATTTCCAATATCAAAATATCAATACCCCTTACTAAACTGGTGACTCAAGATATATATCGGTCTCAAGTTTTGAAGGCTTTCAACATAGGAAATGACACCAACACTCTAAATTTGACTGATGACAAGCCAGAGCTATTGTTTAGACATAAGGTAGAGGGAAAATTCCAAGAGGGAGTTGTCCCTCCATTCTATGTCAGTTTGAAAATTCAAACAAAATCTTCCACAATTCTATGCTAGACTCTGGTGGTTTACACAAACTTATGCCAAAGGTAGTAATGGAGAGACTAGGCCTCAAAATAACCAAATCATACAAATATTTGTACTCTTTTGATTCAAGTAGAGTCAAATTCCTGGGCCTGATCAAATATCTATGTGTCAATCTGGCACAAATACCAGCTAAGAGCTTAGTCATGGACATTATAGTGGCTGTCATTCCCCTGAAGTATGGCATGCTTTTATCTAGATCATGGGGATCCAAACTCCAAGGAAACCTCCAAATTGACATGACATATGCTACCATTCCAGTCTTTCACCAAACAAGAATACCATATAGATAATCTCACATGAAATACATGGTAAGTAGCCAAGATAGGCCAAACAAAACCCCTCTCTATTCTATCCATTCATAGCTTGACTCATTTATCTTGTACAATGAAGATGACATTAATGAAAAAGTAAATGAAAAAGAGGAAGAGCAAGACCTGTCAGAATAGTCAAACCAAACACAAAATGAAGAACATGACAATGAACAATATATGGTAAAGGTAAATACCAGCTAAGAGCCTAGTGCTGGCAACAAAGGCTAATTCATTTGCAATGTTGTTTTGAGTTCTTGGAACAAAGGTAATTTACCTTACTACAATATATGGTAAAGGTAAAGAACTTGCCAACTACCTCATGCCAATGAACAATATATGGTAAAGGTAAAAAACAGACCTACAGTCTCAGATAACATAGATTATTAGCAATTGTTTGAAGGTGAAAAACATATTGAAGATTTTTTACGATCCAAAAATGAATTGGAGATGCCAAAATCAGACTTAAACCATCAAGAGGATTCTTTTGCCGAAGGACAAACACACAAAACAGAACTACCTTATACTGCTAATATAAATATGCTAGAACACTCTCTTCAGGTATAATTGTTTGATGATTTAGATGAAAAAGAGCTTGAGGTATTGTAATGCAAATATAACTTATTTCCAAGAGGTCTTGCCCCCTTAGAAGAGTTGTTTGATTTCAATGATGTTGCTAGGAAGCCTAAGATGGAATCCACCTGTTAGGGTCCTGTGATTTAGTAGATTGGTAGACCAAATGCACAAGGTAACATGAAACTAGTCTTTGGAATCCTAGGACCTAGCCTTCTTGTAATCATATAGGGCTCTCTCTATTGTATGAAAAGGATGTGAAATTTTTTTCTTTTAGGGTTTGATTTTAGGCTAGTTGTTAAGTGTAGGGTTTGTTGTTTGTTTTTGTTGGGTAAGATGAAGAGTTAGAATAGGTGGAGTGAGAGGTCTTCAAATATTTGGGCTATGGAGTCAATGAAAGTCATGGATATCTCAACAATGAGTCAGAGTGCATCACAGGGAAAATCTAGTGTGGTCAATGGATCCTTTAAGGTTATGTGTGAAGTCAAATGGACATTAAGTTGGGGAAAACAAGGTAGGAAAAAGGGAAATTAAGAATCCTTTGTCAAATACCCATAAACAAGAAGGTCTAAAACACCATTAACATCAAGAAGCAAACAATAGATAGGGAAATCCAGTAACTCTTTGATCCAACTTAAGTAAACAAGCATTCTAAACTAAAAATTCCAATGAAATATAGAAGGCGAGAAACTCATTTAACTTCTTGTGATTTCACCTTCAAGCTTTAGAAAACATTTAAGATCACAAAATAACTTTAATAAAAAAAGAGGGAACTCCTAAACATTATTGATCAAGCTACCAAGAACTTTGAGGCAAACTGATAGGCATGGACAAAGGGAAAGATCAGAACAATACCTTTTTGGCTTAACCTAACAATTAATACTTCAAAGAGAGGTTTCAAAACAGATTTTAGATAGCATCAAATAAGTAGGGCTTTCCATGAATCATATTTGGAAACTAGCATAGTAATCCATAGATTGAAAAAAAAAGCATAGGGGGTCTAAGGAGCAATCAAGAATTCCTTAAAATGTCCTAGTAGAGGAAAACATCAAGGCAATAGAAGGCAGGAGGACTAAGGTGCTTCAAAGAGAATTTATTAACCTATAATTTTGTGTTCTACTGCATATAGAAGGATGAAACATAATGATAAACAAGAAAAAATGAAAAAATTAAAGGCACATCACCAGTAAACCAAGCTCAGGGATCCAGCAAACAAGCTTCTCCATCATCAATCCAAACAAGCTATTCATAAACTCCACAACACCAATTTCTTCCCCAATCTCATGAAAACCATGTATTTCTCTCAAAAATCATCAAACACCAACATTTACAATCAAGTCCTCATGCTCTACTTATCTATCAAATGAGGAGGTGGAAACCATAAGAGGCTTCTAGAAACCCTAAAAACCTCATAAATGTCATAAATTCCCAAGAGACCATGCAAGGCCCAAGGCACATAATATATTATGAAATAAATTCCAAAATAATTTATTACACCTAATTATAGATTTTTTTGCCTCAAAAAACTCGAAAATATAATTTTGCAATAAATGGGCATGTTTTGTTGACTTTTGGTCCAAAACACGCTACACAGTCCATTTGCGCAGTGCCAAAAATAGGTACTTTTGTAACCAAGTTTTGGACCCCTTCCCGATGTCGGATGTTGCTCTGTGATGGCTAGTTGGAAATATTGATGAGTCCTATTTCCATACATGCCTTTTTTTTTATGATTGGGCCCATGTAGCGTATTCAAAACGTTAATTTCCCAAGACTTCTATTAGCGTAGTGCCACCTCCAACAGAAAATAGGCTTTGTTGTAGAAAAATTTTGGACCACTTCCTGATGTCAGATTTTTCTCCGTGAAGGCTCAATGGAAATATTTATGAGTATACTTTCCAAAAAATCTTATAGATACTTGATCCAGCTCATTTAGCTTGTCCAAAATTCCAAAACACCAACACTGCACTACACATTCCATTTGTGCAACGCCAAAAATAGGTACTTTTGCAACCAAGTTTTGGACCTCTTCCTGATGTCGGATTTTGCTGCATGATGGCTCATTGGAAATAATTATGAGTCTAATTTCTAGAAATTCTTATAGTTTCTTGATACAGATCCTATAACCTATTAAAAATTCCAAGATCCCAAAACTGCTATTAGCACGGCGCCATGCCTGAAATAGAGGCAAAAAGGTGAAAATGAGGGGTTTTTTGACCTTTTGAGGGGTCAAAACTGCTCCAATTGCTCTGAAATTTTGTGAGAAAATTGTAATAGTGATGAATAATCCAAAAATTATGATTTTTCCCTCTGATGATGCTCCAGGGATTAGCATAGCACTAGTGGCATTGCGCTAATAGGCCTCCAATTCTCAAAAAACCAAAAGTTGTCCAAATTTCCTCAAAATTGGTGGAGGTGTGCCTCATGGGGTTTGAGAGACTTGTTGAGAAGCTCATGTAAAAAATCCAAGGCCTTCATGACATTTTGATTCTTTTAGGGTTTGGATTTCAAGGGGGGCCTCTTTGAGTTTTGCATTTGTAGCCTGATTTCTTTGGGCATAACGCTTAGTCATTCTTCTTTGTAGATATAAGCCCTTGTTTTCCTTCTCCAAATTGGACTCTGGGTGTATGTTTGCCCCTCTTCCCTTTGTTTTGCCAATTCCTTCCTCAAACCTATGGTTCTTGGTCTCTTAGTCTTTGAGTTGTGCCTTTTTGTCTTGGAGGAGGGAGTTTGAAATCCTTGCTTCATTTCATCATCTTCTTCATCTTCACCATTTAGCCTCATCAGTCACCACATTCTATGTTTCATCATTACCCTTTGGTCCTCAACACCATCATCACTTTTACCTTATTTTCTTCTTTCTGCACTTTCACCTTTGTCTTCATTTGGGCTACTTGACTTTTCACTGCTATGATCCTCATTTTTATCATTACCCTCATGAATTTTCTCATTGTCACCATGACTGTCATGATTACCTTCAATATTTTCTACTCTTAGCTCATCATCATGGTCACTATGGGGGTCACTGTCTTCAATTATTTGATGATTTTCATGAATATTTTCTTCCTCACTCACACTTCCCTCACTCACTCACACTGACTGTCATGAATGTTTTCTTCCTCACTCACACTTCCCTCACTCACTCACACTGACTGTCATGAATGTTTTCTTCCTCACTCACACTTCCCTTATTACCTTTTTCACTTTGGTCATTTGTTTCACCTATTTCCATGCTGCCCTTTGCTTCATTATCAGTGTCACTATCTTGACTACCTTGTCCTTCTCTTCCTTTCTGTCACTACTTTTCTCACTGTCATCTTCCCCTGACATGGTGCTAGGAGATGTTTGTGGACCAACTAGGGTTTGGAGGGGCAAAACGAAGATAGCGATGATGGCCACCTTTACAAATGAGTGATATGGAGGCAAGTGTATGAATGTTTTTAGAGTTCAAGGTGGCTTCTCTTGAAAATGAATTTTCAAACACCCTAACTCACTCTCTCTCAAAAGATACTTAATTTTTTCAAGGAGGTCAAAACAGAGGCTCACTTTGCACTTAAGACCTAGGGTTTGCATAACTAGGGTTTGATAATTTCATAGACACCAAATTACGAAAATTGTTTGGAGGAAAAGGGGGAGAGGTGACATACCAGCTTTAAATATTCTACAGTCCCTTGAATGAAACTTGGAGGATGAATTTTAGCCTTAGGGCAGTCTTTCCTTGTTTGAGGAGCCTCTGCATTAGCGCAATGCCACTTATTTGCGCAATGCCAAAAAAGGTCCAATCGCAGCCAAGTTTTGATGACACTCTGGATGTCAGATTTGGGCCCATGATAGCTCATTTGAAATCTTAACCTGTAAAATTTCCAAATATACCATTTTTTCCATGATTGGAGTTGATTTTCCTTGCGAAAGGTTGATGTTCCCAAGACTAGTCAAAACGTGTTGAATGATGGTGCAGAAATGCAGAGTGATGGTGCATACATCTTTTGGATACCTTCCTCAAAATAAAATTGATATCATGATAGCTCATTGGAAATATAGTCCAGTCGAGTTGTCTTTGGACACATCAAGAAAGTAATTTGGACACTCTAGCTATGAGAAAACCTGATTTGCCCAAGGACACTCCAGCAGTGCAGAAATTCTCTCGTGACACCTGTATTTTTGACATTGCTACAAAACCATGATACTTGTGTAAAAAATGAAGGATGTTTTTCTTCGTGGCCCTATTATGGAAAAAATCCTCTCTCACATTTTCCAAATTCATCTCTGTTTGGTCAGAAACATATTTTTAAACAAAATTGGCCCTAGGTGTGGCAAATGACTTGGCCCTTGGAATGAATTCTTGGAAAATTATGGAGGCATGATGTTTATGAGTTGGTATGGACTTATTTTTGCTGATATGATCTATAAAATGGATCCTTTTCTCTTATGCCTCCTTTCCATAGCAAACCCTAGCTTAGTTGGAAGAGGTAATTAGGGTTTTGTGTAGGGGATTTAGGACTTCCTTGTAGAGGGAGGGGAATGAAGGGTTTAAGGGTTGTCTAAATTCTTGGGGAGATTTTTTGGGGTAGGGATAGATGTTAGAGAGTAGGGGAAAGTGGAATTTCAAGAATTGAGTGATGGGAAAGGGTCCAAAAGGGAAAAACACAGGCCTAGTCTCAAAAGGTGTCAAATTGTAGCAATAGGCTAGGTTTTGTAGAAAAATGATGAGGTTGAGGGATAGGAGTGATGGTAAGTGTTTATGAAGGTATATTAAGGATAGGAGGAGGTGTAAGAGCAACAGGATACAAGCCTTATTGATGTTCTAACCATGGAGGTCATGAAACCAAGAAAAATGCCCTCAAAAACCCTAGTTGGATAATGGAGTCATAGGCAAGGAACAAACAGAGTAATGAGATTATGGGTGTGAAAATGGGACAGAGATGAGAGGCATGAGTATATGAGGGATATTATGTGAGTGATAGGCTGACTATGACATGATAGATTAGGGATATATTGAAAATTTATCTTAAGGATAATGAAGGCGGTGAGATTTCTAGAACTCACAATATTCATGAATTGTATTTCTAGAAATCTAAGATAAGCATTTAGTCATATATGAAAAGAAAAAATTACTGATGACTAACAGTGGCTCCATTTTTGGAGGGCAGCTCCTTTTCAAGAGTTTTCCAGAACATCATATCTCTGGTTTTATGAAGACCAATGCCTTATCCATTGGGCATATTTTTACTTCTTCTCATTTGTTGATGCTTCTTTGAAGTTGTGATCTCAATAATATGAAAAAACATGATTAGCTCAGCTTCATCTCTATGTACCCAACCTATTTTCCTAAAAAAATTTCTTCCTTGGGTGCACTTGGACTAGGAAACCCTTAACATTTTCTTCTTTTGAAAGAAAAACAAACTATATACTTCTACTCTTATCACTCCTAAGAGTTTAGATTATGCTAGTGAACTCTTTTTATTCTCTACCTAGACTATTTGACTGTCAAGATTAAGTTGTATGAAAGACTTCATTCTCTAAGCTATTGACATGAAATTGAAAACATGGTTTAAATCAGGATTAGGCAATCTGACTTACCATGAGTTGTGGCATTAGGACAAGCTGCACACAAACATTATTTTTGTACATACAAAATTAGAAAAACAAGGGTTGTGATTTATCATTTGGTATGCATCCCCATATTTCTCTTTGGTTCAGTTTTGAGCATGTGGAACCAATATCATTCATTCCTAATCTATCTTTTTGACAAGTCAAGTTTGAATTTTTTGACAAGCTCTCTTTCACTAACTTATCAACACAAAATTAAAAACATGTTTAGCCATGATTAGGCTAGATGACTAAACACAACTCCTTTGAATAAGTAGTGGCATTTAGGCTTGCACACTTTTAGTAGTACTTTTTTTCTTTGGGTATGGGGTTGTACCTCTTCTTCAAATCTTCCCTCTTTTTATTCTTTTCTCCGTTTTTGTTTTTTCATTTTGGATCAGCATTCTAAGTAAAAAAACTAGAAAGATGCTCATAGTGTTGAGCTTATTTTCATGCCTATCTATCCTAATCTTACTTGGAGGTATATATTTATCTGGTGAACTCTGTTTTCCAATACAACCAATCAAGCAGATGGTTGTATGAGGGATCTTAGTTCAACTCTTTGAGTATGTGGAAGAAATCAAAAGGCCACACCCACCTTACTTGTTTTTGAACAACAGTGCCTAAAATTTTCTTTAAACCTTGCATCAAACTGCTCTTGACATGTTTTACTCCCTCATCAAATTCCTCTAACAAATAAAAAAAGGGATCTTGAAACAATACCTGAATGTGAAGATTCGAGAGATAAGCTTGATCCAGGACTGCTTCTTTATTCACTTGGTTGAACTTGGGAATATTTTGGGAAAGAAACTTTTCCTCTTCCTCATGATCATCTGAACAAGTAGACTCATCATATATTGCAATGTTATCCTCTAGAAAACCTGATGGGTTCTGATAGAGTGGGTTGAGTTCTCTATGAAAACCACCATGTTGATGAGTAGGAGCACTCCTTTGCAACAAATATTCTTGAGAAATAAGTGCAACGACTTTCTTGTGATCATCAATTTCCATGCCTTCATCTGCAATTTGTAATTCAAAGGAACTTGGTGGTTGCAAATCTAGATTTAAGGAGGATTGCATGTCCCAAATGATTTTCTCAACCATTTCTGGAAAAGGCTTCTCGTTGAAAACTTGCTCAAGAAGTTCATCATCCTCCTCAACCTCAACATCAAAACTGAAAGACTATTGATTTCCAATTACATGAAATTTATTTATGATGGATTGAAGTGAAGCAAAGAAAAGAGTCAGAGACTCCTCACTTACTTGTAAACTCTCAAGGCTTTCCTCATCAGTGTCATAGGTGACTTGTATTGGCTACTTACATTTTTCAAGCTGATGATAGTGAACTTCATCCCACAAATCAACTGTTGATTGCTCTGCAAGGTTAGTTTCTCTTTGGAGGACATCATCATCAGACTGATCAAACTTTGGAAAATTATCAACATAAGTAACATCACCAATCAAACATATTGGATTGTCATTTTGTTCTTCTTTGAGTTGATCTACAAGTTCACTTTTTGATGAATGGTAGATGGGATCGGTAGGAGAATGAACATAAATGTTTTGTTGACATAAAGGCTTAGAGGTTGGCTGCATGTTTAGCATTTGATTTATTTCCTCTTCAGTTAAAATAGGATGCATTTTTCTCTTTCTCTGGATAGAAGTAAAACAATTCTCTCTCTCTCTTGTGAAGGCTGATTTTGAGGTTAAATGTCTTCTTGAGCCTCACTTAGAACGGATGATAAATCATCAGTTGTGTTTTCAGAGAGATCTTGTGGGTTTCCTTCTATTCCTTGATTGATTTCTTACTCAAACAACTCTTCTTGGCTGTCATGATAGATGTTTTGAGAATGAAAACCATGAATCTCTGCTAAGAGAGCTTTAGGATACAAATTATCTAAATCTTCATCAATATCTACAAGGTATTGTATGATATCCTAAGATTGATCACAAAAATTTTCAGCCAATGATAAGGATGGAGAGTTTTCTTTATAGTGCTCATTAAATGCCTTATGGAGATCTTTTTAGGGAAAAAAAGACGACTAGATCTGAGCCATTCATACCATTCCCTTGCTTTTCCTTCTAATGTCAACATGAAAATTTTCATAAGGCAGTCCTCATGCCATTCAACCTTTAACTTCCATACATGTATATGAAATTTGATGAGATGTAACAAGGGGTCATCAGTATTTTCATCTTGAAATGTAGGCAGGTTTTTTAACCAATTTATTTAAGGCATTTTATGTGGAAATCCAGGGATGTGACCTCTTTTCATTGGAGAACATCTCCTTTGTATCCTTGGATCCATGTTTCTAAATCAGAAAGGGTAAATGTATCTTTTAAACCAGTCTATATTTTTATACCAGTGGAGTCTTAAGGTCTATTGAGAGTTTTGGAGTCACCAGGTGGAAGGTTTCAACTTTTCTTTCAACCATCAACATGATTTGGATTGCTTACTGCATTCCTCGGGGAGTCTATAAGAACTAGTGGGGTCAACTAGGCTACTGAAGACCAGTGGAGTAACCAGGTGGAGGATGTTTACTATTTTAAGGATGTTCTTGTTGTCCACCATCAACAACTAAATACCAATCTAAGGAATTTTGTGTTTTTCTGAGGTCCTAAGGTATACTTAGATTTTCACTGACTCAGAAGGTCCCACCGTGGTCACCATTATGTTAGGGTCTTGTGATATAGTATATTGGTAGATCAAATGCACAAGGTAATATGAAACCAGTATTTGGAGTCTTAGGACCTAGCCTTCCTGGACTCAGAGAGGGCTCTCTCTATTGTATGCAAAGGATGTGACATTTTTTGCTTTTAGGGTTTGATTTTAGGATAGTTGTTAAGTGTAGGGTTTGTTGTTTATTTTTGTTGGGTAAGATGAATAGGTAGAATAGGTGGAGTGAGAGTTCTTCAAATCATTGGGCTATGGAATCAAGGAAAGTCATGGATATCTCAGCAATGAGTCAGAGTGCATCACAGGGAAAATCTAGTGTGGTCAATGGATCCTTTAAGGTTATGTGTGAAGTCAAATGAACATTAAGTTGGGGAAAACAAGGTAAGGAAAATGGAAATTAAGAATCCTTTGTCAAATACCCATAAAAAATAAGGTCTAAAACACCATTAACATCAAGAAGCAAACAATATATAGGGAAAACCAGTAACTCTTTGATCCAATTTAAATAAACAGGCATTCTAAACTAACAATTCCAATGAAATATAAAAGGCGAGAAACTCATTTAAATTCTACCGATTTCACCTTCAAGCTTTAAAAAACATTTAAGATCACAAAATAACTTTAATAAACAAAGAGGGGACTCCTAAGCATTATTGATCAAGCTACCAAGAACTTTGAGGCAAACTGATAGGCATGGACAAAGGGAAAGATTAGAACAAGACCTCCTTGGCTTAACGTAACAAGTAATACTTCATAGAGAGGTTTAAAAACAGAGTTTGGATTGCATCAAATAAGCAGGGATTTCCATGAATCATATTTTGAAACTAGAATATTAATCCATAGATGAAAAAAACAAGCATAGGAGGTCTAAGGAGCAATCAAGAATTCCTTAAAATGTCTTAGTAGAGGAAAACATCAAGGCAATAGAAGGAAGGAGGACTAAGGTGCTTCAAAGAGCATTTATTAACCTATAATTTTCTGTTCTACTAGATATAAAAGGATGAAAAATAATGATAAACAATAAAACATGAAAAATTTAGAGACACATCACCATTAAACCAAGCTCAGGGATCCTGCAAACAAGCTTCTCCATCTCAATCCAAGCAAGCCATTCATAAACTCCACAAAACCAATTTCTTCTCCAAGCTCATGAAAACCATGTATTTCTCTCAAAACTTATTAAATGCCAACATTTACAATCAAGTCCTCATGCTCTACTTATCTAGAAAATGAGGAGATGGAAACCATAAGAGGCTTCTATAAACCCTAAAAACCTCATAAATCTCATAAATTCCCAAGAGACCATGCAAGGCCCAAGGCACATAATAAATGCCAAAATAACTTCTTACACCTTATTCTAGAGTGATTTGCCTCAAAAAACTCGAAAATATGATTTTGCAATAAATGAGTGTGTTTTGTTGACTTTTCGTCCAAAACACACTACATAGTCCATTTGCGCAGCACCAAAACTAGGTAGTTTTGCAACCAAGTTTTGGACCCCTTCGCGATGTCGGGTTTTGCTTCATGGTGACTCGTTAGAAAGCTTGCGAAGTCCTATTTTTAGATATGAATTTTTTTTCGGATTGGGCCCCTATAACCTATTCAAAAATTTAATTTCCCAAGACTTCTATTAGCATAGCACCACCTCCAGCAGAAAATAGGCTCTGTTGTAGCCAAGTTTTGGACCACTTCTCGATGTCAAATTTTTCTCCGTGATGGCTAATTGGAAATATTGATGAGTATAATTTCCAACGATTCTTATAATTTATTGATAAAGCTCCTATAGCCTGTCAAGAATGCCAATATACCAACACTGCACTACACAGTCCATTTGCGTAGCACCAAAAGTAGGTACTTTTGCAGCCAAGTTGTAGACCTCTTCCTGATGTCGTATTTCTCTTTGTGACGGCTCGTTAGAAAGCCTGATGAGTCTACATTCTAGAAATTCTTATAGTTTCCTGATCAAGCTCCTGTATCACGTCCAAAATTCAAAAATCCCAACACTGCTATTAGCACAGCGCCAGGCCTGAAATAGAGGCAGAAAGGTGAAAAATGAGGGTTTTTTTGACCTTTTGAGGGAAAAAAAATACTCCAATTTCTCTGAACATTTGTGATCAAATTTTAATAGTGTTTTCAAAGAAAAAAAAATTGATTTTTCCCTCTGAGGATGCTCTAGGGATTAGCGTAGCACGAGTGGCGCTGCGCTAATAGGCCTCCAATTCTCAAAAAACTAAAATTTGTCCAAATTTCCTCGAAATTGGTGGAGGTGTGCCTCATGGGGTTTGAGAGACCTGTTGAGAAGATCTTACCAAAAATACAAGGCCCTCATGACCTTTTATTCTTTTAGGGTTTGTGTTTCAGGGAGGGCCTCTTTGAGCTTGGCACTTGCAACCTGATTTCTTTGGGCATAATGCTTAGTTATTCTTCTTTGTAGATATAAGCCCTTGTTTTCCTTCTCCAAATTGGCCTCTGGGTGCATGTTTTCCCCTATTCCCTTTGTTATTCCAATGTATTCCTCAACCCTATGGTTCTTGGTCTCTTAGTCTTTGAGTTGTGCCTTTTTCTCTTGGAGGAGGGAGTTTGAAATCCTTGCTTCATTTCATCAAATTCTTCATCTTCACCATTTAGCCTCATCAGTCACCAAATCCTATGTTTCATCATTTCCCTCTTGGTTCTAAACACCATCATCACTTTTACCTTCTTTTCTTCTTTCTACACTGTCACCTTGGTCTTCATTTGGGCTGCTTGCCTTTTCACTGCTATTATCCTCATTTTTATCATTACCCTCATCACTTTTCTCATTGTCACCATGACTGTCATGATTACCTTCAATATTTTCTTCACTTAGCTCGTCATCATGGTCACTGTGGGGGTCACTGTCTTTAATGTTTTCATGACTGTCATGAATTTTTTCTTCCTCACTCACACTTCCCTTATTACCTTCTGCACTTTGGTCATTTGTTTCACCTATATCCATGTTGCCCTTTGCTTCATTATCAGTGTCACTGTCTTGAATGGCTTGTCATTCTCTTCCTTTATGTCATTGTTTCTCTCACTGTCATCTGCCCCTGACATGGTGCTAGGAGATTTTTGTGGACCAACTATGGTTTGGAGGGGCAAAATGAAGATGGTGATGATGGCCACCTTTATAAATGAGTGATATGGAGGAAAGTGTACAGTTGTTTTTAGAGTTCAAGGTGGCTTCTATTGAAAATAAATTTTCAAATAACCTAACTCACTCTCTTTCAAAAGATACTTAGTTTTTTCAAGGAGTTCAAAATAAAGGCTCAATTTGCATTTAAGACCTAAGGTTTTCACAACTAGGGTTTGATAATTTCATAGACACCAAATTATGAAAATTTCTTGGAGGACAAGGGGAGAGGCCACCTAACAGCTTTGAATTTTCTACAGACCTTTGAATACAACTGGAGGATGAATTTTAGCCTTAAGGTGTGTTCTTTACTTGTTTGAGGAGCCTCTAAATTAGTGCAATGCCACTTATTTGCGCAGCGCCAAAAAACGGTCCACTTGTAGCCAAATGTTGATGACCTTCCTAATGTCAGAGTTGAGCCCAGGATATCACGTTGGAAATATTAACCTATGTACTTTATAAATATACCATTTTTTTCCTGATTGGAGTTGATTCACCCTGAAAAAGTTGATTTTCCCAAGACTGGTCAAAAAGTGTTGAATGATGGTGTAAAATTGCAGAGTGTTGGTGCAGACAACTTTTCGATGCCTTCCTCAACATCAAATTGAGCTCATGATAGCTCATTGGAAATCCCATCTAGTCTAGTTGTCTTTTTATTCGTCAATAAATTCATTTGGAAACTCCAGCTATCAGAAAAACTAATTTTCCCAAGGTCACTCTAGCAGTGCAGAAATTCTCCCATGACACCTGTATTTTTGACATTTCTCCCAAACCATGATACCTGTGTAAAAAATGAAGGAGGGTTTTGTTCTTGGCCCTATTATGGACAAAAAAATATCTCATTTTTTCCAAATTTATCTCTCTTTGGTCAGAAACATATTTTTAAACAAAACTGGCCCTAGGTGTGCAAATGACTTGACCCTTGGAATGAATTATTGGAAAATGATGGAGGCATGATGTTTATGAGTTGGTATGGAATTATTCTTGCTGATATGATCTATCAAATGGATCCTTTTCTCTTATGCCTCCTTTCCATAACAAACCCTAGCTTAGTTGGTAGAGGAAATTAGGGTTTGTTGTAGGGGATTTAGGACTGCCTTGTAGAGGGAGGGAAATGAAGGGGTTAAGTGTTGTTTAAATTCTTGGGGAAATTTTGGGGGATAGGGATAGATGTTAGAGAGTAGGGGAAAGTGTAATTTCAAGAATTTAGTGAGGTAAAAGGTTCCAAAATCGAAAAACACAGGCCTAGTCTCGAAAGGTGTCAAATTGTAGCAATAGGCTAGGTTTTGTAGAAAAATGATGCGTTTGAGGGATAGGAGTGATGGGAAGTGTTTATGAAGGTATATTAAGGATAGGAGGAGATTTAAGAGAAAAATTATACAAGCCTTTTTGATTTTTTAACCATGGAGGTCATGAAACCAAGAAAAATGCCCTCAAAAACCCTAGTTGGATAATGGAGTCATAGGCAAGGGAAAAACAGAGTAATGGGATTATGGGTGTGAAAATGGGATAGAGATGAGAGGCAGGAGTCCATGAGGGATCTTCCGTGAGTGATAGGCTGACTACGACATGATAGAGTAGGGATATATTGAAAATTTATCTTAAGGATAATGAAGACGGTGAGATTTCTAGAACTCACAATATTCATTAATTTTATTTCTAGAAATCTAGGATAAGCATTTATTCATCTATGAAAAGAAAAAATTATTAATGACTAACACCATCGAAATAATGTAGAAGAATTCCACATAGGTAGTGAAGAGGAACCTAAAATGATCAAGTTGTCCAAAACATTGTGACCCCTTATAAAGGAGAAATACATTGAGCTATTCAAAGAGTGTAGTTATGTGTTTGCATGGGGTTATGAGGAATTGAGGTCCTATGACACAAACATCATTCAGAACAAGATTCCTCTCAAGGAAAACCAAAAATCATTCAAGAAGAAATTGCGTAGGATAAACCCTGTCCTAATGCCTCTAGTTCAGAAATACATTAAAAAGATGTATGATACTGGGATAATAGTCCCACTTAGGTACTCAGAATGGGTCTCAAAGCTTGTGTTAGTGAGGAAGAAGATATGAGAAATTAGGCTGTGCATAGACTTTATAAATTTGAACAAAGCATCCTTTAAAGATAACTACCCTTTACCTAAGATGGATCATATACTGCAAAAGGTAGTGGGTTCCAAAATAATATCATTACTTGATGGTTTTTCTGGTTATAATTTGGTTCTAGTACTTCCAAGAGATTAACACACAACAACCTTCACAAAACTCTGGGGCACCTTCATGTATGTCAAAATGCCTTTTGGGTTAATGAATGTCGGGGCCACTTTCCAAAGAGCCATGGACATTGCTATTTCCGAAGAAATAGGCTAGTTCATTGTGATATACCTTGATGACATCACTGTTTATTCAAAAATCGATGAAGAACACCTAGCTCACTTAAGAAGAGTCTTTGAAAAGTGTATCAAGTATGGTTTATCTTTGAATCCTAAGAAACCTCTGTTTGGCCTCCAAGAATGAAAACTTTTAGTCCACATCATATCTGAAGAAGGGATCAAGATAGACCCAAAAAGTATTGAAAGTATATTGTAGATCAACCACCCTAGAAACATAAAAGATCTATAATATTTCATTGGAAAGGTCAACTTACTAAGAAGGTTCATAACAAACATTGCTAAACTCCTAAGAAACATTATAAACATGCTGAAAAAAGAAATAGGAGTCAAATGGACCATAGAAGCAAAGCAATCCTTTGAACTGGTAAAACAAGCACATACCCAAACACCAGTTCTAATTAGCCCTGACTTTACCAAGGATTTCTTCATCTTTTCATTTGCATCATAACACACCATTGCTACAGTATTGCTACAAAAGAACATAATGGGACAAGAACAACCCATAAATTTCTTCAAAAAGGCACTAAGAGATGCACCTCTGAAATATAACATCATCGAAAAAGAAGATTTTGCCTTAGTCAAAGCCTTAAAATATTTCAAAGTTTACATCTTGCATTCACATGTCATTGCTTTTTTTCCTCATGCAGTTGTTAAGGACATACTAACTTAGGATCCTGATAGTAAAAGAGGTAAGTGGATTGCTATCATCTTAGAGTATGATTTTGAAATCAAACCCACCAAGCTAATCAAAGGGAAAGGACTGGCCAAATTGATGGCTGAAGCAAATTTTCAATCATTGGACATAAACATGATACATTCCTTTGATGAAAAATAGGAGTCGGAAATTGAAGAAGCATTTCTGAACTCACTCTGGTATGCTAAAATATTAAGTGCTTTTTAATCTAGATGCTCCTCCTAATTTGTCTAAAACCAAGGCTAGATTCTTGAAACAAAAGGTTGTAAATTTTTGCATCCTAGATAATGCTTTATATTGGAAAAATTGTGTTGGTATCCTGCTTAAATTTTTACTTAAAGATGATGCAGATAGAATCATTCATGAGTTTCATGAAGGAGAGTGTGGAGGTCACCTCTAGTGGAAAACCACTGCCAAAAATATCCTTAGAGATGGTTTCTATTGGCCCACTCTTTTCCTTGATATCCACAAGCTAGTAGTGACTTGCCATAAATGCCAAATATTTGAGGGAAAGAGAAAACTATTTCCTTTGCCTTTTCACCCTATCAGTGTTGAAACTCCTTTTCAACAGTGGGGTTTAGATTTCATTGGAGAAATCCATGCTGCCTCCTCTGCCCAAAACAAATGGATCCTCGCTGCAATTGACTATTTCACCAAATTGATAGAAGCCATCCCTTCAAGGACTGCCACTGACTTGGTAACCGTAAAATTCCTTGAAAACAATATTTTGTTGATATTTGGTTGTCCGAGAAATATCATCACTGATAATGCGGCTGCATTCAAGTCCAAGAGAATGGTGAAATTTTTCCACAAGTATCACATCACATTAGGGCACTCTACATATTATTACCCTCAAGCTAATGGGCTGGATGAGTCCTCTAAAATTTTTTTTGTAAACTTCATCAAGAAGTTTTTGGAGGAGAAAAAAAAGTCATGGCATAGCAAACTAGTGCATGCACTATGGGTAGACAGATTAACAAGCAAGAAATCAATTAACATATCTCCCTATCAGCTAGTGTATGGCATGGATGCAGTTTTTCCAACATCCTTGAGAATCCTAGTGATGAAGCTCCTCCAAGAGGTACAATAAGAAGGGAATGATATGCAAAGGATGCTGAAATAAACCATTCGTTTACAAAAATCAATGGAAGAAGTTTACAACAGAAGACAAGTAGTGTAAGAAAATATCAAGAAGATCTTTGAAAGAAGGACTAAAGCTAATGATTTCTAGATTGGAGACAAAGTGTTTAAGTGGGATTCAAGAAGAGAGGACAAAGGCAAGCATGGTAAATTTGAAAATATATGGAAGGGTTCATACATCATCCATTCAGTTAGATGTAACAATGCATTATTACTACAAGAACTGGATGGAATAGAGCTATTAGGAGGTCTTGTCAATGACAGGATGCCCAAGCACTATTTTTGTTAAAAGTTCCTAGTTTGAAGTTTTATTCATTGTACATAACATGGCTTGAGTATAAGATAAAAAAAAATGAAAACACAAAACAAAGAAGATAAGAAAAATAGGGCAGATGAAAAGAAGAGGTAAAGCCCCATACCAAAAAAGAATATGTCTAAAAGTGTGAAAGTCCAAATGCCACTACTTTGAGAAATAAAAGTCTTTTTTAGTCATATAGCCTAACCATGATTGAACATATTTTAAATTTCTGCTGATAAGTTAGAAAAGAAAGATTTTCCAAACCATTTAAACTTGGCTCATCAGTAGACTAGGTTAGAAAAAGATGCTACTTCCCAAAGCTTAAACCTGAACCAAAGAGAAAGGAGAGGGATAAGTGAAAGATTTAAAATTATGAGCCCTCAAGTTTCTAGTTTTACTTGTACAAAAATAAAATATGTGCGCCACTTGTCCAAGATGCCACAACTCATGAAAAATCAAACTGCCTAACCTTGATTTGGTCATGTTTTTAATTTTATGTTGATAGCTTAGAGAATGAAGATATGTCAAACCTTTTAACCTTGATAGATAAGTAGAGTAGGTAGAGAATAAAAGAGGTCATCAGCCTAATCTGAGCTCTTGGAAGTGATAAGGGTAGAATTATATAGTTTTTATGCTTTTGGAAGAAAAAAATGATGTCAAGGGTTTGCCAATCCAAATGCACCCAAAGGAAGAATTTTTTTTTTAGGAAAAGTATGATGGGTAGGTAGTGTTGATATTGAAGTAATCATGTTTTTTAGATTACAATATCACAGCTTCAAAGAACTACAACAAATCAACAAAGTGAAGAAAGAAGGATCTACCAAGTGCAAGTAAGGTACCGATTTACAAAACAAGAGATCTGATCTTTGAGGTTCTTGACACCTCCTAAAAGGAGCTACCCTCCCCAAGTGGAGCCACTGTTAATCATGAGTATCTTTCACTATATTTGGATGACTAAAAGGTGCTTATATATTTCTGAAAACAACATTCCTTGAATATTGTGAGTTTCAGAAATCTCACTACCTTCATTATCCCTATAGAAATGTTTTCCACTATTCTATCAGCTTGCCATTCCATGGTCACCCTGTTGTTCCTTAAAAAATCCTTATTGGCTTATATCTATCATTTTTAGCCTCTTTTCCAGCCTATAACATCATTGGCATATTTTTCCCCTGTCTATAAACTCCACTTTCCCTCTAGGGTTTTCTATAGCCTACTCATTCCCATGTTTCCCAGGTTCCTCAAGAATTGATGATTTAAAAACTATCTCTGTAAGATATTTAGATAAATAAAGTACATTGGATTTTGGATCTTCAATACATAAATTTTGAAAATACTGTGTTTTTCACTTGAAAACCTCCAAGTCAAATCCCAGTCAAAATCAGGTCAAAGGACCCTCCTACTAGGTCATTAGGGTTTGACATGCTGTAAGGTCATCATTAGATATTTTAGGCACTGTTTTTACTTTTCTAGAATATGGCTCAGATGTGATAGAATTTCAAGACATGGTTATTCAGGAAAGACCTCAAATATTTCCAAAGAAGACTATCCCTTTAGTTCAGAGTCTGCACATGAGGAAAATGGAAAAAATTTGGCACTTTTGCAGGAGTGTTGAAAGGTATATCAATAGAAAGTACTTATAAGGTAGGTGATCTGCTCCTGAATGAAAACAACTTAAAACAAAGGAGAGAATAAACACTCGGTCTTGTAGGAAGCCAAGGTTATGAACTTGATGGCCTAGTTGAGTTCCAAAACAGTGACCACTTGCAGAAATGACCTGGAGGAGACACAAAAAGCAAAACATGAAGAAATTCTAGCAAAGTAGATTGAAGAAAAATTGAAAATGTAAGGTGAAATGGACAGAAATGAAGGAACTTGAAAGGGCTATAGAGAACATAGAATACAACACTGATGATTGCTGTAAAGCACTCCAAACACCTATGGTTTTGAAGAAAGTGGCCAGACAAGGTGAAAAGCATAAGTTGAACTCCATGGTGGAAGAAAAAGTGGATTTTGAAGCTTCTGCTGTGTGTAATCATCCTAAATATGTCAAAATAAACATGTCAAATCTCCAGGATGAAAAGAAAAGAAAATTTCATAACTCTAGAAAACTACAAGAAAAAAAGGTGAAAATGTTAAGTTGACCTTAAAGGTTGAGGCTACATAGGAATTTGAAGATCCTAGTGTGTGTAATCACCCAAATTTTCCAAACTAAGATTTTCATGCCTCAAGGAGAAAAATAAGGGTCAAATTCATCATTTCAGTCACCTGCAAGACAAAAAGTGTAAAAGAGTTAGTGAGAAAAGAAAAAGGAATTTTGACATTGGAATGTGGGTTTGCAAAGTTAAATTTAATTCCCAATCCTATAAAAGGTCATTTTGTATTTCATATTAATCATTGTGCCCTTGAAAAGAATTAGAATTGTCAAGGAGAGAAGAAATTTCGAGTTTCCAAGAAAATTTAGGCAAATTTTCTATGGCGTTGCACCGTTGGCTTTTTTCCTCTGTTGAATTTCTAAAGGCATTGTGCACTTGGAAGGAGGCGCTGTGCATTGGGGAAGGTGATGCGCTCTTGCCCAACAAACAGGAATTAGATTCCTTTTGGCACTGCGCCCTCAGAACAGGCATTGCGCGCTCAGCCTTGGTGTTGCGCCCTTGGCCAGGAGGGTCCTCTAAGTGATTTAACCACTCAAATCACTCCAAAACACCTAAAAATATCTTCCAAAGGTCCTACAAGCATATTTATGGGTAATTACATGTTATACACTCATTTTCAAACAATTTTCATGTTTTCTTAATGAATGAAATCAAACCCTAAGAGAAACCCTAAATTTCAAGCTTGAAATCACTGTTTGAACCTCATTTCATCTCCCTATAAATAATATCAGTAAAAAAAAAGGGTTATTACAGTGCTAGAGGGTTTTCATTGAGTTTTTTATCTTCTCACTCATTCTCATACACTTAAACCCTCACTCAATTATCCCATTCACTTGCAAAGATGCCCTTTCATCACGATCCCTTCATCTCCTTTCCATTTACACTCTAGGGTTTTATAAAGGCAGAGTTTACAATGTAAGAGAACTGTGGAAATGGTGGAGAGGCCCAAATGAGAAGGATGCATGATCACAAAGGAGGAAAGATCAATATATTTGAACCCCTCAGTACAAGATATCTCATTTCATCTCCCCTTACTGTTTCATGTTTCAAGTAGGTAGGATGCTTTGATTTTTGTGAAAAGGTGTAGCAGGTGCAAAACCACCTTGAGATAACTAGACTCTTTACCATTAACTTACATGAAAAAAAGGTTAACCTTGCAGGGGTCACCCTTGAGTTATCTAAATATTCTATTGCCAATGCCACATGCATACCTAGTGTAAGGGAGAAATGGTTCAAGAAGTCCAATCTTGACATGAGTTACTTTGAGCCATATATTAAGCCCAGGTATAAGGACCACAACAAATCCATGTTTCCTTTCTCAAATTTTCTTGACAGATGTGCACCTATGATAAGGATAATAATGAAGTATTTTACAAGTGAGGGAAGGTTATCTCGTCTTTACTCATACCGAATCAGGCTTCTTATGCACTTTACTAGAGTGAGGATGTTGCACATACCCTATTACCTCTACAGAAGCATTGATAAAATGTCCTACATAGTGGAAAGGAGAGACTATCCTCAGCAGATGCAAATACTTTTTCACCACTCACTTATCAAAATTTTTGTTATGCACCAACTACAATGGAAAGGAATTCAATGGGAGACCTTCATTGCCAATGAGGTGTTCACTTCTCCACAATCCCATCATCAGCAAAATACACCTTCATCATCTCATCCTCCCATTCCTACTTCTCCACCACTTCCTGATGTTCTTACTTCTCCACTTGCTCACATTCCTTCACCCCTGCATGATGACACTCTTTCATCACCATTCCACACTCCTTCACCCCCATCTCCTAATACCAAAGCACCAAAAAATGAGGAAGATGGAAGTGAGGCAGAGAGCAATGAGGCAAAAAGTAGTGAGGCATATGGGAGTGAGACTGATGACACTTAGATGGTTGACATAGATATTTTTCCCTTGAACTATCAATTAGGTCATCATTAGGTGTTTTATCCACAGATTGTGGAAACGCCCCTACCTTCATCATGAAAAAAACAAATTGAAAAAGGTAAGGAAAAAGTTATGCAGCAAGAAATTGATGAAAAAGAAGAGGAGGACAAGCATGAAACTAAACAAGAGTTTCATCTAATTCATGTTGAAAGTGATGATGAGAATGAGGAAAGGATCAAAAACATGGTGCTCAAGAGAAAGGATGCCCATACTAGAAATATACAAGAAAATCTTGGTAGGGCTAGAATGTAATAAACTTCCTTGAGGTAGAAAACCAACAATTAGAAACAGAGAAATCCATCTGTGAGATCAGAGCTATGAGAGCTTGGAAAGAGGCTAGAAAAGCTAATAGTAAGCTATATCAGGTCTTGGAAACTCATGATTACATTGCATAATAGGAAGTACAAATTCCTAGGAGGAGGCCAAGTACAATTGATTTGAAGAAGGCTCTAGCCCAGGAAAGACAACAAGAGACAACATTGGCAGAGCAGCTCACTCCAAGTGAGATACTTGCCATGGAAATAGATTATGATAGGGAATATTTTCTAGAGAGGGAAAATGTACACTTGGAGGATCAACTGGAGAATGCCAAGAGAGACCTTGAAATTCAAAATAATATGGCAAGGCATTATGCCTTGAGGAACAAAATTTCAAGGGCCAAGCTCAAAAGAGCCCTCGCAAAGATTCAAGTCCTAAAAGAGGAAAAGGAGAAATAAAATCTGCATATTCTTGCTGTTGCATCCCTACAAGCATCCCAAACAGATCAGTAAGATAAATCCCAATTTTGGCACATTTTTGAAAATTTTGAGTTTTTGACAGTTGGCTAGCAGAAAAAGGGCGAACCGCGTAGCGCCACTAGCGCTACGCACTTTCTTGGGGCACAAAATTGAGGAAATTTTTACATATTCATATTACTCAGGCCAAGGAAATAACCCTCAGAAATTTTCAAGTCATTTGGAGCTGAACTGTTCCCACAAAAGGGCCAAAAACAAGCAAAAAATCACATTTCTGCCCTCTTTTTAGCAATGGCACTGTGCCCTGAGAAGTCTTGGAAAAAGTAATTTTTAATGAGGAAAATGGATACCAAATTGTAATCTATAGGACGATTTGGAAACTAGATATGGCAAGCTTTCCAATGAGCTATCATGGAGCTCATTTTGACACTGGGAAGGCCTCCACAACTCAGCTACAACACAAGAATTGTTTCCAGATTTCCCACTGCACCCTTGGCCTAGCGTTGCACCCTTGAACCTTGGCATTGCGCCCTTGCCAGAAAGTAAAAAAAAAAAACTTGGAGATATTTTGAAAGTTATTGAGAGGCCTTAAAGTCAATTTTTTTCCAAAATGAGCTCAGATAGTTATGTTAGAAGTTATTTTTGCATTTAAAAGTTTGGGATATTTGTGCCTTGGGCCTTGCATGGTCTCATATGACAAAATGAACTAAATGTGTAATTAATGACATTTTTGAACCCTAGATATGGTTTTTATCCTCATTTGCAAGTTAAATACTGCATGGAGGCTTCATGTTTATTGTTGGTTGGTTTTTATTGAGATGAATACATAGACTTGGAGTTGGGAAGAAATTGGCTTTGGAGTTGTGTGATTGTTTTTGGACTAAACATCAATGGAGCAAGGATCTTCATAGGATTTATGAACCTAGTTAATGGTGATTCTGTTCTAATATAGTTATTGTTTCCTTATGTTCTCATATTGTTCCATCTTTTCTCTTGCATTAGAACAAAAATTTTAGGCTAAGATATGCTGTTAGAGGCACCTTAGGTCTGTCTGCTTCTATTGCTCAAATGTTTTCCTCTACTAGGTGCAATTGAAGAATTATTCATTTCTCTTTAATTCCACTTAGATTTTTTTTCTTCAAAATGATTAAATATAGTCAAGCCAAAGAATTTTACGGTATGCCTTGTCCTTTGGTGTAGCTTGAATCATTGTTTTCTAGGCTTTTCATTGAAGTTTTATTATTAGGGTTTAGGCTAAAGAAGTTTATGGTTTTCCCTGTCCTTTAGTTTATCTTGAAATGGTTATTTTGAAGGTCTTTACAGTTTGATTAAGGAATTTAGGATTTCCCTACTCTTTAATCATTAATTATGTGATATCTTGAATGTTTTATTTATCTGAAGGTAGATAGCTAGAGAAGTTAGGAGTTCCTTGCTATCTAGGGTTTGCTGGATAGTTGTTTTAAAGTTTACTTGATAGAGCTAGGTCAAAGAAGATTATGGTCCGCCCTGTCCTTTGATTCTTTCTTGATGCATAGTACTCTTATATACTCTTCTTGTTATATTTTATGTTAAAGGATTATTAACTTCCCTTTAAATCTACTGCAGTCACAACTTAATGTTCATTTCACACTCACTAAACCTATTTAGATCCATTTGGCTTTGTTAACTTGCCCTATGAAACACCCTTAACCTATTGTTGTATGTTTCAAGACCTTTTGTAGACCCCATAGCCTAATGGTTTGAACCTCTCTCACTCTATATGTTCTTCTTGACAACCTACCCAACCAAACAAAACAAAACAAACAAACCCTATGCTTATAACTAGCCTAAAATCAACATCCTAAGAACAAACAAGTCATATCTTTTATACAAATATAGAGAGAGCCCTCTCTGAGTCCAGGAAGGCTAGGTCCTAGGACTCCAAATATTGGTTTGATTTTACCCTTTTCTATTTGGTCATTGCCAATCTGCCAAATTATAGGGACCTAACAATTTAGAAATAAAATTGGTTATGGAAGTGGTTCCATAAAAATAAAGTAAAAAAAAAAGGTTGATGGTAAAAAGTGTTCCAAGAACTGAAGTTTTGTTGGACAATTTGAACAGTCACCTATTCCTCTGAGGATAAGAGGCATATCCCAATGAGGAATAGTGGTCCTCTTCATGGACTGAGGAGGAGAGTATGAAATTTTCCAAAGTTGGTAGAGACCAGTGGAAATCACTAAAAATTCCTAAGAGTTTTCTGGTTCTGACCGGACAAGGGTCTTGAGGTCACAGCCGAAATCTACTGTCAACCTATACTTATTAGGAGTGGAGCATGGGGGCAAGAGGAGGATGTAATTGCCTCCCTTGAAGTTTGGGAGGAACACCATCAGTAGTGTTCACATTTAGATAAGTTATTGGTTATTTTTAGTATTTTAAATATACAAGAACAATACTATGATATTTGTATACAGGTGTGTGTTGTTTATTTAACTTATTGCATGATATATTAGGAATGGTATAAAGATGGAAATGAGAATATTCTGGAAAATAGTGGTGAAACTATGTAAATTAATTCTGAGAATTGATAGGTTAACTATAGAATAAATATTGTTTCAACTCAAGGAAGGTTGCTAATAGACAACCTAACAATGCAGTGAAAAAATGTGTTATTCTGTATAATAAAGCAATAATTTCCATGATATAAATTGAATAATATATATATATATATATATATATATATATATATATATATATATATATAAATATAAACATGGATTTAACTTATGGAGTAAGGTACATGAACTACTATTACAAAATGTACATTTCAAAAATATAGTAGAGTTATAAAACCCTGTTGGAATTTTCTAAACCCTTAAGGAACTAACTATCGATTTTGAGTACAAGGAGGGCCTCCACCTAGAATCTGTCATGGCTCAAGTATAACTATGCATGGACAAGAAAACAAGTGGTTTGGTCACCAGCATGTAGAAAAGAGAAACCTGTGTAGGTGAACTTAAATGCATTTAACAGTGTGAAGTTTAAGCCACCTAATACATCTCCAGAATTGTAATGTTTTTTATTAAGCACCCACTGTGAAAATGTAGGATGAATGAAGACAAATACATATAAATATACCATGTAGTTACATAAAAGTAATCTAGTCAAAGATTTGGGTACCTCATGGTAACCAGATAACATGAGAACATAGGAAATTATATATTTGTGCATATATTTCAACCAACTACCATGGCGTTCAACTAGAAGACCGCTTATAACCAGAGTTCACCGAATATATATATATATATATATATATATATATATATATATATTACAACATTTCAAAATACAAGAATTAAATTATGAATGAAATTCTTTCTTTGAAAGGTATACAGTTACATTAAATCGGGTCTTTGCGCCCATTATAATAACTTCTCACAAGAAAATTCGGAAACCCAATTACGAATGAAGGAGTTAAATCCAAGAGGAGGACCCTCTATATGTTAGGTCCCTATATTACTAGTATAGTTCCTTATTGTTGTTAGTGTAACCCCCTTATTGTTATTGTTGTACCCTTGTAACCCCCATAGTGTTATTATTGTGCCCTTAAATGATTATTGTTAGGTCGGCTAGGATTACATTGTGGCCCCATGGACTCCTATATATAGAAAGGAGGTTTTGTAATTTGTATCATCCAAGAATTTTTCATTCATGTAATGTATTGGAGGTTTCCCCCTCAAAGTGGCTTATTTCTAAGGCGTTGATATCTCTTTTCTTCTATGGCTTATTTCTAAAGCATTGATACCTTGTGAGTACTATGGTCCTTGCAAGGTATTGCAAAATATTGCTACTATGGCATACAAATTGGAGCTTCTGTTAGAAAATTATATATTATGGAGCAATGCAACACATAAAAATATGCGGAAAATAAAAGCACACAAAACACATAAAACTAGAGAGACACAGATATACGTAGTTCACCCAATTTGGGCTACGTCCACCACGAACAACCAATCCTTCCTTTTTATTATCCAGCAAAAATGAAGAGACAAAACCTACAGCAGATCCACTGTAATATCCTCTGTTCTCTCTCACAGTCTCCCTCTTTGTTTCTCGCTCTGAGAATACACATAAAATACAAAGCCGCAATACAATACCCTCATATATACAAGGGGGTTGCCTTCTAGGGAAAAAAACCCTAATCTAAACATAACTTCTACCGTCAGATCATTTGCCTAATGAATGGCCCAAATCGACTAGAAATTACTATACTTTTACAAGGCAATTTTACATCTGTTTTTAGCTTTGGGGGCACTGCCCCCGAAAACCCCCACCAAGGGGGGCTCCGAAAAGCGCTACCGCCCCCCCCCCGTGGACCCCCCACGGCAGCGATTAATTACGGGCGGCGTTTCTACCCCTTTGAAGGTATAGGGGTCCAATGCTGTGATACAAAGTAAACAAGATAATCAGGCTCCACACCCAACAATCTCCCACTTGGAGACTGATTGTAGAAACTCCATTGTTGCTTCATTTGCTGGACAATGACTCCTCTTTGGAACTGGCTATTCCTCATCTTCATCGTCATCCTTGAAGACCAATTTAAACTGAGCACATTCTTAGTTTCTCCCTAGTTACAACTTTTGTTAGCATATCTGTAGGATTCTGGCTAGTGTGTATCTTTTCCAGCTTCAACTCTCCATCTTCCAATACTGACCGTATGAAATGGTACTTGAGACGTATGTGTTTAGTCCTGGAATGATATGCCGAGTTCTTTTCAAGATGAATGGCACTTTGGCTATCACTGTATAATGTCCCCATATCATGATTCTTACCCAATTCACCCATAAACCTTTGTAACCAAATCATTTCTTTACTAGCCTCTGTAGCAACAACATACTCTACTTCTGTTGTTGAAAGTGCAACAACACTTTGGATTTTTGAAACCCAACTGACAGTTGTTCCACCTACAGTAAATACATATCCTGTAGTGCTCCTCCTGTTATCTCTGTCACCTACCGTATCTGCATCAACATATCCCCGTAGAGCAATGTTTGAACCACCAAAGCATAATGCTTGATTTGTGGTACCTCTCAAATATCTGAGAATCCATTTTACTACCATCCAATGTTCTTTTCCTGGATTGTTCATGTACCTGCTTACAACTCCCACTGCATGTGCAATATCAGGCCTTGTGCAGACCATTGCATACATTAAGCTTCCAAGTGCTGATGCATATGGAACTTTAGACATATAATCCATGTCTTCTTGGGTCTTTGGGCACATCTCCTTACTAAGTTTGAAATGGCTAGCAAAAGGTGTACTAACTGGTTTTGCATTTTGCATATTAAATCTTTTCAACACCTTTTCTATGTACTCATTCTGAGACAGTGTTAATTTACGATTTTTCCTGTCTCTAGTTATCCTCATACCAAGGATTTTTTTTGCAGCTCCCAAATCCTTCATTGCAAATGAATTTTCCAATTTTCTTTTGAGCACATTTATTTCCTGCATGTTAGACCCTGCAAAAATCATGTCATCTACATACAATAACAATATAATATAGCTGCCATCATTTTGCCTTTTTAGATAAACACAATGATCAGAGTGACATCTAGTATAACCTTGTTCAGACATAAACTTGTCAAATTTTAGATACCACTGCCTTGGAGCCTATTTTAAGCCATACAAGCTCTTCTTTAACCCGCACACCAATTTTTCTTTCCCTTTTACCTCATATCCTTCTGGTTGCTGCATGTATATCTCTTCCTCCAAATCTCCATGGAGAAATGCTGTCTTTACATCTAACTGTTCAAGATGTAAATCTTCCGCTGCTACAAGACTTAAGATAGTTCTGATTGAATTCATCTTAACAAAAGGAGAAAATATTTCATCAAAATCAATACCTTTCTTCTGTGCAAACCCCTTCACCACAAGTCTAGCTTTGTACCTCTGTTTTCCTCCATCTTCTTCCTTCAGCCTGTAAACCCATTTATTCTGCAATGTAGTTTTACCTGCAGGCAACCTGACTAAGTCCCAAGTCAGGTTATGCATTAAGGAGTCCATCTCTTCTTCCATGGCTAGCTCCCACTTCTTCCTGCTTTCAACCTGCATTGCTTCTTCATAACATTCAGGTTCACTAGAATCAGTCAACAATAAATAATATAATGAAGGAGAGTATCGTTCAGGGGGTCTGCTTATCCTAGTAGATCTGCTAACACCACTTCAGGTGTTTGAGGTGCCTGTTGCTGTTGTGGTGGTTGTTGCTGCTGTAGTTGTTGATTATTATTATTTTAAGGAACCTTTAATTTTTTCAGTTATCTCATCAAGAACTGTGTATTCCTTGATTTCTTTTTCCTGTTTCTTTTCCTGCAGCTGATTCTTATACAAGAACTTTTCATTGAATATTACATCTCTTCTCCTAATGATTTTGTGATTTTCATAATCATATAAGCGATAACCAAAATCATTAGCACCATATCCAATAAAGGTACATTTCTTTGATTTTGCCTCAAGATTTTTTCTATTTTCTTTATTAATATGGACAAAGGCCTCACAACCAAAAGGCTTTAAAAAGGAGTATTTTACCTTTTTACCTGTCCATGCTTCCTCTGGAATACCACCATCCAAGGAACTTGAAGGCCCTTTGTTTATTAGATAAAAAGCAGTATCTACAGCATCTGCCCAAAATTGTAAAGGAAATCATGCATGCAATCTCATGCACCTTGCACGCTCCATGATTGTTTTGTTCATCCTTTCTAACACACCATTTTCTTGTGGTGTTCTTGGAACTGTCTTCTCTCTACGAATTCCATGCTCTGAACAGTACCTATCAAAATATTTGCTACAATATTCACCTCCATTATCTGATCTGAGACGCTTCAACTTCTTTCCTGTCTCACAACCAAAGCTTTCCATTTATTAAAAGTATCAAATACATCAGATTTATTCTGAATACAATAAATCCATGTTTTTCTAGTTGCATCATCAATAAAAGTAACATAATAAAGAGAGCCACCAAGATATGATACCTGAGTAGGTCCCCATACATCTGTATGCACAAGCTCAAATTTTTCGCTCTTCTTTTCTTTCCCAACTCTAAGAAATCTGACTCTCTTTTGTTTTCCATAAATCAAATTCTCACATAAATCCAAATCAACATTCTTCAAACCTGGCAACAAATTTTTTGAGTGAAGAATCTTCATTCCCTTCTCACTCATGTGTCTGAGCCTATGATGCCATAATGTTGCATCTGCTCCTTCGGAAGTTAAAGCATTAATAGAGTTAGAAATACCATTGCATAAATACAATGTACCAACCTTTTCACATTTTTCTATTACCAGCGCTCCTTTGGTGACCTTCCAAGTTTTATCTGTGAAAGTTGTCACACAACCTTCACTGCCTAACTACCCTGTTGAAATCATATTTTTCTTCAGATCTGGAACATGCCTTACCTCCTTTAGTATCCATTGGTTTCCATTTTGTTGTTTTACAAGAACTTTCCCCATTCCAACAATTTTACAGGGTTTATCATCACCCAAACGAACTTGTCCAAAATCTCCTTGAACATAGTCATGAAAATATTTCTTATCAGGTGTGGCATGGAATGAAGCCCCTAAATCTAAAACCCAAGAATCAGTAACATTTTCGAAAGAAAGAATCAAAGCATCTTGTAACACATCACCTGTCACATTTGCTTCATGATTTTTTTCTTGCTGTGTGTCTCCTTCTTTTCCCTTCCGAGATCTACAGTCTTTCTTTAGGTGTCCTTTCTTTCTGCAATTCCATCACACTATCCCCGATCTGGACTTGGATCTTCCTTTCCTTGATTTACTGTGATATCCTGAGCTCTTTCCTCTTTCCATACTTCTTCCCCTAGACTTTGCACTCAAAGAATTACTTGATGTCTCACTGGAGCTTTTCCGTCGCATTTCCTTGCTAAGGATAGCACCAACAACATCATCAAACTTTAAAGTACTAGATCCAGAGACAGAGTTAATAATGGCCATTACTAAACCATTCCAACTCTCCGGAAATGAGCACAAGATTAACAGAGCTCTAACTTCATCATCAAACTTTACCCCTATAGAACTTAACTAACTGGTAACTGTATTAAATTCATTTAAATGGTTTGCAATAGATCCACCTTCCGACATCTTCATATTAAATAGTTGTTTCATAAGAAATACCTTGTTTGAGGCCGAGGGTTTTTCATATATTTTCGCCAAAATCTGCATCAAACCCTCTGTTGTTGTTTCCTTTGAAATATTGAAGGTGAATGACGCCGCAAGGCACAACCGTACTATTCTGAGTGCCTTTCTATCGAGAATGTTCCATTCCGCGTCTGTAATGGCCGCCATCTTCTTTGTTTTTCTGCTCAATGGTAGGTACAGATCTTTCTGATACAGATAATCTTCCATCTGCATCTTCCACAACAGGAAGTTTTGGCCGTTAAATTTCTCGACCCTAAATTTACCATCTTTCGCCATTGCTCCCACTTGAACCAGGAACCCTTCTTTCCTACAATTTTATCAGCCAAATAGACCTTCGGCTTTGATACCAATTGTTAGAAAATTAAATATTACAGAGCAATGCAAAACATAAAATATGTGGAAAATAAAATCACACAAAACACATAAAACTAGAGAGACACAAATATACGTGGTTCACCCATTTTGGGCTACGTCCACCCCGAACAGCCAGTCCTTCCTTTCTATTATCCAACAAAAATGAAGAGACAAAACCTACAGCAGATCTGCTGTAATATCCTCTGTTCTCTCTCACAGTCTCCCTCTCTGTTTCTCGCTCCGAGAATACACACATAATGCACAGCCACAATACAATGCCCTCATATATACAAGGGGTTGCCTTCTAGGGCAAAAAACCCTAATCTAAACATAACTTCTACCGTCAGATCATTTGCCTAATGAACAGCCCAGATTGACTAGAAATTACTATACTTTTACAAGGCAATTTTACATATGTTTTTAGCTTCGGGGGCACTACCCCCGAAAACCCTCACCAGGGGGGGGCTCCGAAAAGCGTTATCGCCCCGCCCTGGACCCCCCATGGCAACGATTAATTATGGGCGGCATTGCCGCCCCTTTGAAGGTATAGGGGTCCAATGCTATGATACAAAGTAAACAAGATAATCAAGCTCCACACCCAACAATCTCCCACTTCTCCACGAGTGCATCCAATTTTCCATGTTTTATGCTTAAAGAAGGTTATAGGTGAAAATCTTCCAGTTCAAACAATATTGCCAGAACTTGATGAGGAAGGAAAAATCATATTGGAACCTGAAGCGGTCACGGAAACAAGAACTCGACAACTACGAAATCGATCAATTTCAGAGTATCTCATCAAGTGGAAGAACTTACCCACTGAAGATTCTACATGGGAGGATGAGAATTTATACAGAAGCCCCAAAGCTACTCAAGCGTTGAGGACAACACTTTTTTGAAGGAGAGGGGCATGTTAGGTCCCTATATTACTAGTATAGTCCCTTATTGTTGTTAGTGTAACCCCCTTATTGTTATTATTGTACCCTTGTAACCCCCATATTGTTATTATTGTGCCCTTAAAGTATTATTGTTAAGTCGGCTAGGATTACATTGTTGCCCCATGGACTCCTATATATAGAAAAGAGGTTTTGTAATTTGTATTTGATTCATGTAATGTATTGGAGGTTGCTCCCTTGAAGTGGCTTACTTCTAAAGTGTTGATATCTATATTCTTCTATTTTTGGAGCTGGTTTCATAACACTATATAATTACACAAAAATTCGAGTAAAAGTCTTACTGTTCCATAACCACAGATAGCAAGAAAATGAGCAACTACAAGCTGACTATTCAAATTTAATACTGAATTAAAACCCTAAGTACACTAACACAAGAAAAAAATTTCATAACTGCCAGTGTGGAGAAAGGAAATCCATGCAGGTAGCGATTCAATGAACAAATACCTAGAGTAATGGGTAGTGCGGTATTGTTGGATGGGAATCAGACAAATAAAGTAATCAACCCAAATCCAATCGCTTTGGAAGGGAGGTACCTACAAAACCTGCAAGGAAGAAAACACATTTAAGTTTTAGAACGAGAAATGATGAAGCCGAGTTAAACTTCGAATGGTTAGAATAACAAACCTTGGACGGGGTATATACTTGGAATTTCATGAACTCTCGCATTGACGATGAACGCTGACCTATTGAGAAGTGAAATCATAACCCCATCAACATAAAATTTTGGGTTAAATTTATTAATTAAGAGAAAACGTGAATCTCAGAGTTGGATCTTAAAAAATAAAATGAAAGGAATAGCTAAAACATCAATTCATTGAAGGTTACCTACCAGTGGCCATAGATTCGGATAAGGGTCCAAATGCTTGCTTGAAAAATATCCATGAAGAAACAGAGAACGAGTATAACCACCCAAACGTGTATCCAGCACTAGTTCTGCAAGCCGAGGATTGACTTAAACTAGGTAAAGCACCATACTCCGTGTTTTCATTGAACGCCGGAGATTGCCGACAAAAGAGACAGAGGCAACCGAAATTTTATAGAGTTGCACGATGAAATGACAAGGTGTAATGAGAGACTAGGATTTTTTCCTAAGCACTTTCCCACCGAGAAGCCACCATAGATATTGAATATATTGGATGATGCTCATAATTGAAGGTGGCCATTAACACAATGTCCCATGCCATTAACTATCACTGCTGTCAAGCCATTAATGAGCCAGTGCATCATAATGAAGTGAATGTACAAGTGGATACAAAAATCTTGAGGCAAAAAATAGTATCATAATTAACCCAGTTAACGGAGGTGATAACATAGTCAGATAGGTAGGTTAAAGTTATAGGAGCTTTGTGACTTTGATATTATCATAAGGTCTAAACCCAAGACTACAAATGAAAACTTTAATGATTTATGAATCCAAATAAAATATGTAATTTCATTAATGTCAAAGTGTTATAAGTATGGTAATAGGTAATAAATATTTTTTTATCCTATATGTTACAAGTGGTATCGGAGAAACGTTCGTATGCTAGGACCCTAAGGGTAAACTAAAAATTTAAGCTGTGTGTATACTGATTCACAGAAAATAACAATAATAGGAGAGGCTATGAGAAATGGGTCAATGCAACAACCACCCTAGAACATCGGGGAACCCCAACCAAGACCAGAAATTAATCCTGAGATGTGGATTCAACTAAGTGTGGATCAACACCAACAAACAAGTAGAATGTTGGAGGAACAACAACATCAAACTAGCATACTGTTGAGTACAGTACATAATATACAGGGAGAAATGGTGTGGGTTCAGAGTGATAATGGGCACTTGATACAGGAGAAAGAAAAGATACTCAAGAGAATTTTAGACAAGAATAATCAGTGAATGAAACAACCCAGTGCTAATAAAGACATGCAAGAAGGTAGCGAGCAACGAAAATGGGACCACACCACTGACAGAGTGGAAATAAGCCCTTCACAGTGAAGCAACAAAAACATAAATTATAACGAAGCAGAGTCTGGCAATGTGTCAGATCAACAAGATGTTAAGAAGCAAAAAGTGGAGCTTCAAGGTGAGTTTCGAAAAATAAAACAACCTACATTTGATGGAGAAGCTGAGGAAGTGGAAGAGGCTTGGTTGATAAATATGAATAAATATTTTCAAGTGTATGAGTACAACAGCAACCTAAAAGCTAGTTTGGCCATATATCAGTTAAGATAAAAAGTCACCCTTTGGTGGGAGGAAGTAAAGAATGTCCACATCATTGACGACCAAGATGTTACCTGGGAATCGTTCCAGCAATACTTTAAAGATAAGTATTTAACATAACATTTTTATGATGAGAAATCTAAAGAATTTCATGACTTGAAGTTGGGACAGATGACCATGGACGAGTATATTACCAAGTTCACCTTTTTGTTAAGATATGTTCCATACCTCAGAGATGAAAAGGCTAAGGTTCAAAGATTTCTGACTGGTCTAACAACTCATATGAAGGAATGAATTTAGTTCATAAATTATAGAACCATGGATGAAGCCGTTCGTAAGGAACGAATGTGCTACTAGCAGTCCAAGGCAAAAGAGGAAGTGGGTAAAAATTGGCAGCCAAGAAAAGGATAGAAAAACAACCCAAAATTCAAGGGTGCTAAAAGTAATAATTTTAAGAATTCTGTACGAAGTTCTGTAAGCAATAATTTTGGTAGAAATCATCAAAGTACCCGATGGCGAGTTGAAGAGAGTCTTACAGAGGCTTCTAGCAAACAAGAACAAGGACAAGTGTTCAAGCCACATCTGCAGTGTTGGGGGTGTGGTGAGGCACACTACTATAAAAATTTCCCATAGCGAGCAAGAGGTGAAACAATTGAAAATTTACAAGAGGGTTCTATAGTAGGTGATGTGGCCTGAAACATACCTCGAATCAACGCAATGTTGGATGATCGACGGGTAGACTATCAACCAAAAATGATAGAGTTGGAAGGTAAGTTATTGTCTCAATTTGTTTCTATTTTGGTAGACCTAGGTGCAAGTCTAAGTTATGTTAATCCCAAAATAGTGGAAGTATTTAAATTAAAAGGCCATAAATTAAAAAATTCTTGGCTGGTACAGATAGACACAGGAGAAAAAAGAAAAGAAATTGCCAAAATTCCAAATTGCACATTGGAAATTGCAGACCAGCAGTTAAACATGGACTTGAACATATTGCCATTAGGGTCCTATGATGTTTTGATGGGTATGGATTGGCTTGGCTGGAAAAATAATGGACCCTAGAGGACTGCAAAGAAAATATCATTTATTAAAAAATACAAGACAAAACAAGCAAGGAGATTTAGGGAATCAAAAAATTGCTACAGCTACGTCCTACTACAAGATCCAAAATGAATAAATGTATGAGGAAGGGATTTCAAATTTATGCTATCCAGGAGGGATATGCTAATTCCAAGGAGAAGACTCCTATGATGGAGAACATACCAGTGATACAAAATTTCCTGGATTTCTTTCCAGAAGACATACCTGGATTACCACCAAGAAGAGATATTGATTTTACCATCGAATTAATGACAAGAGCATCATCTATGTCAACGACTCCTTATAGAATGAGTGTTCTAGAATTAACTGAATTAAAAATGCAATTACAAGAAATTATGGACAAAGGATACGTTCATCCAAGTGTGTCCCCTTGGGGATCACTAGTGCTATTTGTGAAGAAGAAAGACGAAACCATGGGCATGTGCATGGATTATAGACAACTCGATAAATTAACAGTAAAAAATAAATATCCTTTGCCTCGTATTGATGACCTATTTGACCAGGTGAAGGGGGCTACAGTTTTCTCAAAAATAGGTCTAAGGTCTGGATACCACCAGATCCGAATCAAGGATGAAGATATTTATAAGACTGCTTTTCGAACCAAGTCTGGGCATTATGAATTTGTGGTGTTACCCTTTGGACTAAAAAATGCACCAATGACATTTATGAGGTTAATGCATGGTATATTTCATCCCTTCCTGTATAAATTTGTACTCATATTTATTGATGATATTTTAATCTATTCTAATTACAAGGAAGAACATAGAGAACATCTAAGGATTGTGCCAGAAATGTTAAGAAAACATCTGTTGTACGCTAAGTCCAACAAGTGTGATTTCTTCAAAACAGAAATCCAGTACTTGGTCAATGTTATTTCAGTAGAAGGGATTGTTGTTGATCTAGAGAAAATCAAGACAATCATGGAATGGCGAGTTCCCAAAAATGTGGCATATATCTGATCCTTTATGGGATTGGCTGGGTACTATCGAAGATTCATTGAAGGATTTTCCATAATTTTTTTTCCAGTCACCTCCTTGCAAGGGAAAGGAAAATTCTTTAAGTGGACTAATGAGTGCTAGAATAGTTTCAAGAAGTTGAAACAACTATTAACCACTGCACCAGTGTTGAGGGTAGTTGACCCCAAAAAATAATTTGAAGTGTGTACAAATGCTTGTAAAGAGGGAGTTGAGGCAGTTTTATCTTAGGAAGGAAAATTAGTGGCTTATGAGTCAAGAAATTTGAAGGAGCATGAACAAAGATATTCAGTCTATGATCTAGATTTAACAGCAGTAGTACATGCACTCCGGGTATGGAGACACTACTTGTTGGGTAAGAAGTTTGTACTAAATACATATCATAGCAGCCTAACTAGTTATTTCAAACAAGTTGATTTAAACTCCCAACAGGAAAGATGGAATTCCTTCCTCAGTGAGTTTGATATGGACATCCAGCACGTGAAGGGTAAGGAAAATTAGGTGGCTGATGCTTTAAGTATAAAGATGCATTGTGTTTATGAGATTTACTATAATCAGCTTGAATGCAAATTCTTGGATCAAGTAAAAGAGGAAGCACAGAAGGATCCTAAATATCAATTCCTATGGAAGCAAATGGAAGACACCAGAAAGAAAGGAAACACTTTTGAATATGGAGTTAATAAATAAAAAATGCTAACCTTTAGAGGAAAGTTATATGTAACAAATCGTGTGGATCTAAAGGAGCTAATAATGAAAGAATATCATTGAAGTAACTATGCATGACACCCAGGATACTAGAAAATGTTAACTGCTATTACAAAAATATATTTATGGCCTACTATGTGTAGAAACATTGCTGAATATTTAAACAAATGTTTGGAGTGTCAACATGTCAAGGTGGAGCATCGACATCCCATAGGATTGTTGCAGCCCATACCAATACTTAAATGGAAGTTGGAGTTCATATCCCTAGACATCATTACAGGTTTACAGCGGTCAAAGAGGAAAAATGACTGCATCATGGTGGTAATCAACAGATTGGGTAAATTTTCACATTTTATACCTATACAGTCTACTTACAAGACTGTACAGATAGCAGATATTTTGATGAGAGAAATATTTAGACTACATGAAATTCCAAAAAATGTTATTTCGGAAAGAGATGTAAAGTCTGGAAGACTCTGTTTACAGGTATGGGGACCCAAATAAACTTTATCACTGCTTATCATCCATAGACGGATGGTCAAATAGATTGGGTAAACCAAGTTTTGGAAGACATGCTATGCATGTATGTGATGTAGCAGCCAACCAAGTGGGAAGACTATTTACACCTGATTGAATTTGCTTACAACAATGGTTATTAGGATTCCCTTAATATGAGTCCTTTTGAAGCTCTATATGGGAGGAAATGTTTCACACCCATAAATTGGAGCAGCCCTAAAATCAAACTAATGTTGGGACAAGAAATGCTAGCTGAAATGGAGTCAGAAGTAAATAATATCAGACAAAACTTGAAAGTTGCACAAGATTGGCAAAAGATCTATGTAGTAAAGAAGAGGAATTATCGAGAATTTGAATTGGGTGATCATGTGTATGTGAGGATCAAACCCAAGAAGAGTACCTTGAGGTGGGCCTCTTGTGCCAAGTTAGATCCCAGGTTTTGTGGACCCTTTCAAATTTTGGAAAGGGTAGGACATGTGGCATACCAGCTGGCTTGACCCAGCCACATCCAGGTACACAATGTGTTTCATGTGTCCTTTTTAAAGAAATATGTGCATGATCCAAAGCACATGATTCATTAGCAAAATATTCAAGTAGGATAGAATAAGAAAATCTGAACTCGAAGTATGCATTCTTTATGAAAATTTGACAGGAAACTTTTCTATTTGTAGGTAGAGTTGGATGACGAGTTTCTGGTCGAGCCTCAATGCATACTCGACAGGAAAGAAATTATGCTTCCGAAGTGAGTCATCACCTAGGTTAAAGTGCAGTGGAAGCACTTTAGCCCCGATGAGGTTACTTGGGAAGATGAGGTATTTGTGTGCGAGGCTTACCCAGAGCTATTTTCTGAGCTGGAGTGAAACACCAAGGACAGTGTTACTTCCATGGGGAAGTTGTAACAGCTGAATTTGGCATTAACTAGTTGTTAACTAGTAAACTGACATTTTAGTTATTATTTCTTTCTAAAATAAAACTGAGACAATTAGTATTTCTGTAAAAGTTGTTTATTTTTTTATTTAGAAATAAAATTGGTTATGGAAGTGGTTCCATAAAAAATGTAAAAAAAGAAGGCTGATGGTAAAATGTATTCCAAGAACTGAAGGTTGGTTGGACAGTTTCAACAATTACATGTTCCTCTGATGATAAGAGGCATATCCTAGTGAGGAATAGGGGTTTTGTTTAGGGACTGAGGAGTAGAGTTTTAAAATTTCCATAGTTGGTAGAGACCAGTGGAAATCACTCAGCATTCCTGATATTTTTCTCATTCTAACTGGACAAGGGTCTTGAGGTCACAGTAGAAATCTATTGTCAACCTGTAGTGGTTAGGAGTGGAGCACGGGGGCAAGAGGAGGATGTAATTGCCTCTCTTAAAGGTTGGGAGGAACACCATCAATAATGTTCAAATTCAGATACGTTACTAGTTATTTTTAATATTTTAAATATACAGGAACAATACTATGAGATTTGTGTATAGGCATGTGTTGTTTATTTAACTTATTGCATGCTGCATTAGGAATGGTCTAAAGATGGAAATGAGAATATTATTGAAAATAGTGGTGAAACTCTATAAATTAATTCTGAGAATTGATAGGTTAATTGTAGAATAAATACTATTGCAACTCAAGGAAGGCTGGTAATAGACAACCTAGCAATGGAGTGAAAAAATGTGTTATTTTGTATAATAAAGAAGTAATTTCCATTATATAAATTAAATATATATATATAAACGGGGATTTAACTTATGGAATAAGGTACATGAACTGCTGTCACAAACTGTACATTTCAAAATATATAGTGGAATTATAAAACCTTGTTGTTGGGGCCCTTGTTTTTGAAATCTTGGTTAGAACATTTTGAATTTTGACCTTTTGAGTTGCAGCATGAAGACACATGGCAATCGCGACCGCGTCGCAACTACCAGGAGTCGTGGAGCTATCAAGGTGGCATGGAAGCATGAGTACAGATGAAGAAAGCACACAGAAGAAGACATAAAGCGGAACACACAGATAACAGGAGAGAAGCTAGAAGCAGCTGAAGAAAAGACACAGAGGAACTGATAGTCGCGATAGCGGGTGAATAAATAACAGTCACCCGACTGAAAGGAGAAGAGGCTGCAGAGGTTGCGAAGCTCGTGACAGGAGAAGAAGCCCAGAGCAACTGCGGGAAATCATGCGTGACATCTCTGTGATTCCTAATCTTCTCTATTTCTGTTCCGTAAGACATTTTTACATTTGTATCAGGGTTGTAAGCTATCGCAGAAGATGCTATGTAATCATGGGATTGGCCAAGAGATTAATATAATGAAAGGTTGCTGTCTCAATGAGAGGTTCACATGCATGTAATGTGTTTATGCTGGTTTAAAATTTTATTTGCTAATATCTGAATGCTTCTTAAGTGCTCTTGCGTACATGACTCTGTCTATATGATCGATGCATTGTCCAGCATGAGTTGCAACTCTGTTCCTTGCCATTGGTCTAATCCCCTTCTGTATGAGGTTGCGGCATGCCTCGGGTGAGACTCACTGCTCTCCAGAGTAGGGTGAAAATGCCGGCGTGATCCTAGACTACATCGGACCCCTTTGTTGGCCACAACTCCTGAACCTGGGTCTTGTCCGCGAGACCTGACTTCTCGCCAACAAATGGTTCCGTTGCCGGGACCTGCATGTTCTGAGGGGAACTAGATCATGGTATCGAGGATTTTTGAAGGAGAGATACGACGATGGTGGGATAATCATCTCGACCAATTCATTGCCCAGCAAGCAGAGCTGACCAAGCAAAAGGAGGCGGCAATCAAGGAGCTCGTCCTTTTCTCTGACTCAACCAGTGATACGTACGAAATTTTCTGGGGAAGGTTCCCTACCGACCTTTACAATTGGTTGTGGAGATTACGAGTGACGGTGCCTCGAGAGGGCTTATGGAAGATAAACCGCAGGTGGGCGCACGAATATCTGGTGGCGCTGCATCGGGTGGACATTGAACTAACCCGCACAGTGGATTTTTGGGTAAGGACCACATTGGAAGGATACACTATGGAGTTTTCTGCTGAGTGTTATCAATCCTTCTCGAAGGTCGAGGCTGTCTTCCACTCAGGGCTAAGAGGGAAGCTGCTTAAGGAGATTCTGCTGTGGATTAAAGCTCTGATGGTGGAGGAAGGGTTGATTGAATTCCACAAAACGAGTATGGAAGCATAAACCACCCGTGCTGGGGGAAGGGAGAAGGGACAGATGCTACATAGAATGTGAAAGCGGGAAGCGGGGAATGGATGTTGAGGCTGCACGCAGGTTGAGGGAGTGACGTGCACATCGGCGGGTGTAGATCGCCGATAGGTGGCGAAAAAGGGTGATGCGGGATTTAAACTAATGGGAAGCGGCAAGGAAGAACCAGAAGGAGGCACCTCAGAGGATAGGAATTATGGATTTGGATACCCGGGAAGAAGACGGGACAGCGGTGGAAGTGCGGCGGGTGCATGGGAGCCCAATGATGCGAGGAAGAGAGATAGTGACTAACGAAGATGATGAAAAGATGCAGCCCAAAGAAAGTTCCAATGACGAATGACACGGCGTGATGCAGCGGATGTTTCAAGAGCAGACGGCACTCACCCCTCCAGGCAGCCCTACTTCCCACATTCTGCATGGCCAGGATCCCTACCTTCCCTTGGTACTGTATCAACCTTTAAGTAATATTTTCATTCAGTTAAAAGCATTGAGTCAGTCATACAGTAGTTCATCAACGTCAGCAACGTCCGGTAATAGCAGCATTACTAGTAGTGTTGTATTCCCTAGTGGAACTGTTATGCAACCAGGACCTGGAGGATTTATCCTGGTCAATACTCCGCAAGTACACATGGCTGGATCTTTCACCCGGTATCCAGAGTTCTCTGGCCGGGGCAATGATGATGTAGAGCAACGCTGGTATCTATGCGAAACCATCTGGAGGGCTCGGCAGATGCTAGATGCAGGGAAGTTAATCGAGTTCCAAACCACGCTCAGAGAGAGGGCTCTGCGATGGTTTATCAAGTGGTCCGAGGCTCATCCTAACCCCGTAATTGCGGACGTAAAGCGGATTTTGTCCGCGAATTCAAGCTTCCCCAGACAGACCAGCAGGGCCTGTCCGAGCTGTGGGAAATTAAGCAGAAGGAAGGTGAGACCGCGTGGGATTTGATGCGGCGATTCAAGGATGCGAACGGGAAACTCAGCTACCCGATCGATCCAAACCACCAGAGGGACTAGTTCATCAAGGCTCTGCTTCCCTTGACACGAACCCCTCTCACTCAGTAGAATATTGATAATCTGCAGGACGCTTTGGAGCAGGCCATGAAGATCGAAGCCATGGCGGGCTACCCCCGGGAATACCAGGGGGGGCTGGCCCCGCAAGATCCGTCTTTGATAGGGTTGCAACATCAGATCGCCAGCTTGACTGAGAAGCTCAAGGAGCTCTAGCCAGTGAGACCACCGCGGCTGAATGTTTGGTGCACTCATTGCCTGGTCGAGGGCCACGTCGCAACCGAGTGTCCCCGGTTCCGTGGCGCAGTGGTAGGACCCTCGGTCACGGAAATCCAGGGGGGTCCACCACCTGGTGATGGCACGGCGATGAATTCGCAGGGGGTCTACCAGCCGCAACATCCTTAGGTGGGGTTTCCACCTCAACCGGGTTCCTCCACCACAGAGTACTGCGAGATTTTCTGGACGTTGGGGCATCCTCCTCGGATGTGCCCGATACTACAGAAGTACTCCACGATCCCAAAGAATGTGTACTTCGAATTTTGTGTTTCCACGACTCACAACACTGAGCAGTGTAGGGTGCTCGACGCACTTGTGGATCGATTGGATCGTCCCTCCCACAGGGTGAACGAGGCCCCAAGGGGAAGAGGCGGCGACATGCGGGGAGGCCGCACAGGCAGACGCGGTCCGGTGAAATGTTACAACTGTGACCAGGAGGGTCATGTGGCTCGAGAATGTCCCCTTCCGCGACGACCCTGGTGTTCCCAATTCCGGGTGAACGCCCACACCACAGAGGACTATCCGGAGCTCATCAAGAAGTGGGAAGAGCGGGCGAGGCAGAGGGGAGCAAATCTGATAAATTCATAGCCGCAAGGGACCGCGACCCCAGACATGTAGAACGTTACGATCATGACGAGGGGTGGGAAGAAAACTAGGGAGGATGCCCACGGGAAGGATCCAGCACGAGTGGTTCGACTAGCATCCCCGAAGATTTTAATCAGGCCCGAAGCCCAGAAGAAGTATTTCCAGGAGGCAGTTGAGGCATTCGCCCAGCTGCGGGATGCGGGAGGTCTGGAGGAGCCCGTGCTGCCAGAATTTGGGGCGCAGAGCGTCACAGGTACTGTGATCGAGGATTGGCTCCAGGTATTCCTCAGGATTGTTGACAATGCTGCGCTGCGGCAGCAACTCAAGCATGCTTTGGAAGGAGCACTGCAGGGGCGCACAGGACTTAGCGATCCGGCGAACGCTGCCCCTCAATATGTGCAGCGCGTCAAGCGGAACAAGCAACAAACAGGAAAATAATTCCGGCTTAACACGCAGGTTGCAGGATTCCAAATCAGCGATACCATGCTGGACTTGGGGTCTGACGTCAACATCCTGCCACGAAAGACGTGGGAGGCCCTTGGAAGGCCACGGCTGGCCTACTCGCCAATCCAACTCAGGATGGCAAACCAGTACTGTATTATGCCAATTGGCCGGCTCAAGGGTGTCGAGGTCGACATTGTGGGGGTGAAGACATACACCGATTTTGAGGTTATTGATATCATGGGCGACAAGGATCCTTATCCTGCCTTACTCGGCATTGACTGGGCTTTTGAGAATTACACCATCATCGACCTTAAAAAGGAGCTGATGATCTTTGAGGATGGGGAGGTATGGGTCACCCAGCCCCTTGACCCGTATCAGGGCCCATGATATACGGAAACGGTGGATAATCGGGAGGATGCTCAGATGATGGACCACCTTTATCAGATGACCGCAGGAAAGCGGGACGACTATATTAACCCAACCGTGACTGGCTATGTCAGTTGGCGGAGTGTTCAGAGCTCGGAGCTCGGATCCAAACTCGCGTGGGAAGACTGGCAGCAAGGGGGGTATGAGGCCACCACGCGGAGATGTGCTACCATTGCCCAAGTCCAGTGGGTGGGGACTGAGATCTATGGATATCCCACCCTATCAAACATGCAAGCTGTCAATACTTTTATTACCAATGTGGAAGACATGGTCCCAGACAAAATCCGGATGCCACTTTTGGATGTGGCCTTGCAATCCACGTCAGCCCGGTGGTGGAAAAATCACCGCAACACTCTGTTGCGATGGGATTGCGTGGTGGATGCTCTGCGGGAACGCTTTAAAGAGGATGAAGGACCTCGCAGTATGCTTAAGTATCATGGAACTTCCAACCCACGACACCATTTGTGGGCCTTTGAGGAGCAGTGGCACAACACCAGGTACCCTGAGGAGCTGTGGTTCCACAGGTTTATCCACTCCCTGGATACAATCCCCCAGGCCTGGTACCTGGAGGAAGAGCGGAAATGGGGAACCCGCTCTTGGCAGGAAGTCATGGACAAGTTCGTTCGGTGCTTCTTGTTCGAAGGGGAGATGGCGTCGGAGTCTCGAGCCCTACAAGAAATCAAGGAGGTCTTGTTTTTCCACCATCCCGAGCCCGACGGGGGCCCGGTTGTGTCACGACCTGAGGCCAAGAGCAAGTTGGTTTGCCAACGGATTGGCGATGATCCGGATGATGATAGTCTGGAGGACCTCAAGCATCTCTATTTTGACGAAAAGGAAGGCGAGTGGAACATCAGTGAAGAGTCGACGACTGAAGGAGTCCATTTACAGCCACTACAGACGAAGAAGTTGAACATTGGAACAGACGAGAAACCCAAGTTGGCAACGGTGGGAGATTACTGGGACGAGGAAATGACAAAAGAAATTTTCAGCCTCCTCCGGGAATACGAAGACTTGTTCCCGTCCTCGGTTGCAGACCTGAAGGGGATCAAGGGGGACCTTGGCGAAATGTGCATCGTGCTGAAACCGAGGGCCAAGCTGGTGAAGCACTGTCCCTACCGGCTGAACCCACGTATCAAAGAAAAGTTCAAGATGGAGATCGACAAGATGCTGGCCGCAGGTCTTATCTTTTGAGTAGAAGAAGCAGAGTGGGTGAGTCCCATTGTCATTCAGAACAAGAAGGACAAAGAAGAGATATGTGTCTGCATAGACTACTGGAGTCTGAACAATGCCTGCATCCACGATCCGTTTCCCACTCCTTTGAGCGATGAAGTTCTAGATCATGTTGCGGGAAATGAAGCCTATTCCTTCACTGATGGGTTTTCGGGCTACCATCAGGTGCGCATTGCCGAAGAAGACAAAGCAAAGCTGAAATTAACCATTGAGTGGGGATCATTTGCATCCCACGTTATGCCGTTTGGTCTGAAGAACGCATCGGCTGTGTTTTCCCTGATTGTAATTGCTTCTTTCCGGGAGTACATTCACAAGTTCCTGGAGGTCTACATGGATGACTGGACCGCCTACAGTCTATTGAAGAAACACGCCACCCTTTTGCGTATTATGTTTGACCAGTGTTGTCAGCTGCAGATTTCCTTGAACTTGAAGAAATGTATTTTGCAGTTCCATTCGGCACACTCTTGGGCCATGTGGTGTGCAAGCAGGGGGTCTGTGTTGATCCCGCCAAGGTCGCGGTCATAGTTCACATGGAAGCCCCTGAAACCATGAAGCAGTTTCATGCACTGCTCGGGCACACAGGATATTATAGGCGGTTTATCCGCAACTACGCAAAGATTACGGCCCCTTTGGAGAAACTGTTGCGGAAGTCAGAAGTATTCCAGTGGACAGAGGAGTGTAGGAAGGCCCTTGACACCTTGAAGGAGAAGTTGGCGACGACGCCCATACTTGTTCATCCCGACTGGGATAAGCAGTTCCATGTGCATATCGATGCGTCTGGTATTGCACTTGGGGTTGTCTTGGCGCAACCCGGGGAGACGACAGTTGACTACCCCGTCTACTTCGCCAGCCGCAGGTTATCGAATGCGGAGAAGAATTACACCACGACCGAGCGGGAGGCATTGGCAATGGTGTACTCCCTCTAGAAGTTCCGCCACTATCTTCTGGGCGGCAAGTTCAAATTCTTTACGGACCACTCTGCATTGAAGTATCTGGTGAATAAGCCTGTTTTGGAAGGATGGATCTGTCGTTGGCTTCTACTCTTCCAGGAATTCACGTTTGAGGTGATTGTCAAGCCCGGCATGCTGAATGTTGGTCCCGATCATTTATCCCAGTTGGAGAGTGGAGAGAACGAAGGCTCGTTGGATGATCAGCTGCCGGATGCTGACCTCTTCCGAGTCGAAGCAGTACCGAATTACTTGGCTGACATTGCCACTTATCTGACCACAGGACAATGCCCTCAGGATTACACCCTGCTCCAGAAATGCCACCTGGTTGTCCGGGCGGCCGACTACCAATTGATCGCGGGGCAGCTATACAAACTGGGCCTCAATGAGGTGTTGCGCAGATGTGTCCTTGACCATGAACAGGAATCGGTGATGTGGGAATGTCACAGAGGTGTTGCGGGAGGGCATGTGGGTGCAAAACCCACCGCAAGAAAGGTGCTCCAAGCTGGCCTATGGTGGCCGACAGTACATGTTGACTGTAAGGCCTACGTGAAGCGATGCGATGTTTGCCAGTGGACGGGAAGGCCCTCTCACCGGGACAAGCTTCCGCTACACCCAGTGCATGTGTTGCGGCCGTTCGAAAAGTGGGCTGTCGATTTTGTAGGTCCCATCGCCCCGGTCGCCAGACACTCCAAGGCCCGGTACATCATTACCACCACAGATTACCTCACCCGATGGGCTGAGGCAATGGAAGTACGCGACTGCTCGGCACAGACAGCTGCCTGGTTCATTTTTGAACACATCATCAGCTGGTTTGGCTGCCCACGAAGCTTAACCAACGATCAGGGTACGCATTTCATTAATGCCACGGTCAAGTCACTACTGAACACATTTATGATTCAACATCACAAAAGCAGCCCATATCACCCGCAGGCCAATGGTACTGTGGAAGAATTTAACAAAATTCTTGAAAAAGGCTTGACTAAGATTTGCAATGCTCAGCGCGACGATTGGGATGAGCGTCTCCCAGCAGTATTGTGGGCCTACCAGACCACGGTGAAACGCTTGACCAATCAGACGCCATTCCAGTTGGTGTATGGCCAAGAAGCTGTGATTCCCGCCGAGTTCACTGTACCTAGTCTTTTAATTGCTACGTCTCTTCAGTTCTTAGAAGAGGAGACACTTCGCGAATGCCTCCAGGAGCTACAAGAGCTGGATGAGGCTCGATTCCTGGCGAAATTCCACCAAAAGGTTTAGAAGGCCAGGCAAAAAGCGTGGCATGACTGCCACCTCAAGAACAAAGCCTTCCAAGTTGGCGGCGAAGTTCTCTTATATGATAGCCAGTTCCAGAAGTTTCCAGGCAAGATCCAGATGCACTGGTTGGGACCCTACTTTGTCATCGAGATCCGTGACTCAGGAGCCATTCGGTTGGCACAGCTGGACAGTACAGTTCTTCCTGGGTGGGTGAATGGCGCATGCCTGAAACCCTACCAGGAGTAGGTACCTTTCACTTCTCATCAATAACTCTCGCACCCGAGAGCACCCATAGCATAGCTTAGTCGAATAACTCTCCCACAACCGGGATGAGCGTAGGGAGTCTTTTTCGTTTATAGGTATTCTATCAATAACCGATCATTTGTGGGGGCCGCACCGCAACCGACTGTGGTCGGGGTGGTGCCCGTCCAGCGTGTCATCCTTGTAGGATCCATCCACGTGCCAGTATCAGTCCAGGTGATTTCCGTCAGTCCTTTTTGTCAGTCCGTAGGATCGCTCAGATTTGCATCATAAATTACCATAAGTAGGCAGTAACCATACCATAATCATTTTCCATCATCTGTAGTTCCCTCAGCCGTCGCGTCCGCCCAATTCCCCATGCCGCCATCAGCAACTGTCAAATTACACACAGGCATGCGATCGATCGCACGATTATCGCAGGCAAGAAGGCCAGCAGGAATTAATTATCGTTATGGGGTCTCATCAACTCCGCTCCTGCCAGGTGATGACATAACTTGCATGGAGACTAGTAGCACGAGAATACCGGACCAGTTCAATTTGGAAATTGCAGCGACACCAGAGCGGTTGAAGTCTCAAAACGCACCACACCAAGACAGAAGCTCCAGGAGAATTCTCCAGGTTTACTAGCGCCATGCCAAAATGCCAAAGGCTCTCCTATCCGTTGTTGAACTGGCGCTGGACAGTCGGATCCACAGAACAGAGTCGCTGGTTGGAAAATACGATTATGCAGCGTTGATAGACGCCAACCTGTCTGACCCGGTCGAATTCCCCTCCCTCCATTGGCAGACATATATGGAGCATCACTACACACCAGGCAATAGCTCAACCAAACGAATGTGACCAGAGTACAGGGGCCTCTAGCAATCATCCTTGATGAATTTAAGAACTCTTCCTGTCTTTGGGACTACAGGACTGGCCCTGCAATGCACCCGGTTCCTCCTCAGCCGAATTCAAAACGGGTCCTTGTGGCTAAACGAGGAGATCCCCATTCACGCTGAAGATATTCATCGCCTCACCGGGCTGTCCCAGAACGGCGCAGACGTCTCCGCTGCCGGTCAAACATCTTCTAAGAACACACGAAAGTCAGGTGATATAGACCTCTATGCCAAATATGGCACTCGCCGGGGGGGGTGGGGAAAGGGCGCCAAAATTGATCTGATTAACAAGCCGGAGATTCGGTTCGCTTGCTATCTCATTGCTAGCAAGACGATGCGGCATTATACCAAAGGAGAGTGCACCTTGGATACCATCTCCATTGCGGAGCACTGTCTCCAAGGCACCAGGCTGAATTGGTGTTCTTTCGTGCTCAAAGAACTGTTCGCGGCATGCGAAGAGAATTATAAGCGCACCACTAGTTTCATCAATGGTTACCTGATTGTAGCTTTTGCCATGTGGAAATGGCACATTCCTCCTGTCCGGCTGCCGGAAGAAACTATCGCGAGCTAGCCCCTCACGATGAAATTCACCCCGTGGCAGGTGTCCTCTGACCCTAGCACGAAACAGGTGAATGCAGAAGAATTTCGGTCTTGGTACGGGCTAATGATAGATGTGGTGGCTAACCAGCAACGGGTGCCCAGGAAATTTTTGGACGACTATAGTGAGCAGGTATGGTTTGGGGTAAGCCACAAGCAACTTACCTCCACCCCACTTATGTGCCGGAAGCCACCTTCCACATGGCGCCGCTCAAATTCCAGCTGGATGATGCTACCTTTCACCGCGAGGTCTGTTCGTGGCCAGGGGTCACAAAGCACATCCGCGATGGGATCCCCAGATACAACTTTGAGTGGACGCTGCCGGCGCAACGGCCTGCCGAGATGGATGCGGTAGGGCTCGCGGTGGGACCTTCTCAGGATGCAGCGTGGACCTCACAGGAACTCCCCGAATCACTGGTCCCCGTCGTCCAACACTTCAATACTCAGGTACGAAGTCTCAACGTGACGACCCAAGTTATTTCAAGCAGTGCCCCTTTGTTTCCTTTATTTTCTGAATTCTAGCTCAGTCGTTCTCTTTCTCTATCCCATACTACCCCTCTCACTTCTCCCATCCCTACCAACTTATTCACTTCTACCAGCCCCATCATCACCCCAATGGGTGAAACGGGCCCGGGACCTGATCAATTAGACCCCCCTCCATCCAAGCGGGCCCACACCACTGTCACTGATCTGGTGGTGGACCTTACTGATGACGATCCGCCACCCACTCCACTCACAGGGACATTAATTCCGGAGGAACCCCTTATCGACCCATCAGAATTCATCAATATTCACCTCCCCCATACCTCCACCACATCGTCCACCGCTCCCTCCTGTGTCCATCCACTTGCCACTTCATCCGTTCCATCAACTCATCTGCCACTGTATCTGACCCCCTTATCTGGGAACTCTTTGGAGGAGACCACGGGGCTGAAGTCACCTCCAGTACTACAGCCGTAGTACCACCAGTTGACCCCGTGGCCACACCCCAGGGTTCTTTCTCTACTATATTTACCCAGCTGGCCAACGTTGGGGTTGACTCAGTCGAGGCTCCGCCTGAGCATGCTGACCTCCACAAAAGCGTACCGCTAGCAAGAATGGCCGTATTCGATATACACCAATATGCGCACATACGAGACACCGTGTCCCCTCCGAGAATTTCCAACAGCATCGCGGGCCGCGCGTCCTTTGGAGGAGTGACCGCTTGTTAGGCGTCTCGCAACCCCAACGTAGAAACATGGGGTACAGGGCAGCTGTACCTATTCATTTGCAGGGTGGCTCACAGCGCCGACGCTTCATGCGCAGCCGCGCGTGCGACGGGGAGCAACACCACCGCATCACACCGCCATCGAACAACAGACCACCCGATCAAGGAGAAGGCCTGCTCCGCAAAGCACAGTCACCATTGTCACTCAGGCGTTCTCAGACCTATGGCCCGCTATTAGGGCTCACCATGCCCCACTTCCTGACGATATAGCGAAGAGCAATGTGGCCGTCCAGGCTTACCACATACAGTCTGCCTTCACTGGTCTACGTAGGGAGAATCAGGAACTTCAAGCGGCGTTAGCTGCACGGCCCGCGCTCCCTGACCCACAGATTGTATACTCTGAACAAGTGGCCGCCAAGCAGACCCAGGCAGCTCACATGCAGGCGACCCTTCACTCCACGGCGCACGAGGCCTACGACCTCCTGCGAAGTCTGCAAGAGTGTTCACTCGCCCTCACGGTCAAAACGCAGCCCATCTCCGCCCAGCTGCAACAGATTTTCAGGGAAATTCAGGAGACTGCAGATCCCGCGTAGTTAGATCAACTATATTCCCATGTGGATGAGCTTGAGGTTCAAATGCACCAGACCGAGGCCAACTCAGCGACGGCCAAGCAGATAATTCGAGAAATCCGTCCGCCCATTCAAGCCAGTGCCAAATCAATACAACAGCTAGATGCAAAGGCTGAGACCCAGCTTACCACGATGTTCAGGGCTATCCCGGTGAATATAGAGGAGGCCACTGCCACCAGGATCACTGAGGAAGCAGACTCGCTAATGCAGGGATGGCAGCAAGCTGTGTCGGACTTCACCGGGCTCAAAGATATAGCACTCTGCAGGGTCCTGAAGTTGGGGCCCTTGTTTGAACAGCCACTTGGAGGAGCATAGCAGGAAAGGGCACGAGACGAAGGCACACAGGCCGAATAGGGCACGAGATCTAGCGGGGCAATGGAGGTGGAAACTGTTATTTGTTATTGACTCGAGGACGAGTCAAGGAACTGTGGTGGGGCCTGTTGGGGCCCTTGTTTTTGAAATCTTGGTTAGAACATTTTGAATTTTGACCTTTTGAGTTGCGGCATGAAGACACATGGCAATCGCGACCACGTCGCAACTACCAGGAGTCGCGGAGCTATCAAGGTGGCATGGAAGCATGAGATAGCTGAAGAAAGAACATGCACAAGTACAGATGAAGAAAGCACACATCAGAAGATAGAAAGTGGAACACACAGATAATAGGAGAGAAGCTGGAAGCAACTGAAGAAAAGACACAGAGGAACTAATAGTCGCGATAGAGGCTGAATAAATAACAGTCACCCGGTTGAAAGGAGAAGAGGCTGCAGAGGTTGCGAAGCTCATGACAGGAGAAGAAGCCCAGAGCGACTGCGGGAAATCATGCGTGACATCTCTGTGATTCCTAATCTTCTCTATTTATGTTCCGTAAGACATTTGTACATCTGTATCAGGGTTGTAAGCTATCGCAGAAGATGCTATGTAATCATGGGCTTGGCCAAGAGATTAATATAATGAAATTTTGCTGTCTCAATGAGAGGTTCACATGCATGTAATGTCTTTATGCTGGTTTAAAATTGTATTTGCTAATATTTGAATGCTTCTTAAGTGCTCTTGCATACATGACTCTGTCTATATGATCGATGCATTGTCTATCATGAGTTGCGACTATGTTCCTTGCCATTAGTCTAATCGCCTTCTGCATGACGTTGCGGCACGCCTCGAGTGAGACTCACTGCTCTCCGGAGTAGGGTGAAAATGCCGGCGTGATCCTAGACTACATCGGACCCCTTTGTTGGCCACAATTCCTGAACCTGGGTCTTGTCCGCGAGACTTGACTTCTCACCAACAATTGTTGGACTTGTCTAAACACTTAAGGAACTCACTATCGATTATGAGTATGTGGAGAGCCTCCACCCAAAATCCGTCGCAGCTCGAGTCTAACTATACATGGACAAGAAAACAGGTGGTCCAGTCACTAGCATGTAGAAAAGAGAAACCTGTGTAGGCAAACTTAAACGCATTTAACAGTGCGAAGTTTAAGGTATATAATACATATCTAGAACTATAATGTTGTTTATTAAACACCCACTGTGGAAATGTAGGCCAAATGAAAACAAATACATATAAATATAACCATGTAGTTACAGAAAAGTCATCTGGTCATAGATTCGAGTACCTCATGGTAACCAGATAACATGAGAACATAGAAAATTATATATCTGTGCATATATTTCAACCAATTACCATGGCACATATAAAACAAATCTCTATGATTAAACCATAAGATCGCTTATAACTAGAGTTCACTAAATATATCTATATATATATATATATATATATATATATATATATATATATATATATCTATATATATATATATTACAACATTTCAAAATACAAGAAATAAATTACGAATGAAATTCTTTCTTTGAAAGCTAGACAGTTATATTAAAATGGGTCTTTGCGCCCATTATAATAACTTCTCACAAGAAAATTTGGAAACCCAATTATGAATGGAGTTAAATCCAAGAGGAGGACCCTCTATATAATTACACAAATTTGGGTAAAAGTCTTACTGTCCCATAACCACAAATAGAAGGCAAATGAGCAACTACGAGCTCAACGCTCAAATTTAATATTGAATTAAAACCCTAAGCACAGTAAGACTAGCAACAAATTTCATAACTGTCGGCATGGAGAAAGGAAATCCATGCAGGAATCGATTCACTGAACAAATACCTGGAGTAACGGGCAGCACAGTATTCTTGGATGGGAATCTGACAAATAAACTAATCAACCCAAATCCAATCTCTTTGGAAGGGAGGTACCTACAAAACCTGCAAGGAAGAAAACACATTTAAGTTTTAGATAGAAAAATGGTGAAGCCGAGTTAAACTCCAAATGGTTAAAATAAAAAACCCTGGATGAGGTATCTGCCTAGTATTTCATGAACTCTCTCATTGATGATGAATGTCTACCTGTTGAGAAGTGAAATATTAATCTCATCAACATAAAATTGTGGGCTAAATTTCTTAATTAAGATAAAACGTGAATCTTAGAGTTGAATCTTAAAAAAAATCGAAAGGAATAGCTAACACATAAATTCGTTGAAGGTTACCTTCTAATGGCTAGAGATTCAGATGAGGGTCCGAATGCTTGCTTGAAAACTCTCCATGAAGAAACAAAGAATGGGTATAACCACCCAAACATGTATCGAGCACCAGTTCTGCAGGCCGAGGACCGAGTTAAACTGGGTAGAGCACCATACTCTGTGTTTTCACTAAACACGAGATATTTCTGAAAACAGAGACAGAGTTGACCCAAATTTTATAGAGTTGCACGATGAAATGACGAGGTGGAATCAGAGACTAAGATTTTTACCTAAGGGCTTTCCTGCCGAGAAGCCACCGTAGATCTTGAGTAGATCAGACGGCGCTCAAAATGGTAGGTGGAAATTAAACAATATCCCATGCCATTAACTATCATTTTTGTTAAGCCATTAATGAGGCAGCGCATCACAACGAAGCGGATGTACAAGTCAATATGAAAATATTGAGGCAATAAATAGTCTCATAACTAACCTAGTTGATGAAGGTGAAAACATAATCAGATAGGTAGGTTAAAGCTATAAGAATTTAATGACTTCGATATTATCATAAGGTCCAAACCCAAGACTACAAATGAACACTTGAATGATTTATGAATCCGATTAAAATATGTGATTGCATTAATGTCAAAGTGTTATAGGTATGGTAATAGGTAATACTTTTTTTTTTTAATCTTGTACGTTACATAGAAGGAGAAGTTATAGCCAGTTGATCGATTTGATGTCAACTCACTCCAGCTTCAGTCATCCTCATCACTCCAACAAAATCACTCTAGCAGCATAACAATACATGCAGATGATACCTCCAAGAATTGTGATCTCACCAGCATAAATATACTTAATACTCTTTCTCTCTTATGCACTATGATCAGTGCTATATTTATAAGTAGATGAATGTAGTTTAACATTAATGAATCATTGAATGGATTTTCAAAAAATGGATGAAGAGGTTTCCTTGTTCATGGGAATAGGAGGATAAGAGGTTCTATGGCTCCATGGTGTCAATATTGGAAGCTATTAGATGAGGTGAAGGTTGGAACAACTTCTAGAAGCCACTAAAGGTTTGGAATATTCTCGGAATCCAATGAAAAATTCGCTCCCACTTGACCAACGCATTCTAAAGTGGGCCTAGATACACTGCGACGTAGCCTTGCATGGGAGTAGATGTTATGAAAAGAAGTTACCGCAGTCTAAGGGTGCATTGATGTCTTAATGGGGCACTTCAAATGGCATCTAAGAAGTGAAACTTTCATGAAGGAAAAACATCAATGGGGTGACTTTTTTAGGTCATGTAGCAACTAATTTAGAGTATTATAAACCCTAACTAATAATGATCTGGGTTTTGGGATGATGCCCAATTTGACATGTGACATCCACAACACCATTGGTTCAAATTTGAGTAGGGTAGGAATTCACCTTCTCTGGTACTATGTTAAACACTCGGAAACTAATAGGATATATTACTATAAACATGAGATACATTATTTTAACACATATTTACATACAAAAACAATGTCTTATGACCCTTGGTTTTCATATTCGAAATGCTCTCTTTGAATCCAAGGACTATTCATATTCCATACCATATACCCCATAATGAATTAGGTGTCCAATAAGAACAATATAAATTAACAATCTAACTAATTAAAATTACACAAAGAATACATATTTCCTAGAGTGGGCCCTCGTCCTATAATAGAGTATCACCTAAAGAATTTCATCAGTGAAATAAGTAACCTAATCATACACAAAAAATTACAATGGACATCAACTTCTCTTGGTATTAAAATAATGTTGTACAATATTATAGTTCAGGTAATGAAACAAAAGAATTGGATCCTTTCATCTCACAGGAAGTCAATTTATACATCATGCTTATGTTATTTAACTGAAATATAAGATACCTTTCAATTGTTGATTTGGGCCATTTTACATTATTGTTCACAAATAAAAATTATTTTTTTTGCCTTCACTACAAAATTAAAAACATAGCTTTTCCTTCCAATATTTAGGTGGTCAGGTAAAATCAGGTAATATGGATCCTTAACAACATGGGTAAAAATTTATATCAACAATTTAGGAGCCAAATATTATTAATTTCATGTTCACTATGACCATTGATCTAAAAATTCTACCATTAGGACCCATTTTCAATGTCTATAATAGGCACCAAATCTGCATCTTCCATAGTTGACACATGTCATGAAGTTTTTTTAAAAATATGATGAACAAAAGTTCCACAAACACTCAGGGGAATGGTCAGAAACACATAATTATCTTATTCATATATCTAAATATCTATGAATTTGCAAATAATTCAAATTTTCCTAGTGTGAAACTCATTCAAATGTATGAAAACTATTTTAAATTAGGTTAAAAATTGAACAAAAGTGAGAAAAAAAATTGAGCAAAAAGGTGCAAGAAAATGTGGCATTCCTACCAACCAACAATATGTTACTAGAAAGCTAATGGAATATAGGGTTACAAATTATCAGTTTCTTTGTAACCCTTAGGGTTGAAAAAGAAACTAGCTTTAACTCACATTAGTTGAGGGCTTAGATGCCACTCCCATATCCCTGAAAGGCTCCAGCTTCAAGCCACATTTATCCTTATTCTTATTAAACTAGTATTGCATAGCTACCCACTAGTTACAATGGATAAATGAAACTCTTCCCATGAAAAAAATTCTTCTAAAAAATTGAAATGGAGAGTTAAATATTATTTTTCCCAGATGATCAACTCAAATTGGCATAGGATGAACTATAAATGAGTTACAATTGAAGACTTTATCCTAAATTCTTTAGGTCCTAGGCATCCTAATTAATCCACCTATATATGTAAGAAGCAAATATAATGAGCCCCTTCCATGGCGATAAGACATAGGAAAACACAAGTTCATACCCTTATGTTGGTGGAATTATAAGGATTGTTTCCATATATTTTTTTGGTGAACATGATCATAGCATGTAAGCCAAGGAGGATAAGGAGCCAAGGAATTGAGGAGGGACTTGTTCAACGTTAGGAAAAATGTAAATGATTCATTTGTTAATGAAAAAATTTCACCATTTTTTATCTCTTGATGTATGATTTAATTTTGGATTTGAGTATGTTTCGCACTAGATATTATCCCTAATACTATCATATCTTTTCTTAGAAAGAGGAATTTGTGTGTTTTAGTTGTGATCTATGTAGGTTACATGGATTAGTGATGGAGACAAGATCTATATGAGTTGGAGTGGTATTTTTTAAAGCAGGTTTAATCAAATGTCATATAAACAAGAAAAATACAAAGTTATGCACTTCATATTCCTCTCATTTTATCTATGAAAAGTATATTGTGTGGAAGATATAGGATAATATTGCAAGTTGTTTATTCCACTGCATGGAATATATGGGAAATTTCTATACATAAATAACTCCTTTTCTGAAGGAAAACATTTTAAAAAATAGAACTCATGAATCCACCAAGGAAAGTCTTTGATTTTTCCTTACCCTTGTTATATTTCCTGGTTTTCTTGATGTCCTCGGATTTTTTTGATGTTTTCTATCCCATTTGTCTCTTTTATAGGATATATCCATGTTTTATTGTTCATATATAGCTTTAATTCTTGAGATATCTTTCTCAATATCCTCATCCCTATAACTCCTTATAGATAGAGTGGGTTTTTTACAACCATCACCCTCTGCTCTCAGCCAGGGGAAAATAAGAA